>OZ030015.1:8055000-8472500 GCA_964023405.1 Apodemus agrarius | reverse complement strand
GCAATTGATTAACCTCCCATTTTATGATACCTTTGCTGCACAGTGAAAAGTAAATTTGTGCTTATAAATGCCCTGGTGACAAGGGTCTTTTTGTCCCCGAAGAAAGAGATTTGTGTGTAACTGATTTTCACCCCCGGAGAACACAGGAGCAGGGGAGGAAGAAAAGAAAAAAAGGAGCAATCAATCAGGAGAGATTTTATGTTCCCTATAAGCAAAACCATACTTCACTTATGATGGATTGTGTTAGCAACTAAATTAGATTGCATGGGGGCTGAGTACTAATGTTGATATTTACAGTGCTTAAATATATTGTCTGCCTCCTCCAAATGGAGCTTATTCATTGGCTGTCTGTTACAGGGGGGAAAATGCCTGAATAATGAGATGGCTTTTTTTCTTCTCTGTCTTCATAGTTTAATATCATGCAACTGTTTATTAATAAGATGCAAACCCCAAAGGATTTTTCTAATCCTATTCTAATATCAGACTAAATTTAATAAGATTCATTCTTCTCCCCACTGCACATGCCTCATCCATTCATTTATTCAACTAATATTTATCAAGGGCCTCTGATGTGACTGGACTGGGTTAAGCTGATGGGAATACAGTGTTGAAACAAGGCAGACTCAGTGTGCCTGCAAATGGGGACAGGCCTAAAGGGATCAGGAAGAAATAAAGGTACCAGCTTCCGAAGGTGACCAGGAGTTGGAGAGTGAAGACTGCTTCTCTTGCTTCATGACATCATGGCTTGGAGAGAGATCAGAATTGGTGAGAGGATTCAGAGACACCGGCCCCGTGAGAGTGCAAAGATGGTCTCATGAGGCTTAAGGGAGAGGCCCTAGCATTGTCTCATTGCACAGAGCCTGTTGGCCCTGTGGAGGTGTTCCAGTGATTTACCGTGCTCAGCCATGGCTGAGGAGGTTTTCGGGGCTCCTCTGTGGTCAACATCTCCAGGCTCTAGTTACTTGCAGTAGGCGACTGCCAGCCTGTATCCCAGATGCAGGACATTGTCTCTTGCCTACGGAGAGGTCAAAGATGAGGGGGAAACTTCAGAAAGGAGAGGAGCCTGCAGGCTTCCCTTTAGACAGAGGCCAGACCATGCTTTTCACACTTGAAAGGCAGCCTGATTTCAAAGAGCTGTAGAAACGGAAGAGGGACAGACACCACAGAGACTGTGTGCAGGGAACATATTTGAAGTGCTGTGTTTGAGGACGTGATGGGCTTGGAGCAGAGAAATGCTAGCCCAGGCCCTTTTAATCACGGGTGTTAGTATGACATCATGTCTTGTCAAAAACATGAGTGCATGTTGCCATTTGTGCATCCCTGAAGCCTTTCCCTCCACTCTTCCGTTCTTCCACCATCTTCCTCATATCTGGGTACATCACAGGTTCAGCTTCTGTTCACCTTTCGTCCTGGCATTAAACCATCTCCTGGATTACACTGTAGCTTATGCTGGTTTAGGGCTTCATGGATAGGTTTTATATGCTTGCTAACTAGGCAACGTTGTCCAAAACTTTCTTTGTCCAAATGCATACATATTTCTCATCATCCATCCATCCACACATCCATCCATCCATACACACACACACACACACACACACCTCCTTCCATCCTTCCACATCCTTATATTTCCCTCATTCATCAGTATAACTCCTACATTCTCTTACCCACCTTTCTGCCAAACCATTCATTCTCCCACCCTTCTGTTTATCTGTTTATTCATCTACCCACTCATCTCTGCACTTATCCACTTATATATCCATCTACCTATCTCTTATCATCACTCCATCCATCTCTGCATTCATCCATCATCCATCCATCCAACCATCCATCCATCCATCCATCCAACCATCCATCCCATTCACCCACCTTCTCGCTTACTTAGCCATACTTACCCATCTTGCCTTTCCATCTGCCATCTGTTTTCTTCTCATTCATTCATTCATTCATTCATTCATTCATCTACTCACCCATCTATCCATAAATGTGCCCACTTACATTCATCTACTCATCTGTTTTAACTCATCTACTCCCCCAATTACCTACCTGTTCTCCTACCCACTCTCTATCCATCCATCTCTCCATCCCTCCCTCCATCCCTTCACCTACCAGTGAGTGCATCCATCTCTTCAGCCCCATCACATCACATTAAAAGCAACAGCATCACTTTTCATTCTCACTTTTCTTCAGCATTCTGTCAGTGAAGCAGAGACAAGTATCCCGGACTCTAGCTGGGGAGTGAAAAAATAATAATGACTGTCGATGAAGGTGCGCCTATGTGAGAGGAAACAACACGTGCTTCTCCTGATGATTATCCTGGCCTTTCCTTTCCTATTATCTCTGTGGGAGTCACATTGCATTGTGGGTCCAGGTTTAGCGAAAGGAAGGGAATCACAAGTAGATGAGTCACCCAAACTCTGAGATGTCTGTTGGCGTTCATGGCGGCTACGGAAGACAATCCAAGTCCAAGGGGAGTAGCGTTCACTGATTCCTTGAACAGGAACTAGGAAAATAAGCTAACCCTTGAAGTACTAGGAGGGATACATAGCTCAGCTCAGCTCAGTGCCTAGAACAGGTTTCTTCTTCTGGGGAAGGCCCCATCAAGTGCTATCCCTTGTTATTAGATTCACCTTACTCTTGGTGTACATCACCAGCCACACCCTTCAATTGTACTGTGTAAGTGGAAACATGGGCTGTAAAAGGGAAATCTTCTAAAGCCATTTTGTCCATGGGATGAAGAGCATACATTTACATGGATCTAAGCTCGGGGTAGTTCAAAATGAGCATCTCTCGGCTTCCTGGGGCCTAACTCTTCCCGCTCCTTTCCCACTTCCCTTACTGTGAGGAGCTGAATCGGGGCCCCTGCCATCTGCTTATCTCTTCCAGCCAAATTCACCATTCAGATAATGTACATTTCACAACTTAAGCTCACGTGGAGATCACTTTTCGCCACTTAAAGAGCATTTAGCCAGTATTCCAGAAATAGAAAATGCATCCTGAGACCCACAATGACTCGATGAGAGAAGGAAAGACTATCTGTTATGCGGCAAGAGTAAAATTACACCATCCTCCCCTTGTGTTTACAGATGAAGGGCGTTCTGGCTTGAGAAGGGGAGAAGATTTTCCAAATTTCTGACTTAAATGATGGGATTCTATAATTTCCACTATCCCCACTGTGTTTGTTGTCTTGGAAATAGATATAGGACACTTTTAATCTTAAAAATAGATAATTGGCCCCATCAGGACCTAAATTAGGATTAATCCCCCCATATACCAGGAAAAGAAAAACATCTTGTCTTTTGGTTGAGAAGAAAACTTTCTTGAGTCCAAAGTTTGGACTCAAGTTCTTTTCTCCTTAGCTGCAGTTTGGCTGCTTGATAGATTCCATGCCTTCATCTGTCCTCCAGAATGAGACTGTAAAGTGAGAGGCAAACCATCCTTGGGTACTGCAAGGAAGAGTCTAAGGCTTGTTGCTAGGAAATGCAGAATCAGTATTAGGAAACTATGGGGCTGCAAGTAATGTAAACCAGTGCCCTCACTGTATGAAAGTAAGAGTAGGCAAGCCAATTGTTGTAAGACACTCAGAAGAACCTAGAGATCTGTAGTCTGGCTTTGGGTATCAGGTGCCCCCTCCTACCAAAAAAAATAACTTCTCAGGTGTTGAAGGACTGTCCCGTAGTGGAGTGGTTAGAGGTTGTATTTGGGAAGTGATTGAATCAGGAGGGCTGTGACATTATGAAGGGATTAATCCATCATGTCTTCATAATGTATGCCATTAAGAAGTGCTGAGAACTAGAATGTAGGGTTCAGTTGGAGGGAATAGTGTTCTGGAGGCATGAACTTGAAGCTTATAACTTGTACCATATCTCACAGTCTCCTGCCTCCCCACCCCTGTCCAGGCTGCTGCTTCCCTTTGCCATACTTTTCTACCATAATGTTTCTATCTTGCAAAAAGATCTAGAAGTAACATGGGCCATTGTCCTGGGATTTGAAATTTTTGTTGGAGAGTTAACTTTTCTGAGGAGACAATGATGGGTCTGTTCATCACAGACAGGGTATCAAAGGGCACACCATTGAAATCCAGTTAATACACCAGTGAGGTGAGTAGCCTTCATCACAGGAGTGTGAGAGGAAGGTTACTTACAACAGCATGTGTTGGGAGCCTCTAACACAGCTACATCCCTTACACATATCCACCATGGCCCTAGGACGGTGGCCTCATGAAGCTGCATCATGGAGTCTACTTCTAGCTAGCCTTTTATATATTATGTACTCTGGCATCATCCAAGATCACTTGCAACTAGGGGTGGGGGGAGCAGGCTGGATTCCCAGGAGAGGGTCTTGTTTTAATTCGAGAGCATTACTAACTCTGTCACCATTACTACAGATCTGGATGTCTCAATATATGGTTTTTGTTCTTCTGTTGTCATGAATACCAAGTTCATCTCCAAAATGCCATGGGATGATGATGTCGTGTCTAGAGGAAAGCATCTCTGAAACCGTGAGCCGAAATAGACATCTCTCTCTTTAGTTGGCTTCTCTCACATATTTTGTGACAGTGACAGACCCAACTAAATATCTCACTGTGGGGCCAAGTTCCTAAAACAATTCTCCAGGCTTATGTTTCTCTCCTACACCTTTTTTATAGATTGTTCCCCCAACTGAGCAAGTTCAGATCCTTTGGTACTTTTTCTGCGCTCTGCAAGCAGAAGTCCTACATCCGGCTGTGTTGCCAGGCAACACAAATCAACATCAGTGTGAGCAATGATCATGGGGTTGGAAATAACTTCAACCCACTGTTTATCTAAAGACAAAACATCTCTTCCAAAGATCCAGATCTGTCTCCCAAACTCAAGGGCATTGACGTCAATCACAGATCCCAAGTTCAATCAGTTCCCAGGTAGGGGCCAAAATCAGGAAACTTTGCAGGGAGCCTTGACAGTTTGCTTTTCTCTGGGTTGGAGTGCAGCAGGTACAGTTGACACAGAGGCTGAAATACATAGCAGAAACAACACAAGGGGAGCAAGGATTCTTTGGGCTCAGTGCTTCATAAGGCTGAGCCCATGTTCACTTCACCCTGTGTTTGGGAGAACCCTAGAAGTATATAAGTGCATGAAGGAGGCTGATTTTCAATTCTTGACAGACAGGAAATAGGGAGAGCGGGGATATAGAAACCAGCTAAGGTAAGACACAGACCCAACTATCACAGGCATGGATCTGAGTCTCCAGGGCTGATAGGGAAACCCCATTTTTTTGTTCCTCTTTATGGCACAAACTGGTGCAGAGACTGGTGGATTGCTACTGGCAAGGGGAGTTAAAGTGTGCCATACCTCAACTGTGGCCTAGCCCCAGGCAGGCAAGAAGAGCGAAGGAGTCGTGAGAGCTCAATTGGGACCTTTTGTGAGTCTTTAACATAGTACCTGACCCTAAATGTTAGGGTTGAGGGCTATGCCGAGCATGGGCTCCTGGTTGGATGAAGCCTAGGTACACTAAGGACTGATGCTGTTTCCACTGCTAGTCCCTCTGTGTGTCAGTCTCTGAAACTTTTTCCATTAATTCCTATTCTCCTGTCTCCAGTGACTGCTGCTCCTAATGACCCGCTTCATCCAACTCAAGCCCGACTCTTGTTGGTCACCACCTCCCTCCCAATGATGGCACAGTATTATAAAACCCATTGACCATGTCATCTCTGCCATGCTGTCTTCACTGGTTCTGGAAATACCCTCACAGGCACACCCAAAAATGAGCTTTCCTATTCCTGTGCATCTTTAAGTTGGTTGAAGGTCACAATGGATATTAACCACCCCCTTCTGCCTGGGGAGACTTTGTTCCTATAGGTAGCATGGAGACAAGTCTGCCTTAGCCCGGTCCCCACACTGATCACCACCACAATGCCCATCAATAGCTACTGTAGCTAGAGGCTGATTATATTACTCTTTCTCTGAGGCGACCCATGCTCAGTCTGTTGAGTGGTTCTTGGGAAGCAGGATCATGATACCTGATCATCTTGGCAGCAGAATGCAGGAGAAGAAACTTTGTAGGGCAATCCCACTCTTGACAATAGACTGATGGGTAAAGAAACTGGTGTGCCAAGCCAGTAGATATCAGGAGGTGGGGTTAGAGCCAGTAGGTATAAGTGATAAGATTTCAAGGTCACATTTCAAGTCTCAAGGAATTTAATTTTTATTTTATATTTATATAATATATCTAGTTTTTCTTATATGTTATATAATTCTTTGATGTGTATATATAAACTTATATACACACATATAAAATGTTAACAAAAAATATACATTTTCCCAGGGGCTAGAAAGATGGTCGAGCAGTTAAGATCATATACTGTTTTGCAGAGGACATAACTGTGGTTCCCTGCAACCACACTGGGACTCCAGCTTGAGGAGATCTTGTGTTTCCAGCCTCTGGGAACACCTGTATTGATGTGCACACATCCACACACAGGTATCTGTGAACTTAAAAAAAACACGATATTAAAAAGAGGTTTCAAAGATACAGTTCTTCTGTATTTTTGAGCTTTACACATTACAGAACATCTATGTTGAAAAGTGTGGGACTTTCCACCTTAGCAACAAATTATTCATAAACATCACCTGGTGCCCCATAAGGCCTTTCAATCCTGAAACAAACCAGCCATAGTAAAAATTGGAGTCTATGGATTGAGGGGAATCTCCTGAGATGTTTCCCACTTTAAGTGCCAATCACAAACCCCTCAGGTTGCAGTCAGTACTTCAGATACACCACTGCAAATCAGGATTTCTACAACTCCATCCTTGAGTTTGATGAATTTGCAAGGTTTCACAGAACTCAGGAAAGCATGGCCTATGTTTGTCTATGAATTAAAAGGGATTCAGGACTAAGGAGGTGGCTCAGTCGCCTCCCTTAGTCGATAAAGTACTCACCATGCAAGACTGAAAGGAGCTGAGTGTGGATCTCCAGCACCCATGGAAAAGCCAAGCATGGTTTACATGTTTGTAATCCTAGCACTGTCGAGGCAGAACCAGATGGATTCCTAGATCTCATCTGCTACGCTGTACCAATTCTTAACTGTGGCTTGAGATCCTGTTTCACAAAACAAGATGGAGACTTGGCATTGACCTCTAGCCTCCATACATACATGCATACACAGTGCACACAGTGTTGTAAAAGACAAAGATCAGTTTGCTTATCATGTGCACACACACCTTTGTGCACACAGGTACACACAATGCCGTGAAGGATACAGGCCTCAGATGAAGATTGGGATGAGACCATGTATGAGGGAAAAACATGGAGGCTTCCCTGCCTCCCCTGTAAGCAAGATCAGGGCTTCTGCTTTCTGGAAGACCTGTGAACTCCGCCCCTTTTGTGTGCTTTTAACAGAGGCTTCAATATGCATGCATAATCGACGACATCATCTCCATTTTTTAGAAGTGTGTGTTAGGGGCGGGGTCAGAATTCTAACCTTCTAATACCATGGAATTTCCTCTTAGCAAGCAGCTTCTCTCTGAGGCTACCTAGGAGTCCCTGGGCATCATTCAGTCTCTAGCACATGAAAAGACACATGATTTGGAGACACTCCAGGTTAGACAGTTGTGTGACAAGAAGCTAGAACAAAGACCAAATAGATATTTCATATTATAAGACACTATACCCCATATATATACATACATATATACACACACACATATATACGTATATATATACATATATACATACATATATATATATATATATATATATATATATATACATACATATATATATATATATATATATATATATCCAAAGGCACTTATTTCTTTATCAATCTCTGGGAAGATTTATTTTTAGGAACTGTCTCTTGTGATTCTGAGGTCTGGCAAGTCTGGAAGTGGGTTATAGAAAGCCAGCTGGCAGGAAGCTAGTGGAATTTCTCTGATATCATATGAGGACAACATTCCTTTAACTCCAGGAAATCCTTCTTTGCCGTAAAGGCCTTCAGCTCCCCAGACCAGGCTGCTCCCCATTCCTGAAGGCTGTTTGCTTATGTCAAGAGTTCGTAGGTGTGGATCACGTCTGTGAAATGCTGCGTCCACTGAGATGATCAGGATGAGTGCTGAGTTGTCTGGACGCTCCCTCCCAGGCAGTTCACTGAGCACTGAACAGCAGAGCCTTCGAGGCCGCCTCCATGAACTTGGTCTGGTGTGAACAGCAGGAGGGAAGGCAGAGGTGGCCATGATCACCCAGGGAGATGCCCACATCCAAAGACTGAATTCCAACTGAGTCTCCCCAGCCAGCCGGCCTTCCTCATGCTGAAGGCAGACAGGCGCAGGGAGATCAATATGGGCTCATTAACACTTAATTTAGGCTCTGTAGGCTAGAGCATGCCAGAAAGAGAAATGGCAGACATATTACTTGTCAAAGGCATTAGCTGTCATTAGCCTGCCCCTCACTCGTCAGGCTCATAATATTTTTCCCAGTACTCAATGCTGCCCATACCATGTTGACTAATGGCTTCCACTCAAACTCCACATCCTCAACTCTTCCTGTGTGGAGCTCTCATGACTGTCTTTCACTCCAAAGGTAACTATTTGTTTCATGTCCAAGTGATTGTGTTCATTTCTAAGGCATTAACGTGTGAGAAGTGTTCTGGTCACCAGGGCAACCAGGAGCCTGGAGTGTCCATCCCTTCCCCAGTTGAGGAGATATCTCCTTCTTTCTTGGGAGGACTCCAGCTGTGCGTTGATTCCTTCTCCTTATGAGGTCTTTCCATCACGCACTTGGCTAGCTTCTATGTCGCTCCCTCACTAAGCAAGATGCTTTGGGTGCAACATTTCTTTTCTGGACTCACAAGGGATCTTTTCCGGCACAGCTGACTGTGGTTTCATAAGCTTCTGACCTCTCACCTGCTAATGTTTTACCTGTTGGACATCCCGAATCATTCTTCTTCACTTTGCTTATCATCTTCCATTTTGATATTTAAGAATTCAGAGCACTGGCCAATGTGTCCAGGAGGGGAGAAAACACAGCATATGCCCACCTCTAACTATAAAGTTAGACACTGGTGAAAATGAAGTATTCTGGGAAGATGCCTCTCAACATCGTTGTTTGGTACGGTTGGAACACAGTTGGGATCTGATGCCATTTTAGTAGATTATTCTAGACTTGTAAATAGAACCCATGATTCCCTTTCACAGGAGCGCACCATGTCCTATTGTGGCTCTTCCATGAGGAATAGAAAGGGCGGGTGCTTGTCTGGAGACACGCATGTTTGGATGGAAGTGACTGTAGGTCATGGTGCCTGGCCTTGGCTTCGGTCTGGAGCTGCTTGGATGTTCCTCTGGTCCTCCACACCCTCTGCCGTCCTCCGAGAGGCAGAGGTGGGAGCTCTGATTTATAGGCTGGGGAAGGTGATTGATTCCCACTGCCCTGGCTGGGCTTGACCTTGGGCTTACCACTCTGAGTGCATCCTAAGATGGACCCCCACGGGCCTGTGCTTTCTGGGAGGAGCTGGTGGGAAGAGGAGGAGAGGGCAGTGCCTGAGTGATCAGCATTCCACTTCGGCAATCTAGTCTCTACTTTCCAAGTGGTCTGAGGTTTGTGGGAAACGGAAAGGGAAGCTGGTCTCCAGGGCTTCTCCATTGTATTATAAAATGGAGTGTATCAGCCATGCTGTGCGCTGTGAGGCGCTTAGACTCTCTGAGGGAGACCTTAAAGCAGGAGTTCTCATCTGTGTCCACACAGCGCCAGGGCCTACGGTGGACACTGACAAGTTAAGCTGGCTTTCACGCTGCCTTTTGTTCCAGCCTCTGCTCTCTATAGCCAATCACTTGGTTTTTTTTTTTTTTTTTATTTTCAGAGACAACTGCTATCTGATATAGCTTCATTTTGTTAGCAGCAAGAGTGTGTTGAGGAGCAGTGTGTGTGTGTGTGTGTGTGTGTGTGTGTGTGTGTGTAGAAACACCTGAAAATTGGAGCAGGTACCTGGATAAGAATCTGAGGTTTCATTGAAAATAAATCAGCGGCGGTGCTTGTAGGGGTCTGTGATGTGGATTTTACAAGGCTTAATATTAGACACAATATCCGAGCTATTTTGACAGAGTATATTGGGAGAGATTTTGTGTTTTGTGAGAGCTGGAGGTTTTTCTTTTTGCCTCAGGCTACAACTTCTGGAGAAACCCTTCTTCATAGCTGGGATGGTATGAAGGCTGGAGGACTGAAGACCGTGTCTGTGACGGCCGTTGCAGGAAGGATTTGATTCTTATATAGGAAGAAAAAAATTTTTAAAAATGAAAGCTCATTGTCTAGACTACTTTAGGGATCGGCACTGGCATTAAGTACTCGTCCAAGCCTGCCAGGAACATTAACACAAGCCATTCCTGCCACTTGGCACAGGAGTCAATGTGACGGATTCACTCCAGGGAGGGTGAGAACGGTGGGCACCAGCGAGAGCCCCCAAACCGGCCTTTCTGTGAGTTCCTCCTGGGAGGAAACTGGAGACTGCCCCTCGCTAGTTTGGGGTTTCTTCTCTCTTTCATCCCTGTAGCTCTTGAAGCCTTCCTTTGCTGGCACCGTCTGCCATCACCTCTTCTGTCGCTAATGCAAGGGGGAGATGCTGCTCGGTACGGGTGGCTTTCTCTGTCTTCTGCTTGGCATGAGTCAGGACTTCCAGCCAGTGACAAAACAGCAGACAAAACAAATGCAGAGAGGAAGGATTTATGTTGCCTTCAGGGGCCGGCTGCCTGTGGGGAAGGGATGGTATGGCCTGGGAGAAAGGAAAGAGAGAGGGAGAGGGAGAGGGAGAGGGAGAGGGAGAGGGAGAGGGAGAGGGAGAGGGAGAGAGAATTTAAATAGGACTTTCATCCCCAGAACCTCATGGTAGAATTAGAGAAGCAATCCTGCAAGTTGACCTCTGACCTCCTCAAGGATCCCCAGGCACATGTACCCATTCACACACACAAATTAAGTAAATAAATGGAATAAAAATTAACTGTACACATGAGCACACATGGCTGTACTGGCTCCCTTTCTTTCATCCCCCTTTTATTGCCCCTAGGCCCCAAGCCTGCTGCCCACGCTCAGGGCAGGCGCGGGCCATTCCTGCTTAGTTAATCACATCTGGATAGCCCCTCCCAGACACACCAGCGGTCGACCCTTCGCGGGTGCATCTCAGTCTAGTCAGGTTAATGCCCAGGGTACCCGCTACCCCTCTCGGGCTGCATCCGAAGGGAATAACTAGAATTTAGCACCATCCTCAGGGGGAGGGGGCAGCGTGTGGGGGGAGATGCTTTCTCGGTGCCTGCCGCCATGTCTGGCACAAACTACACCTTCAACAAACAGGCCCAAAATGTTGGAAAGAGGTGGAGGGAAGGAGAAAAACGGCTGAGGGGAGAAGAGGGAAGGGCTGTCCTTATTGGAAGCACGTGACTCTCTTCACGCCACAGCATGCTGGCACAGTCTCTCGTTTAAAAGAACGGGGTGAGATCACGTGGCATTCCATGTCAGTAATGGGCCTTCAGGCGCTCCTGTCTGTGGAATTTCAAGGCCACATAAATTCCCCTGGAACTTAGTTATTTTGGGAAGTTTTAGAAGAGGTCTGTGCAGTAATGAGGCTATAGTTATAATTATATATTAAACGATTAAGAAGGCAATCTTTTTTCACAGCTTACAATCAATGGAAGCATTTTGCTTGTATTTAGTCCTACCAAAGTGTTTTAGTGAATTTTATTGTTTTTTTTTAAATCTCTTTTTATTTAAAAAAAAAAAGCAAGTTTTGGGCACTAGAATGATGGTTTAGTGGTTAGTTGTAGGCACTGCACGTCTACAGGATGCTTAGCACTCAGATCTGTCTGTAACTCCAGTTCCTGGAGGTCTCTCACCCTCTTCTGGCCTCTGCAGGAACCAGTATACATATGTGCTCTCTCTCTCTCTCTCTCTCTCTCTCTCTCTCTCTCTCTCTCTCTCTCCCTCTCTCCCTCCCTCCTTTCTTCCCTCTCCCCCTCTCCCTCTCTCTCTGTCTCTCCCCCCTCTCTTTAAAAACTAAATCTTTAAAAAGTAACATAAAATATTAAAAAGCAATGTCTGACTAATGAACTTTGCATTGATAAACTCAGGAACAAGTCTGTGGTTGAAGGAGGCACCCTCATTCCTGGAAAGAGTTTGATTGAAGAATCTATTCCTGGTTTCTTTCATATCCTAAATCCATCAGAAAATAATCATTTTTATGGAGGATATGACATGGGAGTCAAAAGTTGGGCTTCTTGCCAGCACTTGGCATTGAAGACTTAAAGAATCCCAGCAAATACATGTATTATTTACATGCATTGGGATGCTTGCCCTCTGAGAACACAGATAAATATAGCCCATCAGATTTGGCATTTATGTGAGAAGCCTAATGTCAGGTATTCTAGAGCAGCACCAAAAAGCCCCGTTACAATGAGTGACATCAGAAGTGGCCTTTGTTTCTGATTAATTTAGTTCCAATCCATCCACATGGAATGGCACAGAGGAACCCATACAAGCAGTTAGCACTGGACGGGCAGATTCATGGAAAATTCTGGTCATAAATCGAACAATACAACCTTGACCTTTTACTTGACATTGGAGTTCAGGGAAATTCATTATCCTACAACCGGTTCTCCTAGGAAGTTTGCACCTAAGCCATAAAACAACACAATGAAATGATGCCCACACACACAGTATCCCTAACTTCTTTGGGAAGCATCCTCGAGAGTAGGCGTATAATTTAATATTTTTCATCTAATGCTTGGAGTAAAGCATGCCATCAAATTGAATTATTTGTCAGGTTTTCATCTTGTTCCTTTGATTTTGATTATCCAGCATTTTCTACATCCTACTCACTAAATTGAAGAGGGTCACAGCTCTTTTTGTGTGCTAAAATGAAATGTAACCTTGACATGGAAGGACAGGAAAGACTTTTTATGAAATAGATTTGATTTCTATAAAAATGAACGAGTACTTTTTTTTTTGATACACCAGCCAGAATAGATGCCGTTAACAGATAGGAAACTCGGTCTATTTAAAAATCTATCAGCGCATTTTTAAGTGTACAATACAGTGTTGTTGAATCCAGGTACTGTATCAGGTCATTTCCCAGCTCCTATGAGCAAATGCCTGGCAAGAAATAGCCTAAAGGAGGAAGCACTTATCCCGCAAACGGCTCTGGGGTACAGTCCTTTATGTCAGGAGCTGTGTGGCAGCCGGAACACATAGTGGCTGATTGCACTTATCTGCTGTTGAGAAGTAGGAAGGGGACAGGAAATGGAGCTAGGTTATTAAACTTCGAGGCCTGCCCTTGATGACCCCACTTCCTCTACTTAGGCTCCGCCTCCTAAAGGTTCCACAGCCTTCCCAAAAAGTGCCATGTGCTGAAACCAAATGATTAAAGCCATGAATCCCGTGGGGGTAACGTTGAACACTCAAGCTGCCCCAACAGGTGCCGCACTGGACAGGGTGGGTTGTGAACTAGTCAGTCATGCACAGCTGAAGCGTCGACTTTTGTCAAAGATGTGTCTTTATTTGTGTATGTGCTGTGGTGTGTGTGTGTGTGTGTGTGTGTGTGTGTGTGTGTACAACAGGGGAGAACCTATTCTTCCCTTCTACGTGGACTTGGGAGTTGAGGGTGGGGCTCAGCCTCAGCAGGAAGCACTGTCCTCCTGGGGCCATCTTACTGGCCTGACTGCACTTTACCCATCACACATTGCATTTTTCCCAGTGAATCAGATGAAGTAACTTCAGTCTTACCAGTGTGTCCCCAGTTATCAGGAGTAGTGACAAGCCATGGGAGGCTGGCCACTGCCTGTAACTGACCTTTCGTCTTCATATCACCTACTGACCTGGGATCTGGGATCGGCTACTCAGCCTGTCCATGGCTGAGGAAAAATACCTGAGCACATCAGCATAAAGGGGAAAGGTTGTTTCTGACCATCACCTCAGAGCTTTCAGCCTGAGGCTGCTGATTCTATTGCTTTGGCCTGAGGTGGGGGAGGGCATCATGATGGAGCAGGTGTGGTGTGGTGGGGCAGCTGGAAGGCAGAGAGGTAGAGAGAGGGAGGGCACACACATGGTCCCCAGCACCCATGTAAACAAGCCAGGTGCAGAGGCATTTGCAGAACTAGTGCAGGGAAGAGGCGACGGGAGGATCCCCAAGGTGTAACCAGAGGCTGTGTTTTGGCTTTCACAGGCAAGTGCACACATGTGTGTACCACTCCACAAACAGGTGTGCCCTGCAGAGGTACACTTCCAAGGACCCACCCTCTGTTACAAGGCCCCATCTCCTAATAGTGCATTCAGCTGTAAACTGCCCAACTGGTTTACCCTAGATGAAGCCAGCTAGCACCCTCCTGCTACAATTACCTCTCAATGGCGCCACCTGCTGGAGACAGGTTTCTCACGGAAACCTTAGCACAGGGCTTCATTTAACTACTCTGAGGCAGCTAAGTGGACAGAGTCCACTGAATGCCCAGGATCGGTCTCGAGACACTGTGGCTGTCACCTCCCCTGTCCCCTAGGGGAATCCAGTCTGACAAAGCATACCATTTGGGGATGGACAGACCCAGGAAGCCAGCACCATAAAACATGCGTTTTTATTCGTCAGTTTTATTTTTTTAATTGTAAGGGTCACTCAGTCCGATAAGGTTAAATAGAATAGGAACTAGTGTCAAGAACGGAGAGGGTGAGGGTGTCATATTTTAGGAACTAGGCTTCAGGCACAGTGGCTAAGCAGTTCAATGTCTGTGGCCAGGGTTGTCTCTGTCGCTTTCTTTCTCCCCACCCTCTCTTCTTTCTCCCATTCCTTTCCAGTGCCTTGTACAGTTGCGGGGACTTTATGTACAATGAAAGCATGATTGCTTATGGTAACTTAAAAATCCCACATGCAAACATTTCCCTTCCTCTGTAGCTCTAGAGATGCATCATAAAGGTCAGGAAATGTCTGGGATGCAATTGGGGAGCTAGCCATAGTGTCACTGTGTGGGTTGATTCGCTCTCATGAATTGATTCCTGCCAGAACATGGAAGTTCTCTTAAAGGAAAAAATAGCTGCTCTTGGCAGTTGGTGAGGGTCGTCTTGGAGAGTTCCTTCAGGGGAAGAGCCCTGGAACAAAGCATAGGGACACTGGAGTAGGTTTGGCAGTTGAGGAGAGCCACTGGGCTCAACTCTAAACACAACAGGAAATCCAGAGAGCAGAGTAGTGGGCAGCATCAGTGGTTCACAAACAATTAAGAGAAAGCATCGTCAAGGAGGGCTGACTCAGCTAACCTGACCTAGAAGAATCTGTACTGACATTCACAGTGAAACCTGAGTGGTGCGTGTCATGGTGTCTTAGGCAGGAAAGAGTTTATTATGCTTCTGCATCCCTGCCCATGACTGAAGGAAGTCAGGGCAGGAGCCAAAGCAGAGGCCATGGGAGAGTACTGATTATTGATTTGGTCCCCATGGCTTGCTCCAACTGCTTTCTAATACAACCCAGGACCACCTGATCAGGAGTGGCACCACCCACAGGGAGCTGGGTCCATCCACATCAATCATTAGTCAGGAAAATACCCTACACAATTGCCTACAATCTGGGGGGTGACACTTTGTCAATTGACATTCCCCTTTTCCAAATGACTTTAGCTTGTGACACATTGACAAAAACAAACAAACAAAACCAAAACAACAAACAAGAAGTCCCTAAACAAAAACTGTCCATCCAGCAATTTGGGAGCCGAGGACTCAGAAGAGTCTCATGAGAGATGAATCAGGAATCTTCATGCGACCTCCCTTAGTGTGCTTCCTCCACAATCGACAGAGCTCTGTGAACAAAGAGCCCAGATGACACACACTGGGAGAAACTAACCCAGGCAAGGTTAATTTAAAGTCAGTGTCTTCCTTGGGGCTGGAGTGCTCAGTGCTCAACCCCATTCGCTGCTCCTGCTGAATGGGTAAGCTCCCAGAACCCTAGCTGGACAGCTCGCCACCACCTCCAACTCCATCTCCAGGCTAACTGACACCCTCTTCTGGCCGCCACAGAAACCTGCACCCATGTGCACATTCACAAGCAGGCATATGCACACCTACACATAAGTTTTAATAAGAGGACTAAAGCAGTAACCCAATGCTTCCAAATGTCCACATAGATGCATATGCTTCATTGACCTTGAGAATCACGATGTCCAAATTTTTACTTGTTTTTCAGAGTGTAAATACTGAGGAATTAATTCATCTTTTTTATGCAAGATGAGTGTTCCCTGCCTCGAGTGACCGTCTAGATGTTAGAGACCCACAGAGAGCTGCTGAGATTTCTATTTTTGCATGTGGTATGTGGTGCTTGATGTAGCATGTGGGATCTTGTGCATGCTAGGTAAGCCGCCTGCCCCATGACTTCATCTTTGGTCCTTTTCTGTGATCTGTGATTACAGATGATAAGATGTGTGCCTTTGGGGTTGGAGAGATGTTTCAACAGTTATGACTGTGGACTGCTCTTTTGAAAGACCTGACTTCAGAACCCAGCACCCAAATCAGGAGACTCAAAACTGATTGTGACTCTAGTTCCTAGGGATCTGATGCCTTATTCTGTCATCTGCAGGCACACGCACACAGCTGCACATTTTTCACACAAACACCACTTATACAGACACATAAATAAATGTTTAAAAATATTTTAAAAGTATTCCTCCAGATTTTCATACAATGTTTTTTGAGTATACCCACCCCTTGTCCAACTCTTCCCAAATACACATGATTCTCTTCATAAAACTTTGTTTGTTTTTTCCTCATCAAGGTTGATTTGTTGCCAAATATTCTTGTGTGTGTGTGTGTGTGTGTGTGTGTGTATATGGTCTTCCACTGTAGTGCTGTGGCTGTGGACCTATCAGGGGCTTCTCTATAAAAGAAAACTGACCAGACTGTTTTTCTCTCCGCAGCTAAGATTGGCAATAAATCCTTAGCTAGGGGTGAGACTTTTAAAAATGATTTGTAACATTGATGTGGGTCTCTCGATCTCTCTGACTCTCTATCTCTGTCTCTGTCTCTCTCTATCTCTGTCTCTGTCTCTCTCCCTCCCCCATATTCTTGCTTGTAACATAAATCATGTTTGTGATTTCAGTCCAATCCACTCACCATAAAGTTGAGTAATCTTTGTGTGTGTGTGTGTGTGTGTGTGTGTTTATGTGTGTGTATGTGTGTACTCCCAGTTGTATGTGTATGTAGGCATTTATACACATATGTACAAGTACAAGAAACTAGAGTGCCAGCTCACATGTTGTTCCTCCAGCACAACCTACCTTGATGTGGGCCAAGGCTTCTCACTGGTGGGAACTTGCCAGTTGTCTAGACTGGCCTGCCAGCCAGCCAGCCATGGAGACTCTCCAGCTCTGACTGCCCAGCTCTTGGATTATAAGCATGCGCCACCATTCTCAGCTGTGGTTTAAGTGAGTTCTGGAGGATAGGACTTTGTGCTTCTTAAGAAGCACTTTACCATCTGATCTTTCATGCAAGCCCCATTAGCTCTTATCCTGAAGCAGTTCTCCCTTTCCCCAAATGCTTACATCATACTTTTTGTGACATGGATAAAAGTTGACTTACACACTGGATATGCCAAAGGGCACACTGGCGACTGAGGCTTGTTGTGATCCAGTTCTTGGATGGGCACTGGGTTAATTGGTTATTTCTCTGAATCCTCTTGACAAACCTGTTATGATGGTACCACTGCCCGTTAACCCACGTCAAAGATGAAGCTAAGGCTTATGTTCTGTCTTAGGATTCTCATTGTGGAAAGTTCTTTTAAGTCCTGTGTTATGGGGCTGGGATTTGAATTCTTTCCCCAGTAGGCATGACAGCATGTGCCTATAACCCCAGCACTGGTGAGGCAGAGGAAGGCATATCCCTGAAGCTTGCTGTCCCCCAGGCCAGCAGAGTCAGTGAAAGCCAGGACCCCTGAGGACTTGTCCTTAAAAATAAGGTGGAGAGTGATTGAGGAAGATAGCCTGAGATCATGGAGAAGATAACTGGAATTTGACCTCTGGTGTCTATGTGCACACATGAACAAATGTGTGAACACAGGTGCACACATATGTACAAGTACAAACATGCCTGAGTGCATAAACACACAAAGATAGGCAGTTCAAGAGACGACGAACACACACACACACACACACACACACACACACACACACACACCCATCTTGGTTGTAGGTGGGAACAACAGCATTTCTTCCTTACCTAAGACACACTAAGCATCCCTTTGAAAGACAGCAGATGGACAAGCTCACTGCCAAGGTCCTGACCTCAACAGAATGGATGGAGGAGGACATCTGAAACATTCTCAGTGATGGCATTAAGAACAGGATCATCAGGTCCAAGCCAGAGAGCAAGAGAAGATCAATACTCTGTGAATACACCCATAGGCTCTGCCAAAAGAGGAGAGAGAGAGGCAGTAAACAGGGTCCTAGGGACAGGAGAGAGCATGATGGTAGTGTCCAGGAGGTCACCATAGAGAGCATGATGGTAGTGTCCAGGAGGTCACCATCCTGGAAGAGCATCATCTGATGCCAAGCTTGCTCAAGACAGCAGACCTGGGCAAGCTTAGTCTCACTCGCAGCTCCCAAAGCCTGCCTTGCTGACTCTCTGCTGCACCTTTTCGTGGGTGACCCTGCAGGCAGGACTGGGCTCAGACCCTTTCAGGCTCGCCAGCCTTCAGGTCCTCAAGCTCAGCTTCTTGCAACACATGGTGCATCCTCCACAGCCTCTGTTCCCTGCTGGCCTTTTGGAGATGGCTGGAGCCACTGTGGTGTCACAGTTGACATGGCAACTGGGCCAGGTATGAGCTCACATACAACAGCATTTAGTGCTCAAGGTGTTAAAAAACAAATCACATCTTTAAAAGGTCAACGTGGTTGGGACTAACTATGTTAGCGTGGAAACACAGGGCTGGGGTGAGCCGGTTCATTATTCCTGGAATTAGAGGAGTCCTGTGGCCTCATTGCAGAGGGCTGGGAGGGCAGGAGGAGGAGGAAAGTCCCCTGCAGTGTGGCAGTGGGAGACCCCACATGCTGCTGTGCGCATGCATCCCTCTGAGAAAGGCTTACCAATGCCCCATATTTGCCTGCATGTTTTATCATTCATTTTCTCTCTTCCTCCCTCAATGAAGAGCATTTAGAACAAATGAAGCTTTGTGCTGTTTCTGTGGCCTCTCATCCCCAAATCCACAGGAATTGGGAGTTAGTCACAGATTTACTAGAATCAAGAGATGGAGCCTTGAGGGAATATGATGGTTAGTCACCAACTCAACGGGACTTGGGATCACCATAGAAACGCACCCCGGATGTGTTTGTCCCTGAGGGTGTTTCCAGGTCTAAGTGAGGGAAGTGCATGGCACCTTCCCATGGTCTTGAGCCTGAATAAAAATAGAAAACGAACTGAGTCCCCTCAGTCATCTCTCTGCATGCTGGCTGTGGACGCAAGGCGGCCAGCTTTACACCACTGCAGCCATGCCTCCCTCCCTGCTATGACAGACTATATCCTCAAACTGTGGGCCAGCTCAATGCCCCGCTCCCTCTCTTCCTTCCCTGAGCTGCTTTTGTCAGGCGTTTGTTACAGCCCTGAGAAAAGTAGCTCATACAGGAGGTGGTTATGCTGGAGTGACTGCTCTCTCATCGCAGGATTAATGTCCTCAGAACAGACACCTTGTTCCTTTCTGCTATGTGGCAGCGTATAGAAGGTACCATTTCAGAGATCAGGCCCTCACGATACACTGAATCAGTAGACAGCTTCATCTTGGACTTCCCAACATGAAGAACTCTGTGCAATCTGTGTCTACTGTGTGTAAATTGCCCAGACTCTGATAGTTTTCTATAGTATCCTCAACAAGTGAAAAGGGTGTGTTTGGGATAGTTTGGGGAGGAAGATCTTAGACTTGTTGGAAGAGCCTGCTCATAAACCTAGACATGCCTGTAGCATGATAAAAATTACCATAAGATACTGATGCTGTCTGCCACTAGAGTATTGTCTCCGGTCTCTCTGTGCAGTGTGCTAACGTGTGTTGGGGAAAACAACTAGGGTAGTTGTCTGAGGGTTTTACTGCTGTGAACAGACACCATGACCAAGACAACTCCTGTAAGGACAACATTTAATTGGGGGTAGCTTACAGGTCCAGAGGCTGAGTCCATTATCACTACAGCGGGAGCGTGGCAACCTCCAGGCAGGCTTGATACAGGAGGTGCTGAAAGTCCTACATCTTCATCTGAAGCCTGGTAGGAAAAGACTAGCTTCCAGACAGCTAGGACGACGGTTTTAAAGCATACCCCATAGTGACACACCTACTCCATCAAGGCCACACTTGCTCCAATAAGGCCACATTGCCCAATAGTGCCACTCCCTGGGCCAAGCATTCAAACCAGCACAGTCGTCATCTTTAATTTTTAACTTGACACGTTCTAGAAGCACCTGAGAAGAGAGTTTCAATGAGGGACTGTCTAGAGCAGGAAGGCCTATGCACATATCTGTTGGGGGTTGTCTTGATGATGGTAATTGGCAAGAAAAGAGCCAGCCCACTATAGGGGTTCCCTTCCTTGGTCTGGGTTCCATAATGTCAAAGAGTGGAGTTGAACATGAGGAAATGTCGATGCGGCCTCCGCTGTTGACCGTGGGTGTGAGAGAAGCAGCTGCCTCAGGTGCTTCCCACCCTGACCTCCCCACAGCGACAGACTGTAACTTGCAGTTGGGAGCTAAAATAAACCTTTCTCCATGTCTCAAGTTGCTTTTTATTTTCAGAGTATTTTCTCACAGCAACAGAAATGAAACTAGCACAGTCGTCTAGTTGGTCAGGGTCTTGTCTATTGTGTGTATGGTCCAGGGCTGGATGGCCGACATTGCATGAAACAAACATGAAACCCAAAGCCACACAACAGTCATTATAACTATAGGGGAAATGCCAGCACAGTGACGTTATTGTGTGTGGGGGATCTCTGCTGTTTGTATGAATGAGTGCAGTTTAGGGAACAGGGTGGACACGAGGGGAGCCAGCTGTAGGAGCAAAATCTGTCATCCCACCCTGGCTCTCCTTCTTAAGTCGCCAGCCTCTTTCTGTGGACAACTGATGATCCTGACCTTCTGTGGGTGGCCTACTATGTGAGGATGACCCCATCATGCTTCCTGCCTTACCTGAGTCATGGGACCCAAGACTTCCATCCTTGCTGGGCTCATAGCCTTGCCAACCCCATGCCCATTGCCAGGGCGTATCCTCTCCAACTCTTTGGAAGCACTCCATCTTTTTAGGCAGAGATTTGGTTCCGCCTTGAGCCTCATACCCAGCACCACCACCAGCAAAATAGGAATGATCCCTGAGGGGCTTTGAGTCCACGGAGAGCCTCCAAAAGGCTAAGGAAAGACTTTGAATTCAGAAGGCAACTGAAGACAATATTCTAAGGGTGGGGGAGGGACGTGATGATTCTTTGAGATAAAATAGCACATGGAACAGCTATGATGGATTGGGTCCAAACATGTTTCACCTATGAACTGGGATGTATGTCTCTTTTTTGTGGAAAACGTCTACAAATGTGTCCATCAAAAGAATAGAAACTTAAAACTGAACTTAAATAACACAGTAAATATGCAGGCATTTGAGGCAAACAGTTGTAGAGTATGAACTGACTTGGGGCAACTGGCCAAGTCCCTTCTCATGGGGCTGTTTTTGCCTGTTTTGTTTTCTTTTTCTAAGTCAGTTAGCTTAAGAGTGCACGGGGAGCTAACCAGAGCCTTGCTCTCCATTTGAAGGCACCCATAGCCTCAAGTCCAAGCTACAAGAAAATCCCTAAGACCTAAGGCAGCCATGCTCCACAGTGAAGTTTTGTTCATTACATATTCTCAGAGGCCATTGTAGTTAAAAAGGTGGTGTGTGTGTGTGTGTGTGTGTGTGTGTGTGTGTGTGTCTATGTGCATGCGCAGGTACTGCACATGTAGGTACAGGTACACATGCAATAGTGTCATTCCTTATTTGCTCTACACCCTGACTTTTGAGACAGGTCTCTCCCTGACCTGAAGATCACCAGGTAGGCTAGGCTGGCTGGCCAGTGAGCCTCAGGGATCCGTCTGTCTCTGCTTCCCCAGCTCTGGGATAAGAAGTGTGCCCTACAACATCCAGCCTCTATGTGAGTACTGGGGACCAAACTCAGATCTCTGTGCTTGTATGGCAAGAGCTGTACCAGACAGGCCTATCCTCAGTTCCAGGAGGTGATTTTCAGTGAATGTAGAGCATTGTGTCACCTTTGCCTTGGGAGTTTAAAAATAGACCAGGAAATTCTCCTACTGGGTCTCAGGTGTACTGAAGTTGACTGGGGAAGGCTTTTAATCTGAGGAAAACAAAAGTCATCCAAAGTGAGTTTGCACTGGATCCTGGCATCCCCCTCTTCAGTTGACCCAAAGGGCACCCCTAAATACAACAAAATTCTAGGGACTCTCTGAAACTACCTCCTACCCCCACCCAAGGCTGCCACCACAGATTCAATGTTCAGGAGTTCAGGCCTCTGTCACTATTTTTATATTTTTCTCTGTTAGAACTGTGAATCTGCCCACCATTTATTTCAGGATATTTTTACTCAAGGGCTTCAGATCAAGGTTGTTAGTTGTTACTCTTTTTTTCCTTTACCTCTTTCAGGTATTTTTAGTGCTTAGCTGCTTGTGCTCTCTGCTGCCCCCTGTTGCTCTTGACTGAGAACAACTTTGTTTCCTTTGAAGTCAATTCTTAAAATAACAGTGACAGAAGGTCTTTCAGTGAACCTTGGGTTCCTGGCTGCTCATCATTAGCCACTGATGCAGACTTTAAATGAAATTTGAGATAAACAGGGGTAAGGTGACCAGCGGACACAGGACACCCAGGGCTCATGAACACCTAAAGGGGGATGTGGGTGCTTGTGAGTCCCTATCCTGTTGTTGGGTTCTGTTGTTTTAGGGTTCCAGTATCTGGTTCCCTTCAGGTACACAGACAACCTCTTATTCCCAATTTACCTAGCTCATGACCTAGAACCCAGAGCTCACAGGTTGGAGGGAGCAAACTGTAGTACTGTTCTGAATTCTGTAGTGTCTTGGTTTCTTTTCTGTGACCATGAGGAAAAACTAACAAGGAGTTTCCTCAAAGGAAGAAGGGTTTTCTCTGTCTCATAGTCCAAGGTATCTTTCATCCTGTGGGGGTGTTAAGGCAACAGGAGCTTGAAGGCTTTGGTCAAGCTGTATCCATAACTGCACCTACAGCCAGAAAGTAGAGAACAATGAACTGTATTCACAGTTGTACCCATACCCACTGTCAGGAAGTAGAGAACGAGGAGTTATGCTGTTGCTCGGCTCCCATTCCCCATGTATATAGCCCAGGATCCCATCTAGGGAATGGTGCCACCCACAGTGGGCCAGTCTTCTCATCTTAATGAACTTAGTATGATAATCCCTACAGGTAAGCTCACGCCCCATCTCCAGGATGATTCTAGACTTTGTCAAGTTGACAACTAATGTTATCACATATAGTCAGATTGTTGCTTGAAGTAGAAGCCTCAAGTCTTAGCATCGGTATGACTCGCAAACATCACATTAGCTCCCTGAGTGTCTGTGAATTTGAGCCCTGGTAGGATCTTATTTCAGGTTTGGGTAAGAAGCAACGAGCATTATCTGTGCTCTCTCCTTTTCAATCTTCACCAGACTCCCGTGAGCCACTCTCACCGAGCACCCCATTTCACGACTGAGAAGTTTAGGGGCAGCAAGATGACTCAGCTGGCAGAATCACGTGCTACTAACCCTGACAGCCTGAGTTGGATTCCTGGGTCCCACTCCTGCAAGATGTCCCTGATCTCCACACATACACTGCAGCATGGACACTGCATGTGTGCATGTGTGTGTGTGTGTGTGTGTGTGTGTGTGTGTATGCATGCATGTTGTAGTGTGTTTAAAACATGAAAAATCTGTATTTAAAAATAAGAGGGTTGAAATTGAAGGGTTAAGCATTTTAGTACAGGGTTATAGCATTTGAAAGATGTTTCTGTTTGCTTTCTTTTCTTTTCTTTTTTTGGTTTTTTGGGGAAGCTGCAAATAATCGAAGACTCACTAAAAGAGGAGCATTGTCTTCTGCCATTCTTCTTCAAGGTAAATGGCCACAGGGTTGTTCTGATTTGCTAATGCAGGAATGTGGCTGAGATTCCCATTATTTTGCCACCTACTCTCAGAGCACAGGCTTCCAGTTTTATCCCCTCATGGTACAAGAGGGCTGCCACAGCTCCGGGCTGCCACAGCTCTGGCTGACACGGGTCCAGGCATCCTATTCTCAAACAATCATCGTCAAAGGCACTCCTTATATTCAGATCAGAGGAAATTGCTGTTCTAGAAGATTCTAAACAAACACTATGCATAGCATAGAACAGGGCTATACATATTCTGGTCCAGATTTTGTATAGAGGAAGGGGTAGGAAGGGACACAATGCTGTGTGAATTATGGCCAAGCTTTAGTGGGGACAGTGGGATTTAGGGGACTCAGAGGTCCAGCCAGACCGAAAGCACCTGCTCTGAGATCATATATGTCAGGTAGAGTCTTTCCTTTGACTGGTAGTCCTGTATTGCGTTCTTTCTCCCCTTTTATTGTATGATTGTGTATGCTTGTGTGTGTGAATGTACATGTATATGTGCAGTGTGTGGAGGCCAGGTAACACGCTGGCCATATTAGTGTGTGTGTGTGTGTGTGTGTGTGTGTGTGTGTGTGTGTGTAGGGCAATAATTTCTCACTGCACCTGGACTTCACTAAGCAGAGTGAGCTGGCTGGCTAGGGAGCCCCAGGGAGCCCCTATCTTTACTCCTCTTCTGCTCTGGATCTGCAAGCACACCACTATGCTGGGCTTTTAAACACTGATTATAAGGACCAATGTCCTTGAGTTTGGCCGGCAATCACAGTGCTGCCGGAGCTGTCTCCTATGGCTTTCTTCTGCTCTTTGATTTGCATCCCAGCCGCCCAAAGGGCCCTTTCTACCTGTTCCTGTCCTCTCAGCCCCAGTGAGCACTGGCCTCCTTTGAGAAGAGCTGGCGCCATAGGAGTCAGCGAATGTATTTGGAGGGAGAATCAAGGAGAGACGAACCAAGGTGTTTGTTGTATTTTTAAAAATATCCCCTATTCAGTTATGATGTCAAACTTTAGAAAATGAGAAAAGGGCTGGTGCATTGGATCAAGTGCCCCAGCTCTGGCTCTGAACACATTTTGACCTTGGACAACTTAATCTCGGGAGTATAATGTTACCTCTCTCCTGGGAGAGACATCGCTGAGATGCTTTTTGGAGAGCACATTTTTGCAGAGCATAGGACTTTCCAGTTCTCACTCCCCCTCCCCAGTTACTGTCATTTCTTAACTCTGAGCCTTTTGGCTGTCAAAGATCAAGGATCTTCTCAGTTAGCTTAATAGCTCCTGACACCTAAGTTAGTAGCATGGTGGAAGATCCTCTCCACCAAGAGCTCTCTCCCTTACCTCTCTCTTCTGTCTTGACATTGGGGTTCTGAGGTCAGCAATGAGATCACACATTTGGAGATGCCAGACGGGCACGCCTCTGCATGGAGTAGAAGGCTTCGGTGTTTCACATTTGTCGGGAGGAGCATCTTGAAACTCCACTGTTGCAGAGGCTGAGATCTCGAATGACTAATTCAGTTTGACCTTGACCTATTTATTTGACTGAAGTGGTTAATGGCTGGATAGCTAGACTCTGAGATGATATCTCAGGTTCCTTTCCATTTCCTTGTGAGAAGAGTGTGGGGTGGCAAGGGGGGGTGAGAGGGCTAGATTGTAATCAGAACTCATTTGCAGGAGTGGTTTTCTTTCCCTGATCAATTTGCCTAAATCTACTCCTGTCCCCAGCTCCATCTCCATTCATTCATTCATTCATTCATTCACTCATTCACTCATACCTTCATGTAATCTCAGCCACAGTGCTGGGGTTTGGATCCGTGTCACATGCTGGATCTCTGGGGCTGGTGGCCCTTCCCTGTCTACATCCTACCTTATAACCATCCCATTGAGGACCTGTTCCTTTCCACACAGATTTTCAAACAGTATTCGGGAGCAGGATGCTGTAGGTTACCTGACTAGCCTCTGTCTCTATACTGTCGCTCAGTTACTGTTCACCCTGCCCATGCTTCCACTACTGAAGAGGTTTTATGCAAAACCTCTGCCATCCTCTGTCTCTGTTGGGTTTGATTGAATGCCCCGACTGCTATGCAGAGAATTCTCTCTGATACTTCTCATGATGATAACATCCTTGTTTATCGAGGACCAAGGACTCTACTAGAGCATAAATCAAGAATGAGTGGATAGTCCTTGGTTCCTGTAAAGAACAGATCTCACAGCCATGCTATTTACTGACCTATTGAAGTCTGTGTTAGCTGGAGTGAAATTGGGTAAGGCAGAAGTGGCTGTTTTCATTGTGTCTGAAGTCATTGTTAGGGCGGTCATTTATTATTGTTTGCCAGGAAAGCGTGGAGTTTGAAGAATACCATGTGTTTGTAGAGTGTATTGCAGTGGACCTAAAGCTATTTATTTATTTATTTTGATTTTTCAGGACAGTTCTTTTTTTCTGTGTAACTCCAGCTATCCTGGAACTAGCTCTGTAGTTCTAGACCTTGAAGTCGTGGAGAATCCTTTGCTTCTGCCTCCAGAGCACCACCACACCCAGCTCTTACTTCATCTTACTGCTTTGAGCACAAATAGATATTTTTCAAGCTAAGTCAAGCTATATTTAAATGGAGTGCTCTCTCTCTCTCTCTCTCTCTCTCTCTGTGTGTGTGTGTGTGTGTGTGTGTGTGTGTGTGTGTGTGTGTGAATGTGGGGTTCAGTGAACAATCTTGTGTGTACCTTTGTTTGAGACAGAGGCTCTCAGTTGGCCTAGAACTCTCTAGGTAGGCTAGCCTGACTGGGTAGTGAGCTCTGGGGATCCTCCAGTGTGGAGGATTACAAGTGTGGTCTACCATGTGCAGGTTAACATATCCTGAGTTCTGAGAATAAAACTTAAGTCTGTGTGCCTATGTAACATGCATTTCACGAGCTGAACATTCTCCCCTGTCCAAGGTGCTACCCTTCCCTAAGGTACATCTTGCTTCAATGGGGGAAAAATAGACAGCACATCGTGCCCCATTCTGATTTCCAGCCTTTCCATATTAAAAGCATTCGGGTGTTAAAGAAAGAAAACATAAAACACCCAGAAAATACAGAGTTGAGACCCGAGAAAAACTGTTGCAGAAACCATGCAAGTTAAGTCTCCCAATCCCTGGGAGGTTCGCCTCAAAAGATGATGCAGGAAAAAGAGGCGGTGGGCACAGAAATGAGAGATGCTTGCCCCAGGAGGAACAGAAGCAAATTGGCTGGGAATCTAATATCTTCCAGCAAATTTGGATCATGAGAGCAAAAGATGGATGTATGAGGAAAGATTCGATTTCCGCACCTATGTGGACTTTGAAACTACCACATGGTAAGAAGGGCATTTCAAGGAGATTTTTATCAGATGAGAAGGCAAGAATTAAAACCTAGCCCGCCTGCTGTGTGTGCACCCCCTGCTACCACTCCTATTTAACACAGCATTTCATCTCCATGTGGCCTTATCCTGTACGTGTGTGTGTGTGTGTGTGTGTGTGTGTGTGTGTGTGTACATAGATAGTCATGACTAAAAGTCCCAGTGCCAGAGGTATCTGTGCATACATTTACATTAGAAAATTTTGGATCACCTTGCCTCTATTTTTTAAGACAGCATAAGCTGGTTACAGTGGATTATGTTTATAATCCTAGACTTCTACAGGCTGAGGCTGAGGAGGACTGTCAGGAGTTTGGAGCCAGCTTGGGCTAGGTAGTAAGTACCAGGCAGGCTAACCTGGGCTAGAGAGCTATACTCTGTTTCCACCCCATCTCTCTAAGGTCACTCAAAAGGTGGCATATATATGTCTTCATACCATAATGTTTATAAACCATGGTATTTTGAATACTTTCGCAGTGTTCCATATCGCGGAGTTTGGTCTCCCTTTCTTGGGGATTACAGTTGTTATCTGCATTAATGCCTGTGTATTTAGCTTGTACTCACAGGGTTTCACAGCTTTTGGAGCAGCTGTAACACAATTTCATAGTGCAGACATATGCAGTATATAATCTCTGGAATTCAAGCTCGTTATCTGTAAAGAGTGATCATAAGGTCCCTGCCTCTGACTCACCCAACCAGAACATTTACCTCCGAGTTATTTTGTTTCTCCTCTTTCCAGCCCGGCTGCATCAGATGGTCCGTGCCTATTTTCCTTGAGAACACTGCAGCAGCCCTGGAACAATATGGACCATGCCTTCAGTAAGGGCTCTGCACAGATGCCTTTTTGTCACACGTGTTGATTACCGAGAGCAGTGTGATTAATCTCCCTCTCTGATGTGGTTTAGTGATCGCCATTTGTCTATTAGCAGAAATTCTCTAGATGAGTTTTTCTAGTGATACATAAACACATTAATCATTTGCTTCTCCATTCAATGGCCGTCCATCCTCCACTTTATCCAACCATCCGTGCATCCACCAATCTCTTCCTCTAGCTGCCCCTGCTTCCCCTTTCATCTATCCGTTCATCCTAGTACAGTCACATCCACCTGTCTGCTCATCTATCCATCCTTCCGCAATCCATTCTTCTATCATTCTGTTCCTTCCTCTTCCCTCTGTCATCCATGTATCCCTTCATCCACCCATCTCATTGTCTGCTACAATCTATGAGGGACTTTGAACAACTGGAAAATGTTATGCAGAGTGACCCAGTGTGCTTGTATTTTAGTTACAGATATTCCTGGAAGGATCTTGAGTCTCCTGCTTTTCTGACAGATGCCTGAGGGCTGGATTAGGTGCCCGTTATTAGGGTGGGGCACACTGATAAAAATACGGGGATAGATTAGTAACATGGTCTGGGCAGGTGTGAACACTGTCAGCTTCAAATTGGGCAGTTTGCAGAAATAAATAAGGCAACCACAATTGTGGGCTCAGAGTATCATGCACTGTGCACAAAGAAGCTTCCTGAACCCTGGAGACTTCCAAAGATATAAAAGTGTGTTTCCCATTGCTGTACAAATGTGCACAGTCTCAGTGGCTTAAAACAATGTGGTTTGTTCCCTAAGGGGTCTGTAGGTCAATGTCTTCAAACTACCTCCTTAGGTTCAAAGGATGAGATAGACAAGGCACTGATTCTCTGGGAGGCTTTGGAGAGGGTTAACTTTACAACCTTTCTTGATTCTGGAAACCACCTGTCCTGCTAGGCTCTTGACCTCCTCCTCCAACCTGAAAGCACAAAAATGTAGGTCAAGTGAGCCTTACCTCATACCCCCTTGTTCCTCTACCTCTCTCTTATATTTTCAGGAGATGGTGATTATATTGGTCTCCTCTTGGTAGTCCAGCATATCATGGAGTCAATGGAGTAGGGACCTAAAATTTCTATTAGTCTCAACAGGTTTGTGATTGCAACAGGGAGCTCTTTGGTACGATCTCTCTTAGAAAGACACGAAGAAACTGCTCCTTACCCCAGAGAGGGGACTGAAAACACATACAAGGAATGATTCTGTCCAAGTCTAATTGGATGGATAGGAAGAGGTAAGGATTAGTAAAGGAATATGGGTGAGAAGTTACTTCCTAGAGCATGAACAAATCAGAGTAACCATGTCACTGAAAGGGCTACCTCAGCAGGGCTGAGAACTCATGAAAGATGTCTCCCTGGAGTTCTCTACTTGATGTGTATGTAGTTCAGCAAGTTTGAGAATCTCTCCCCTACAGTTCTTTTACTACTTGTATAACCTTGATAGGAAGAGCCTCATCTTGTAAGTTTCAGTTCCTTTTCTAAGACTTGTGAGTTTTCTATACTTCATGAGCTTTGCAGGTTTCTTTTATTCTCTGAGTCTTAAGGATCCTCCTACCAGGAGGGAATGTTTAAACTTTTACAATCAACTATAGAACAGCATCTATAGAGAGCATCCTTCTACAGACAGACTATGCAACACCATCTCTCTTCTCTCATCATGCTGTTATCGGGTTAAAAGTGAGATCTGAACCTTTAAGTGTCTGTCTCCAAAGTGAGCAGGTGCTAAAAGGTAAATCTCAGCCTGATGTGGGTGATCAAGGGAGCCGGAAAAGTCTCCAGTTTTGATGATCTCATAAATCAATGAGTTTTACTGCAAGCTCTAAAGCTGGAGCTTACCACATTGACCCTTCCTTCACAGATGCAGAGCTCAGCCCCCAAGGCAGGGCTTTCTGTTCTTTTGACAAGCTAACATCTCTAATTAGCTCCAGGGCCTCTCGGTGCAGTAAACAAAGCACAAAAGGAACTTTTTTGTCTTCTACTCTCTTACCCTTGGGTCTCAAAGCTCTGCACATGGAGGGTCTGTGGTGGAGGGAGGGGCTGCCCAGTTGCCAGGCCTTATCATCTGTCTTTCTGAGAATAAAAGCTGAAATTCTCCCTGGCTCCATCACACCCCTGCTAGCCCTCTTCCAAGGCGCATCACTGTGCCTCCTCATGTATCCAATGCACGCTCCTTTCCTGACCCTGCGAAGGTTGAGTCTTTAACCTAGAAAGGTTTTTATCAATCTCTCCACTGTGCATTTTCAATAATCTAAAACCCTGGTTCTCAACCCATGGATCATGACCACATCAGGAATGAACAACCCCTTCCTAGGGTCCTGTATCAAATAGTTACATCATAATTCATAACAGTAGCAAATTTATAGTTATAAAGTAGCAATGAAAATAAATGGTTAGGAGTCACCACAGCTTGAAAACTGTATCAGAGGGCCACAGCATTAGGAAGGCTTAGAACCACTGCTCTAGAAGGTTTTGAATACCGTTTTCACTTCTCTAATTCCCTCTCCTCCGCTTAAATGAAGTCAACCTTCCAGAATCTTCAGTATACTTTTCCCCTCCCTTTCTAGATTTCACCAACTTTATAATTAATATCTTTGTAAGAATTTTATCTCTTTTACAGAGGTAGGGGTCTCTTTCTTTTAATTGACAATCGACCCTTTCAACTAACTTTATGATAGGGACTTAGTCAGTGTTTATTGAGTAGATGTATATTTAGTATGTTAATTTCCTTACATATCCATCTACCCATCTATTTATCTAAATGTACACCTATCCATCCACCCCTGAATCTACATATCCATGCATCTACCTACCCATCTATATATTCACACATCTATTCACCCATCTGTACACACACAGCCATCCATTTATCCATTCATTCCTATATCTCTTTATCAGTTCACCCATGCACCTCATATACATCCCTCCATTTCCTCACAGCCATCATCCATCCATTTTCCACCCACCTGTACACACCTCTACCCACCTATTGGCTCATTTCCCCACTACCTACATAGCTGTCCAATCATCTACCCACTAGTTTTTAGCAACCATACACCAAGCAATCCATCCATCCATCCATCCATCCATCCATCCATCCATCCATCCATCCATTCTCTCATCCATCCAACAACCATTTTCACCTGCCAATTCACTTACCCTGGGACATACGGGGCTGGGATGCCATGACATTTACCCATCTTACTCTTGTCACAGATGACACCTGCACATCAGATTCAAGTTGAATGGGCCAGCCTTGCTAGTTAAGTATCCCCTGTGCTTTACAATACCACTCATTCAAAAAGGCTGTCCTGCTAGCAAGCTTGAACTAGAAGACAGTACTCTGTCTTTGCATCTACCTCTCTCTAACTCTCACAAGTCCTTTCTGGAAAGAATAGAGAAAAGGAATGAAGGTGCACTAGTGGAGAATATCTGGAAAAGAGTGAGACAGAGGCCTGACCTGGGGTTCTGACTTATATTCTGATTATCACTCCAATTCTGGTGTTTGGAAGCTACTTTGAAAGTGTGCCCTCAATTAGAGAAGGGAGAAGTTGCATGGTCTCTTGTGGTGACTTTCACCTTGGTCCAGGAGAGCTTTGTTCTTCATGTTTCACCTTTGACCTTTGAGTCCCAGGTCCTGGGCCCACATTCCAGAGTGAGGCAGATGCCTGGCCTGCCTAGGGCTGGCTTTTCCAGAGTTTAAGATGGCAAGCATCATCACCGTGCCATATTTGCCTTTGACTCCGAGTTGTCATGGGAACAGAACATGGCTCATCGTTCATAGTAAAGGACCCTGTCGTTGCTTTCCTCTGAGCTCTTAGTTACATGTGGGACTTATTTATAAGCTGATGGAGGAAGTCACAGGAGAGGGGCATTGTTCTGCTTAATTGTTCCCTGGGGAAGAAGAAAATTTCTCCTAAAAAGAAGAGGAGGAGGGAGAGGAGGAAGGAAAGACAAACAGAATGAGATTTTCCAATACTGAATTAAATTATTAAAAAATTCTTCCCAATACATTTTTCTTTCCGAATTAGGTAAGGCTCCATTTCCTTGTCCATGCCATGCTCAAAGGCACCTAGGAGTTCTGTGGGGCCGTGATCACACTTGCTCAGGATGGCACTCCACATTTCTGCTTGAGGTAAAGTTTAAGCAACTCTTTGGGATTTCCAGAAGAAACATGGCTTGGTGAATACTCTCACTTCTACCTTGGCCCTAGAGGAAAATAGGAATCTTGGGTAAAGAAGCTTCTTGAATGCATGAGTCATTCTCTTTCCACTGCAGTAGCAACTGCAATCTTACAGTTTATCCAGAAGGTTGCTCCATCCCTGAGCCACTCATGGGCTATCCTTGTCTCCTCATCATACCAAGGGTAAGAGCTGAGTAAAGCTCTTGGCAGCATACTATGCATCTGCGTCATATTTGCTTGGTGTGTTAGCCCCGCCACACCTGGGAAAGAGTAGGCAGAAGGCCTATTCTCTGTCCCACTGAAGCAGCCCTTGGATTTTAATAGGGTCCCTTGTTAAGTTGGAAGGAATATTAAAGATTTGGTGTCTCTAGGGAAATTCCACTCAAGTTATTGGCCTTAGAACGTCATTACTTGGTTTTGTGTGGGCGTGTGTTGACTTGTCTGTGTAGGTGACATACGGGTAGAGGTCAGAGAACACCCTCAGGTGTCGCTGTGAGGTACATGTGCCTCATTTTTGAGGCAAGGTCTCTCACTGGCCTGGATCTCACCAACTAAACTTAGTTGCATGGCCAGTGAACCTCATGGACCTTCCTGCCTCAGCCTCCAGATTCTTATTCTTAACCAATTGAGCTGCTTTCCTGCCTTACATGGATGATCTGTTTAGAGATACAGATGGGACCCAGGAGGGTGGGCCCGGTAGTATGGTACTCAGGATGGCCTGCCTCCCCCTGTGCTCAAGTGTGAGAGGCTGCCCTTCACAACTGTTTTCATTTATGTCACGCCATAGATAAAACAATATGACTTAATGGGTAGAAAATAATTTGCCTAGGCTGTGTAAGTGGCCCAGACAGGGCTTGAACCTAGTGAGTGTGATTCTCTAGCAGACACCTCACTACCTTTTGCAAAGCCTAGTACATGCCTGAATATCTTCATTTTATGCACTATCACCGTTACATCCAGTTTTTATTTTCTTAATTTCATGTTTATCGTCATATGTGTGTGTTCCTTATCTATGATGTGTCAGGAGAGGGGGGAAAAGGTGGGGGCACCTAAATGTCAAAGAACATCCTTAGAGGTCAGTCCTTGCTTTGCACACATATTACATAAGGCAGGGGCATTGTTGTGTGCATCATTACTGTGTATTCCACGTTAGCTGGTCTGCGAGCTTCTGGGTATTCCCATGTCTGCCCTCCCTTCTCACTATAGGGACTACTCAATTACAGATACACAGTGATATACTCATTTCTCTGTGCTTTCTGGTGATCTGAACCCAGGTCTTCAGGCTCGCGTAAGGAGCTCCCTTACCCACTGAGCCATCTGCTGGGCCCTAAATATTTTCTTTCTATCACCCTGTCTACCATTAGAATGTAAGCTTGTTGGAAACTGGATTTACCTAGTATGCCCATTTCATTATTTCCTTATGTTATGTTTAGAACTCTTAGCAGATATCAGTCAGTCCTGGAAAGCCAAGTAACTAGGCTCCATCTTTAAAGGGTCTCCTTGGCAAGATTGAGGAGGACCTGAGAGTTTGCATTTCTAATCAGCCCCACTGGGAGCTATTGCTGTGAGTCTGTAGCCTTCTCTTGGAGGTTTTACTCTACTTTTCAAAGGCAAAAGAAGTGGCACTGTGTGTGGGAAGGAGGAAGCTGGTACCATAACTTTGTGCCTCTCTCTGCCCTTCATCTCCTGGAGTCCTACACACTTTGCAAACTTCGCCTCATTAATCTTCCCCTCTCCAGGAGGGCTTGTGAGACAGACACTGCTACCTTTATTTCACAGATGGAGAGGCAGTAATGCCGAGGGGATGTGACAGGCCCAAGGTCACCCAGTGCGTCCCTGGGATGAACCCAGAATAGAAACTCGGTCGTCCGCAACAAATCCTGTGCTCTTCTGGCTCCTGTGAACCTCTCAGTCTGCACACTGGCCAAACCTCTTCGTGTCCTCTCTAAACATACCCACAAGCACTGCCTCCAAAATTAGCATTGTTCCTTTGACCCCACACACTGAGACTCACGTTCAAGGTTAGCACTAAACATCTTTTGAGTTTCTTGTAGCATGCACTTTGTAATGATTCCAAGTCAAGAGCAATCACTTAGAAAAACATTAATTCTGCCAAAGGGCTGCCTTGCTGGAGTGTCTTGACTGCTACCCAGGGCCTAGCATATCTCCATGTTCTCTTTCTCTTGGTACCTCTGAATCTGGTGTGACTGCATGATTACTGCTGACACTTGTTGCAGAGGCCAGCTCAGTAGAGGACCAGGTGGGTGGCATGGGACAAGCACTCCTTTCACAAGCTCAGGCAGCTGTTTGCTTCAAACCCATATTGGTGAGTTGCTAAGTAGAAAAAGTGGACTAGCTTCAGAAAGCTGCCTTTTCTTGATACTTTGTGAGTGGCCTGGGAGATCTCCTGTGTCAGGAAAAGGCTTGGGGTGCTCTTGGAACCCTGTAGTTCTGACTGTTTAATTCAACAGACCATAGGCTGGGTAGGCAGATTCCCAGTTCCTCATTAGGCAAGGAACATTCCTCCATCTGGCTGAGAGTCTGTCGAGTTACTGGACTGTGATGGGCAGTGTGCTTTAGAATTTACATAAAAGGAAATGTGGTTGAACTTGGTTTGTTTCTTCTCATTAGCCAGCATGCATCCTGTCCAGGGGGAATGGAAAAATCTATTTGGTTCTGTCAAAGTGGAAATTGGCCAAGGTAAGCATTAGGATAGTTTTTCACTTGTTTGAGTTGAACTGTGTGTGGGTCTACTTGGCATATAGATGATTTCATGCTGTCACCATGAATAGTCTCCCTAGGAACAAATGCTATGGAAACGGATACCTAATGAAGTACTGTAGTTTGCATTGACATGAAAAGGTGACCTATGCCTGTTTCCATGATTTGGTTATCAATTGAGACTTGAGTCAACCTGGGTCAAAATTTCATAGGAGATATCCCAAAGAAATAGCTTTATAGAGAAATAATGCAGAAGATTGCTTATCAGGCAATAGGGGAAAGGAAATGGAAAGACTCATCTAATGAGTGTAGGGTTGGTTGGAGAGTAATGGAGTTGGTTGGACAATATCATATATGTGCTAGGTGCCACTGAACTCTACTTTTCAATAGTGGGGTTTATGTCTTACTCAGGAAGCTATTAAAATTTACAAACATATCTCTGGAGTAGGATGTTGAGACCTCAGGGCATATGCCAAAGAGTTGTATGGTAGATGGATTTTAAGTGTCTGAGTATTCTCAGAACTGATTTCCAGAGTGGCCGCACCACTCTGGTGCATTTGAGCTGCCACCGACGGTGAATGAGGATATCTTTTGGCACAACCTTGCCAACATCTGCTGTCAGTTATTTTGTTGATCTCAGCGGTTCTGACCGGAATGAAAAGCAATCTTTTGTTTTTCCTTTAAATTTTCATTTCCCTAACTGCTAAGAATGTTGAAGACCTTTTGAGGTATTTCTTAGCCAATTTGTATCTTCTTGAGAACTCTCTGTTTAGATCCCTAGCCTATTTTTAATTGGGTCATTTGTTTCCTCACGTCTTTGCTTTCCGGGTTATTTGTATATCCTGGATATTAATCCTCAGTCAGATGTATAGCTTGAAAAGATTCTTTCTAATTATGTCTGTCTCTTCTTTCCTTGATTGATTCTTTCTTTAGAGATGCAGAAGCATTTTAGTTTTATGAGGTCCCAGTTGTCAATTGTTGACCTTAATTCCTGGGCCAATGGAGTCTTGTTCATAAGGCCCTTTCCAACAACTATGTCTTGTAAGGTAGTAACCTGTGTTTTCTAACAGTCTTAGTGCTTCAGGTTTCAAATGGAGGTTTTAGTACACTTGATCTAATTTTTGTGCAAAGTAATAGACTCAGGTCTCATTTCATTCCCCCACCCATGGAATTACAGGTCCTCCCATCACCCGCTCTTGTTGAAGAAGTTGTCTTAGCTCCGGGGTACGTCCCCCTCTTCCCCAAATATCAGATGGCTCTAGATGTGAGTGTTAAACGGGGCTTTCTGTTTGCTCCATTCATCTCATGGCTGCTTCTGTGCCAGTACCGTGCGGGCCACATTACTATAGCTCTTTACTTTCTTTTGAAGTCCGGAATTATCAACCTCTCAAGTATTCTTTATGCTCAGGACTGATTTGGTTATCTAGAGGATCTTTTCTTGTTGGCCAGTACAGAGTGGTTAGTCCTGAAACCACATACAAAACTACAAAAACAGACTCAGCAGGTTGTATGTATATATGTGTACACACACACACACACACACACACACACACACACGAGCATGATAATAAGACACACACACAAAGCAGAGATAATAAGAGAAAAAGAGGTTATTGGACTGAGAATGGTGCGGGAAAACATGGACGTGTTTGCAGCTACATAAGCTGGGAGAGGCTAGAGGGAGAAAAGGAAGGGGGAATGAAGGGAATTCTATTCCAATTAAAATCAATTTAAAAGGAATATTACATCTATTATACAAATAAAACTAAAATGGAAGAAAAACTTCATCCAACTATAATTAAACATGCAATATTTTTTAAAAAAAATTTCCAAACCTGGTGAAAAGAAACCACCACTGCTCAGTGGTCTGCTGTAGCTATGTCATCTTCCCATAATGCAAAGGGATGTTTGTAGCATTCTCACTTCCCCAGTTGCAGAGGTCTTTTGTCTTATCCTCAGTGGACATCACAGAACACAATATAATTAAAATGCAAAAAAAATTGTTTGTTTCTTTTTTTTCCCCAGCAACGCCTACAGAGCCCTGTTGTTGGCGTTTGAAAGTGACATGTCACTCGTGGGCTTGCGTGTTTGAGCTCTTGGTACCCAGGTGGCTCTGCTGCTCTGGAAGGTTCTGGAGCCTTTAGGAGGTGGACCTTCACTAGGGGAGGTGAGCCGCAGGCTGGGCCTCATCCCCTGTCCGCCGCTGCTTCCTGAGTGTGGATGTGAGGTGAGCAGCTCCCTCCAGCATGGACTGTGAGCCAAAGCAACCCCTTCCTCCCTCCCTTACCTGGCTTCCTGTCAGGCTCCTAGTCGCAGCAGAAAGGTAATGGCTTCCATTGTGCATGCTAAGCATGCCCTCTGTCACTGAGTGACACCTGCAACCTGATGGAGTGTGTCTGAATCACTGTTTCTCCAGCAAGCGAGCCAGTCTGGAGTCTCTTGAGGAGTCAGGAGTGAGGGCTATGACAAAGGGGAGGATCTGTGTAGCGTGGGACTTAGGATCTTCAAAAAGTTTGTATGCACATTCTTCCTTAAGATCGCAGGCATTGGAAGAAGGGTTGAGACAAGATTGACAGGTTTAGGAGACTCTCGGTGAACAGCAAATGTCATTGCTTTGTACCTCTAACAAATACTGCCGTGCTCTGAGAGACCGCGGGCCTCCTCCACCACCGCTCACACCTCGTGCTGTGTGCACATGAATTTACGGTGCGTCTGAAGTTCAAAACAATCACCTCAGATTCATTTTGTTCTCATAAAATATTCAGTATCTATTGAATTTCTATTGCAGGTTCCAAGATTTACAGGCACCATGAACTTCAGGGCTGGAGCAGCCATGTCGTGGAGGGGCTGTGTGAGCATTATAAAAAATAAGATTCAGCAGTCATCATGAACTTGCTCGAGTTAACAAAGCTAAGTAAAATAGGAGAGTTACATTTGGGTGGCCCCAAACATCAGGCTTGTAAAACAGTTTGTAAGTGTTCTTATGCAGTTAAAGACTGGAGTGCCTGGAGGTACTGGGTGGTAAGCTTCTCTATAGGGACATGGGGACTTTGCAGCTCACACTCAAGAATGTACTTCCTATTCCAAGTTGGGGATTGACTTTCAGAGTTTCCGAGTCTCCTAGCACTGCAATTCCAGCTTTATCCTTTGTTCAAGCCAGTTGTTAGCAACCGGACCTTGGCCAAGGTCTGCAAACCACTTCATTGCCTATTTCTTCTTCTGCGATGTACTCCAATAGTGACTTCCTTGTTGGGCTGTTATCAGAATTCCAAATGTTGATAGCTATGAGAATTTCACATCTAAGAGGAGGTGGCTTCCCCTTTCTCACCTCCTACCCCTCCCCGCCCCGCCCCGGGAATGACCCTGTGGAAAGAACTGCCCCTGATGGTGTAATCCTTTGCACCCGGGATTCCCTCTCTCCACAGAGGACAATGGTAGATGTCAGGGCATCAGTGTGTATAGGATATCCTAATCATAAGTAAGAATTCATGGCTTCCGTGTGTGAATTTAGTTTTATTAAAGCAGCCTGAGAATGAGGCGTGACTGAGCGATCAAAGCCTTGCCTTGCATGCTCGAGAGTCCAAGTGCCATCGCCAGAACCTATATAAAACTGGGGGGTGGTGTGGGGGTGGGGTGGGAGAATGTTTGTAACGTTAGTGCCAAGATGGAAGAGGCAGGAGGATCACTGGGACTTGTGGCCAGTTAGTCTAATGGCCTCACTAAGCTCCAGGTTCACTGAGAGACCAACCTTGCCTCCAGAAGGAGGTGGGGAGCAACTGAGGCAAACTAGGTGTTACCTTCTAGTTACAAAATACATGTGCACACATGCATGATGTATACTTGCACATACACAAGAGGTATGCATCTGCAAGTGCATGAGTGCACACACACACACACACACACACACACACACACACGTCTCCCTTATGCATGCATCTGAAAGTAGCCTGTACAATAGATTTCTTTAGCTACAGTAATGCTTGTAGGCTGTGCTCTGCTCTTTTGATGAGTTTCATTGCCCAGGAACGAAAACCCAAGTCCCAGTGGTGTATACATCCCCCATCTCCTTTGGCCTCGTCAGCAGGAGCAGTGAGACCTGCAGGGCCGGGCTGGCCACTCCTGGAAGCTGATGACTGTGCCAGCCCCAGAATAAAGCATCTTGCCATGGCCGGATGCCGAGGCCTGGTGTGGGGTTGATTGCTCTGGTTTGGGAGTGTTCTCTGAGAGCTCCACTTCCTCATAATTAAAACCCAAGATGCTGTGACTGTTGCACTTGTCGGATTTGTTTCCTACACGTGTAGCACAGTGGCCCGATTTCATTTCCTCATAATTAAAGTGTTCTGAACGGCAGCATGAGTCCTGACCTGAAAGAAGTTATTAGAAAGATCTGCCCTCTGACGGCAAAGGCATATACCCAGAATTGCCTGGAGCTTACAGTGCCCCCTCCTCCCTTCCCCTTCTCTCTTTCCTTCTTAAATCAAATATTAAGGCATCATTAGACCCATAACATCTGTTAATTACTCTAGGAAATTAACTCCAGCAATGTATTGACCTGTTTTCATTTGCTTGTTTTGAAATAGGGTCTCCTATTGTTTACATTGGCTTCAAACTCAACTTGTGTATGTAACAATGACCTTGAACCCTTGATACTTCTATCTCTACCTCCCAAGAGCTGAGATTACAGGTGTGTGCCACCAAGCCTAGTTTATGTGGTGCTAGGGATCAGCCCAGAGCCTTACTCTCTCTAGCTATTCATTTCACTGACTAACACACATCTCCAGCTCCTACTACAACAGTGTATAGACCTGATTCTCTCTTGTTTGATTTATGAGACAGGCTCTCACATTGCCAAGGCTGACCTCAAACTCACCCTGCAGACAAGGAGGCCTTGACGTTTTGGTCCTCCTATCCCCATCTCCCTAGTGCTGGGGTTCCAGGAGTGTGACACCAGGGCCAGTTGCTAGGTATCACAGCCAGAACTTTCAGAGTGCTAGGCGGGCACTCTATCAATTGAGCCTCACTCCCAGCCCAGACTTGGATTTTAACTCTTATCTAGTCAGATATAAGCTGATGGTCACATCTCTGTCCTTTTATGTCTTCTGGGGGCTGGTGAAGAGATATCTGTTGGGGACTCTTCATAGAACTTTCTGTCTAGATGAGCTCAAAGGATGAAGGGTCATTTTCCCTCAGATGCCTCAGCTCTGCAAACACTCCCGCTCTCTGCCCCTCCCGTCAGCCTCTTTCCTTCTTTCCTTTTAAGACCTGGTTGTTCCCATTTTCTGGATTTGATATCAAAGTTAATAAACACATTTGTCTCAGTTTCAAAGTCTATCTCCTAATTGTTACCTGAGAGTGAGTTTCAAGCTTGGACTAGGCCAGCCCTTTCTAAGCCTGATGTCCCTGCTTGCAAAAAAAAAAAAAATAGGTTTGGGCTTGGAAATCACTTTTTCAGAGTCAGTAGACTGCAGGACTCTCTCCAGAACCCTGACTGTGCTCAGGACCCTTGTGGTTCTGGCCCTCTTGGAGATAATGTCCTCATGAGCTGCTGTGGTGTTGGGACACCGGTGCCAATGTAGATGATACAGTTGCGAGACCATGTCGCATGCTCTCAGTGTGTGGAAGTTATGGATTCGAGCCATGTCCTACTGCCTAAGGGTAAAGACTGCAGGTTTGGACCTTTTCTATGAATCCACACATGATAGTTATTGCTTTGTGATCTGGGGCAAGTTACCAGACTCCTTGGACCCTAGAATCCTCCATAGACAAACGCTGGGAGGAGTGATTCTAGTACTATCTCCTAGGAACCTTAGTAAGGCAAGGAAGATGAGGTGATCTATGTATTGAATTTTCACACTGATTGCCAACTCAGGAGTAGCTGAAGCAGTGGCACATGCCTGCCAGAATCACGAGGGCTCAGCAGCATCAAGAGTATGTGCCTGCCTCTTGCAAAATCAGAGCTCATTTGCAGAAAGGCTCTAGCTCCTCCCATCTTCCGGTTCTGTAGTTTCATGGCTTCCGAGGCATTCTGGGACTACCCAGATAGCAGACAGAAGGAGGAGAAAGAAAACCATGAGTCTTGATGGCAATCTTATAGGTCAGATGTGGTATATCAATTCTGTTTGCAATCTGTTGTGCAGAACAGGTCATGTGACCTACATGCAACCATAAAGCAGGATGGGAAAGAGTCTCCTGGAGACTCAGAGTCACCATCCTACTAAATGAGTGGATTATTTTTCTGGCTTGTGTTTGTAGGGTGAGGGGATGAATCTGGTCTTTTTGCTCCATTTTAGATCAGACAACCCTGATTTTTGATACTATTGAACATCTTCCCTCCTCCTCTGAGGGTCACCCAGATCATTGTGTCCAGAATTTAAACACATGATAGTATTGAGCCTTCTAGAACCTTCATCTTAGAATACCAAACTATGCCCTACTTTTATGGGACAACTTCCAGCTTCTTAAGTCCTCTAAGAAACTTTTTTTCCAGACAATTGTATCTTTTCTTTCTCTGTTTAAGGAATTAATACTGTTTTTAATTGTCAGACAGGTACATGTACTACATTTTGATATACAGAGACAGTATAGATGGAATGTTCCCTCTAGAACTTGCCCCTCTGGTGTAAGGCTAATTTGCTGTCTATGCTGTCATACTGCAATCTCAAGAAGGGCCCTTGGAGCTTAAGATATAAATGTCTGCTCTGAGAGCCAAGTGGTGCCAGGTTGAAAATAAGGTAATATCCAAAGCAGGTTTTCAAAGCAGCTTTATAGAGGTGTAATTTACATAACATAAAATCCACATGTTTTCATTTCACAATTCAATTATCTACAGAAAATTTACAGTCTAATTTTAGAATTCTGTTCTGTCCTCCGAGGGAGCTCCTTCCTGTCTATTTGCAATCCATCTCTGTCCCTAGCCTCAGCTCCAGGGGACCACTGATCCTAGTTCCTGGCCTCGTTCAACACCGCCCACACTGTAAACAATGCAAGTGTCTACCAACTGGTGAAAAGCCAAAAAGACAGCAAAGCTTCCTGGGCCCATAGAATCGAATTTGCTTAAGTCCAGAGAGACAGACAAAAGGAAAAAAAGATACCTCAAGTCCAGGCAGAGGAACTAACTCTGTGGGAAAAGCATTTGACTTGTAAGCAGGAGGACTGGATGTAGGTAAGCAGGAGGACTGGATGTAGGTAAGCAGGAGGACTGGATGTAGGTAAGCAGGAGGACTGGATGTAGGTAAGCAGGAGGACTAGATGTAGGTAAGCAGGAGGACTGGATGTAGGTAAGCAGGAGGACTGGATGTAGGTAAGCAGGAGGACTGGATGTAGGTAAGCAGGAGGACTGGATGTAGGTAAGCAGGAGGACTGGATGTAGGTAAGCAGGAGGACTGGATGTAGGTAAGCAGGAGGACTGGATGTAGGTAAGCAGGAGGACTGGATGTAGGTAAGCAGGAGGACTAGATGTAGGTAAGCAGGAGGACTGGATGTAGGTGTCCAGAGCCTGGAAAGCCTGGGTGTGATCGTGAACATCTATGACCCCCACCCTCTTATCACAGCGATAGAGGAGATGGGCAGGTCCAGCTTGCCGGCATGCACTCCTGTGAACAAGGTGGAAGGAAGGTGAGCCCACACCTGAGGTTGTCCTCTGATTTGTATATGGGTGCTAAGATTTCACACACACACACATACACACACACACACACACACACACACACACACACACACACACTCACTCACATGTATTTGTCAATATATAGATTATATATATAATTATTGTTATATACATATATGTAACAACAGTTAATGAAAAAGGAGGCAATGAATTGAACGAGAGCAAGGAGGAATATGTGGGAGGGCTTGGAGAAGAGGGAGAATTTTTGTAAAAATATTACAAAAAGAAAAGGAGTATTTTTTTTTAAAAAAGGAAAGAAATTAAAGAACCCTAACCCACGTACCAATTTAGATGGACTCTGGACTGTACTGTTCAATCATTATGCTAACAGGAGTCAAGTTCTAAAGACCCTGCATTGCAGGACTCAGCGTATGAAGTATGCAAGCGTGGAAATCTAGAGTTGATTTCGATCGTGGTTTCCACTTAACCAAACTTCTGTTTTACATTTTAAAATCCCTAAGTCAATGAAGTTATCTCTGAAATACCATGGCTATAGGCAGACCTGTTCTCGATAATTCTGCCTTAAGATTTTATCTCCTGCTGATTCTAGCTTGTGTCATTTGATGGTTAAAACTAACTAGCCCAGTCAGGGTCCTGTAGGAGGCTCACTTTCCTTGACAGCCTATCTTTGGGGTTACTGTCTTGGTTGTTGCTTGATTTAGGAAGCCCCAGTCTGTTGTGGGTAGTACCATTACCCAGGTAGCAGATTCTAAATTGTGTAAGAGAGGTGAAAGCTAGCCAATTGCGGGTGGGCAAGCAAAGACACATATATTCTCTTTCTTCTCCACTGTGGCTGTGATGTCACTAGCTTCTTGAGTCCCTGCATTTGGTTCCCCAAACAATAGAGTGGTGCTTTCCTTTCCAATAATAATAATAATAATAATAATAATAATAATAATAATAATAATAATAGCTATCTTGTTCCTTCCTATATTTGCTACTTAATCTGTTTTCTCTTGAAGAAAGAATCCAGAGTCTAAGAAGAAGCTGGAGTCATACTGAGGAGATCAGACACCCATGGTTCATGCTTTCTCCTCCTGCACATTGAGTGACTTTTTTTTTTCTGAGCCCATGGGGAACAACCTCCATCTTTAAGTTGACATCTTGGGGAATGTCCGATGAGACTTGGTGGTAGGGTGGTGGGAGGCGGTCATTAGTTTTAAACATAAGCCATTTGTGATGAGTGATTTGTCAGTTGCTAGAAGGCTCTTAGCAATCTTGCTGAACATGGAGAGTCAGGCTGTTCTGACGTGTGTAGCTCAGAAGGGAGAAATAAGAAGCTGATTCTGTTCGTCAAAAATTATCTCACATTGCACATTTTTTTGGAATTCACGGTAATACTGTCTTGGCCTAGTTCAGATTGGCGTCCTGGGGAGGAGTGTCAGCATGCTGCTGGCAACAACAATGACATACCCTCCCCCGCATAGCATAGTCTGGAGATGAGTAGTGACAAGGGAGATGATGGTATGATCTCTGGAGAACTCATCAGGCCAAATACTCGGCAGAGTGCCTGGTCCAGGGCACCAAAGGCTTCTTCTGTGCTGCTAGGCTGCACGCTCATCATTTCTAATGGTATAAGCAGGTAGACTCGAAACCAAGCCCCCAGGAGTCATGAAGATTATGCTCTGTTAGTATGGCAAAAATGATTGCAAACTCGGTGGCTTTACCCAGCAGGCATCTCTTCTATTACACTGTGAGGCTCACAGCTCCAAGCTAGTGCCATAGTGGATTCACCTTCAGGTCCCACCCCTGGAGACTCTAGAGCACTGGTTCTCAGCCTTCCTAGTGCTGTGACCCTTTAATGTAGTTCCTCAGGTTATAGTGACCCCTCTATCACTCCCCCCCCACAATAAAATGATTTGGTTGCTACTTCCTAACTGCAATTTTTCTGCTGCTATGAATTCATAATGTAAATATCTGATGTGCAGATGGTCTTAGATGACCCTTGTGGAACAGTCATCAAACCCAAAGGGGTCGCGGAGCTCCGCAGGTTGAGAACCACAGCCCTAGAAGGCTCCCGGCTAATTGCTGCTTCCTGGTTTTGGTGGCTGCTAGCCTAGCCTGGCTCGGCATCTGTCCTTCCATTGCCCAAGCTTCTCTTCTGAAGAACATCTGTAATGGTGCCGTGATGGTGTTCTTGGATAGTCCAGCAATGCCACGCCCATGGCAGCATCCTTCGCTCGCCGCAGCTGCAAACATCTGGCCTTGGTAGACACCATTTTCACGCTATAGACATGAAGACCTAATGTTCCCATGCCCATTTTTCAGCTGGATGCTGTAGGTTAGAAACAGCCCTTGATTTCATTTTTTCAGGGTGGTAGTGTTATGCCTCAAAGGTTTTGTCCTACAGAGTTGATCACCAGTGTGGGTAGCAGTGGGGGGCATCTGAGGATCAGCATCTCCAGGTTGGCTAAAACTCCTTGGTTGTTTCCCATTGCAACTCTTTTCTTTCTCTCAGCCACCCAGGCATCAGGAAGCTTTCTGTAATTGTAAAAGGACCTGCAACACAAAGCAGTTCTGGGTCACCTGAGGGCTGATGCGTGGTAGCTCTGCTTCAGTTGTCAGCAGTGTCAGACGTCAGTCTTTGTCCCTCTGCTATAGGAATGTCCCAGTACAAGGTCCCGGGTCTCTTCTTCTGCCTTCATTTCTTCTTGTTCTTGCCACTAAAAGCCTTTCTTTTCTTTCACATGTGCATGTGCAAGTGTGTGCTCATGTGCCAGTGGTATGTGTATATGTGTGTGTGTGTGTGTGTGTGTGTGTGTGTGTGTATAGTGTATGCATGTGTGTGTGCATGTGCAGGTGGAATGTATGTGTGTGTGCAGGTACCTGTTTGTGTGCAGATGGTACATGTATGTGTGTGCCTGTGTGCAGATGAGTATATGTGTGTGCATGTGTAGGTGTGTGTGTGCATGTGAAGGTGTGTGTATGCATGTGAAGGTGTGTGCATGTGCAGGTGTATGTGTATGTGTGTATTTGTACAGGTGTATATGTGCATGTGAAGGGGTGTGTATGTGCAGGATTGTATTCATGCACAGGTTATGTGCGCTTGTGAAGGTGTGTATGTACATATGTGTGTGCATATGCATGCGTGTTTATGCCCATGTGTGTGTCCATATGTGTATTTATGTCCATGCGTGTTTATGTTCACGTGTGTATTTATGTCCATGTGTGTTTATCTTCATGTGTGTATTTATGTCCATGTGCATGCATGTGTATGCCGATCTGAGGTCAACTTTGGGTATCATTCCTCAGCAGTCCATCCATCATGTATTTTTCCGACAAGGACTCTCATTGAGACCTGATATTCAGCAACTAGGCTGTGCTACCTGCTTAGAGAGCCCCAGGGGACCTCTCTCTTTGCCTCTGAGGCTTGACATTACAAACATGTGACATGACATCTGACTTTTTATGTGGGTCCTGGGGGATTGAGCCCAGATTCTCATATGTCTGTGGTGACAGCTTTACCAACAAAGCCATCTATCTCTCCAGTCTCCCACAGTCTTTTTCCCTGTTCTTTCCCCAAGAAGGATTGGAGAGTTTGTTTGCTTTTCAATATGTGAAGTATAATGTAGTTAGTGGATGATATATTGGTTGTAGAGAACTTTTCCCTTGTAGTCCAAACTTAAATTTTCCCAGTGTTCATTTGCTTTCTCTGTATTTGAGTGCACTTAAAAATACATTTGCAGTCACGATTGCCTGGGCAAGTTATAAATCCTAGATATTAGAATTTTTATGCTTTAGAAATAATAAATGAGGGCTTACCAATTAAAGATAAAAAATTACTTGGCCGGGGATAGTAGAATATTTTATCAGTATTATTAAACTTTAAGGGTGGCTGAAAATGCCACGGAAATCTTTGTACAACATTTTAGTTTAAAAAGTTGGCTTAGGGATAAGTTACATTCTTTTTCTCTCTCAATTTTACATCAAACAGGATGTGATATAAATTTTTTTACTAAAGAGCAGAATGCATGTTCAGCTGCATCGAGTACAGAGCTTTAGGCCAGTTGGAGGCAGTGATATCTTTACTCTCTCTATCTGGCAATCACTCCCTTTGTGTCTGGGTTGCCAATGATTTCACTTGTTCATTTCTTAAAATAATAATTCGACACGTGGGATTAATAATTATCTTGTGTGGCTTATTATTAAGCTAGAGGTTTTTAAACACTGTTGACAAAGCCATGTCTGTGTGTAGAGCCCTGGTTGGCTTGGAGCTCACTGTGAAGACAAACCTGTCCTCGAACTCACAGAGATTCTCCTGTCCTTGGCTCCAGAGAGGTAGGGTTAAAACCCTTGGCCACCACACCTGACTCAAGGTGGCCACACACAGAACAAGGGCAATTTCTAACTGGGAGGGGGAGGGTTGCAGATCTTTTATAGATCTTGTGTAGGTATCTGTGGCTATAGCAAGCATGCGTACAATGTATCTCAATCTAATTTACACAGCTCCCTGTTCTAACTCCCAATTGGAATTCTGATCATGCCCCTCTCATCTTGATTACATTCTTTTATTCTTAATTCCTTTTTTTTTGGTCTTAAACTCATGGAATCCAGTTAGTGCTGTCCATATATCTATAACTTGGTGTCATCTACTGTGGCATGAGAGCCTACCAATGGTGGTGTTACTAGTGCAAATTGTCCCTACCATGGTCACTAACTGTCACTAGCTCATCTGCTAAGGGTGGCACCTTGGGAGCTCACAAAACTTGTGACAGAGTGAATAAAACTTAGAAAGGTGAAGATCAATAGCAGATAATGTTAACCTGACCTCCAGGTATGTGTGCACACAGGTGAGCACACCTGCATGCTTGCATGTGCATATGCCACATGTCATAAACAAACACAGACCTGAAGGAAGCCATCACTAACAGCACATCTGCTGTAGAAACCTAAGGACCTGATCATCTTGGATGATCAGAATACTTATATTCCCTCTGCTTTGTGTTTTTCTCTAGTTTCTTCTTAGTTTTTGAGGCCATTTGTTCTAACAGCTCTCTCCAAGGCTCTGGCTTATTCTCTGTAGGTCACTGTGACTTCTCTTCAGAGTCACCATGGTTCTCCATCACTTCATAAAAACCCCTCAGAACTGTTGATTGCTGGTGAATCTCACAGAATCTCAGGGCCTTGCAAAAAGACAGAAAAACAAAACAAAACAAAACAAAACAAAAACCAAAACAACAAAAAACAACAACCAGAAACACAGAAAATAAAATAGAAGATTTTTCTTTTTTTAGATGTCAAGTTGTTAGGAAAAGCAGAATTCTGAGCACTGTACAAACACAATTGTTACCCAAGTCCTGGGTGTTAATCATGTGTTCTTAAGCAGTCAACTGTACAGAGGTGTGGGCTTAATGGTGGGTTCAAACAATGACTCACTAAGCGATTTAAATATACTACCCCCCACGCCCACCCATAGTTAAGGTGGGTCCAGAAGGACTTAAAGTCAGTTTCCCAACATCAAGTACCTTTCTAGGTAAAGGACATTCTCCAGTAAACTGGATGTTCTAGCCCTGGGAGAAGTGGCCAGAGCACGAACATACACCAACCCCTCGTGTGTGTGTGTGTGTGTGTGTGTGTGTGTGCGCGCGCGCGCGCGTGCGCGCGCAGTGCATGTTATCTACAAAGAACATATGACTTTGTCTAGAATCATTCTTACTTGTTAAGGGGATGATCTGGCATCCAGTAAATAAAGACCAGAGATGCTGCTAACACCCTACAGGGCAAGAGGTGAAATTCCACCACAGAAAATTAGCCTTCCCAAAACCTCAGGGGCATGGTAAGCTCAAGTCCTGAACTAGAGGGAGGGTGACACACATGGGGACAGAACTGAGATGCTTCCAGGCTTCACATTGAGACAAGCATGTGCATAGAAGTTTCCAGGACTGAGAATATTTTCCCGGGTTACAAGGATGCAGAATTTGAAGGAAGGTTTCAGAGTATAGGACTATCTCATGAGTAGTTAGGAACAATGGTTTGTCCGAAGTATGAGGGAGAGAAACAGACAGACTTGGAGACAAAGAAAGAGAATGTGGAGGATGGAGGAGGAAAGGAGGAAGAGGAAGAACATGAATGAGAGTGAGTATGAAGACAGACACAGCTCAGGAATGATATTCCTGATTCCTAACAAGGAGTACAGCACATGCGCTTGTACACATACACGCCCCCCCCCACACACATATGCACACACTCACGGAGATACATGGATGTGCTGGGATGGACAGCACTTCAACAGCCAGAATAAAAGCATGAGGTCACTCCATAGTGTGTCATCACTCTGAGTGTAGGACCACACCTGTCAACTTAGGGCACATATTAGCCTGGTGGTAACTCCTTGTCTCCAAGGTTCAATCTATAGCCCAGGCTTTCTAGTACTAACTTTGGGGGTAAATTGGGAAGGATATATTTCCTTGAGGCTGTTGAGCTTTATCTGGTGAATCTTTTGGAATTAACATCCAAAAGGGAGTTTCTAAGAAATTCTCCTCTCCAATTTGACTGCCTTTGCTAGCATGTTGCCAGAAAGGGCACTGAGCGTGTGTGGAATTTTCAAAGTGGAGTTCCAAAGCAGTTGTAATGCAAATCCCTGTAGCTGTGGCATTCAAATGTCTCTTCTAAATAAAGTATGTGTTTCTAGTGTGAGTTGTTTGTGTTGAAGGGGCGACTGCAGACATGACTAGGTGGGATTGTAAGGGGTCCAGTTTTAGGATCATATGTGAAATGGCTTGGAGTGAGGATAAAAATAAAGGGCTTTGTGATTGCTAGGATAGAGAGTGCAGGATGAGATACAGAGGTATGGTGATCCCTGAATCAGATCAAGCCAATGAATGTCATCTTCTGCTGAAGGGTCTGATAGAAGAGTATGAGTTAATAGAAATGATTCATCTAAGAAGTCTGACCAGGTGTGGCCTGGAACAAATTGCCTTAGTGTGATTGGATTCTAGTATCCATGTAAAATGCCACTCATAAGAGCATGCACTTGCCATTCCAATGCTGGGGAGGTGGGGTAGGAATGGAGGGAGGTCATGCTGGGCAGCTATGCTAGCTGCAAAAATGAACCTGAGGTTCACTGAGACTGTCTCAAAAAAAAAAAAAAAACAAACCCAAAACCTAAGGGACAACAATTGATGAGGATTTTCTGATATCAGCCACTGGCCTCCACATGTGCCCATGTGGGTGAGTCATGGATGCATACGTATGCATAAACCACACACAAAGATATCCCCAAGGTGTGATTACTGAAAGATGTTAAAATATAAGCTTTCTTATTTTGCATTTTATTAGAAATGTGGTTCACACAAGAGCTTCTTAAAATGATTTGCATAAAACACTTGATTGGCCCCGAGGAAGACTGGTTCTGAAGCCATTGCTGGTGTATTGTGGTTCTGCCAATAGCTAACTGGCTCCAGTTAAGTGACACACTGTTTATTCCTCATGCAAGATGGTAATAAGTTGTGTAGTCTTCCAGGACATAACCCATAAAGATCTGTGGTACTTTAAGTGAGACTGTCTTCCATAAGCTCATGTGTTTGAATATTTAATGGAACTGTTTGGTAAGGATTAGGAGGTATGGCCTCAGAGGGAGTGTGTCACAGGGAGTAAGCTTTCCAAAGCCCCCACAGACCCACGACTCTTTACCTGATGCCTGTGGATCCGGATGTGGTGTTCCCAGCCCCATGCCTGTCTGCCACCAAGCTTTCTGCCATGATAATGATCATGGACTAATCTTCTGAATCAGTAAGGAAGCTCATACATAAATGATCTCTTCATAAGAGTTGCTTTGTGTTTCTTCACAGCAACAGAACAGCAACTAAGACAAGGTTCTATAACATTACAAACACAAACATTGAAAACACTTTCTAGAATCTTGTAAGTGCTCACAAATTAATACAGCAAACATTACTTACTGCTTACTGCACTTGTGAATTCTGGCAGAAATTGCAGTTATCCTTGACATGCTAGGCATTTGTCCCTTGGATAATGAAGGCACATTAAAGAGCACAGATCCTCATGCTTAGATTCTGATAAAAAAGAAAGCACATGTCAGAGAAAAATGGTTTTAGAAGCATTTGGAGAATATCTCATCAGGATAAAGGAATGCTAGCTTAGAACTCTGTGTAAAGTATGAATTTAAATGGGGGAAATTATATTGGTTTATCAGTCTTTTGGGTCTTAGCTATGTGTTTGCCTTTCTCATATCATTAAGACTGAAAGCAACTATGCACACAGTTTCATCCGATAAGGATGTGTTAGTCAGTTACTGACACCATGATGCTATATGTAAGAAACCATCCTCAAATGTAACTGTTCATGTGGATCTGTATGTTTGCATCACTGTGAGTGTGGTCTGGCTAGTCCCATCAGGGTATCACACTCCCAGCTATGGGATGAGAGTCAGGAATCCATACCCGGAATGGTGTGTACTCCTTAGAGCCAGGTCTTTCTGGGGACATGTTCTCTGAGTAGTGAGTGAGTCACAGACTGATAAGATGACTCTCCTATTCACAAAAGCCTCTTTTAAGCTAAGCCCTTTCACAATATCCTCTGTCATGGCAAAAGCAAGTTTATGACCAAATCAAAGTCAAGCATCCATATGGCCACAACAGGACAGAATATGTGGTTAAAATCCTATTTCATTATTTATTGATTTATTTAGATTGTGCGTGTGTGTGTGTGTGTGTGTACTTATGCATGTCTCAGTGCCTTTGTGGAATCAGAGGACAACTTGTGAGAGTATATTCTCTCTTTCCATGTGGATTCTAGAGATTTGACTCAGATGATCAGATTAGCAGCAAGCACTTATGTAATTGTAACGTTGATTCACTTGATGTAATTGTTTTCTCAGAGGCTTACTGTCTCCATCCACTAACCTAGGCCTAGCGCTGGAAGCTTCTAGCTTCCTTAAACTGTAATTTAAGCCTAGAATGGTTTCAGCCTCTGAAATTTACTGCTAAATATGCTCACCCTTTCTAGCTCTTTCTGGATGGCTGGTTCAACTCAGCTGTTCTGGCTTACACTCCTCTCCAAACTGACTGGCTCAATCTGGCTTCTCTGGGCTTCTCTTTGGATTGTCCTTCTTGGCCTCAAACTAATTCTGGCAAACTGTTCTAATCTTCCAGCTCCTCATTCTCTGGTTCATCCCTTCTTTATCTATTTCTAGCTTCTTATCTCTCTGCAACCTGTTTGTATACCACTGTCCCAGTAAAAAACTGCCCCCTCTTCTTTCCTCTCTTCTTCAGAGTTTGGCATATCCTATCCTGCCAAATCTTTCTCTGATTTGTTACTTTGTCTGCCACTCAATTTGACATTACTTTCAAATATGGGTGCTTCCTTCTACAAACTAACTTTACCTTCATTGATTGGGATTAAAGGTTTGTACTAAGCATGTGTCTGTCTATATTAAAAGTGTGTGCTAAGGTCTGAGCCACACAACTAGAATAAGTTTTTTCATTAATATCACAATATCAGTATTCACAGTATGATCAAATATCCTGCAATATACCTTTACCCAAGGAGGCATCTGGCTGACCCCTAGATTGTGTTTGAATAGTACTGTTGGGAAGAGAAGAGTCAGGAGTAGTGACCCTCTCATCCACAGAGATATAAAAACAAATTTAGATGGGATTGCTTTAGGGGAAGCCTGTGTGTTCATGAAACAGGAAAGAGAAGCTGGTGGCACTGCCTTCTTGCCTCTCCTCTCATTTCCTGTAAAGACTTGTAGATGGTAACCTGCCAGAAGTCTTGTGGCCTCATTGAAAGACTAGAAGCATCATGCGCATAATGGACTGGATGCATTTCCAGCTGCTGAAACAAGGGCGGAAGCTGTTGGACTCCTGCTGTATCGATAATGAATTCCAGAAGTCATGCTTGCTACTGAAGTGTAAATCAGTAGTAGGGGGCAGTCTATAGGGTGCTCTCCTTGTAAGCCAGGGGACCTCTGTTCAATCCCCAGAACCCAAATAAAATCATCAGGCATTGTGGTATGCCTTTAATCCTAGTACTGGGGATATAGAGACATGTGGAAGCTTTGGGCTTCCTAGCCAGAGAGTCTCTGCAACTTGGTAAGTTTCAGGCCAGTGAGAGACACTTCTCAGGAACTTAAGTGACTGGCTCCTGACTAATGACCAGATGCTGACCTCTGACCTCTACTGTGCATGCACATATGTACACACACTCAAAATATGTATAAGAATAATTAAGGAAAGCAATACTATTTGACATGGGATAAGAAGGGAGAGTTAGAGGCTGGACCTTGGGGTTTACTAACAACTGGAGGGCATGGAGTACTGTCTGCCATCCTTACTTTAGATTATTTGTTGTGTTAAATCTATTTGAAGAGTTCAGAGGCTAAGTGCCTTGACTCACTCTGTACAGGTATTCTTCTGCAGGCCTTTGCTCCTACCCCAGAGACAAGCACATCACTATTGGCATAACAATACCATTTGATTGGGCTGTCTTAAGCCCTGAGCTTGGTGCCCTGCTGTTCCAAACACAGTAAGTCTGTGTCAAGGAAATTTCACATGTACCACAATGCACAGCTGTATTCAGACTCAAGCCACCCAAGGAGAGGATCTTTTTGTTACCAGTTTTCCTAGATGTCAGTCTCTAGATGGACATGTATTTGGTATGTTTTTCTCTTCCTTCCATCTGTTATTGTAGTCATGAAGAAAAAAGTGGGTTACTGCAAAGAGATCTGATGTCAATAGAGAAAGGACTCATTATTGATTCGCCTTATAAATGGTCATGTAGATTCCTGGAAGAGTATTATTCTCTTACCTGGGTATTAAATCACAGACTTTTTGAAAGTGAAGGCAGTGAGACGACTCTGTGAATAGTACTATCCTTTATCACATGTATCATGTGTGACCTTTACTGTTTGCTCAATAAGGTGTCTGGTCTTGCCATTGCTTACTGCTCTAACTCTGAAGTCTTAGAGTGGTCCTCAAGGTAACTGTGTCTCTAATGCTGCCTTCAACAGCTGAGACTTGGGGTGCGTGCATGTGCGCGTGCGTGCGTGCGGTGGGGTGTGTGTGTGGCTGGAGCAGAACGTGGTTGTCTTCCTTTCACCTTCTCTGCCTTGTTGCACTGAGAAAAGGTGAACTGGAAGCTTACCTTTTCTGCTAGGCTAACTGACCAGTGAGCTCTTGGCATCTGTCTGTTTCTGTCCTGAATGGGTTTCACGATATGCAGCTATGCAGCTATGCAGCTATGGCGAGCATTTCACACAGGGACTGGGGATTCAAATGTAGACCCCAAAGCTTGTGAAGCAACTGCAATACCCACTGAACAATATCCCCAGTATCCTGATGTTGCTTTTGCCAAACACATGTTGAGAACTCTTTCACTATCCAACCCTCTAGACAAGGTCTCAGCAATGTGAGTTGAGGATTAACATCTTCATTCTTCTGGGAAATGGTTCATATACTCTAGGTAGAAACTTAAAACTTGGGGACCTCACTGTAGGATACAATATAATAAGTGAATATTGAGAAGGATCATATAGAATCTTAAATATTTTATATTTCCGGTGGGGGGGGGAACTATTTGTTGTCATGTTTACTTTAAGAAATAAAATCAAATTTGGCCTTGTAAAACACTAAGGATATTCTACCAAAGAGATTTTTAGGTTAATTTCTGCCTGCTGATTGACGCGAAGGGGCAGACTGTACTGTGTTATGGTTTGCTCTTGACATCTTTTGGTGGTGTTGCTGCTGTGGCTGCTGTTGTTGAGTTTGTCTGGTGTTACACAGTAGTCCAGTAGTCAGGTAGTACACACAGTCTGCGTCCCTGCAGCAAAAGCTTCACCTGAGCTTAAGCCAGTGGTCAGCAAACTTTCCCTGTAAAACTTTTTAATTTTTGTCTGCTCTCCTATGTAGCTTCGGCTGGCCTGGAACTCACTGTGTAGACCAACGTTGGCTTGAACTCACGGAGCTTCACCTGCCTCTGTCTCCCAAGTGCAAAACCAGCTATTGTTGCTTTTCCCTGGAGCATGCAATCCCTCTTCAAAATACCTATTGTTTGTTACTAACGTGTTTGTGTCTTGCAAAAATTATTTACAAACAAGGTATACAGTAGTAGAAATGGATTCTTTCCAGTGCAGATGGTCTCAAATGCAGTCAGAAAGCCGTGTTAACTCTGAACAAGCTATACCGCTGTTATACCAGTGGGTGTATGCTGCCTGTCAGGAAGAGGGCCACTGGGAGCAAACATTGGACAAGAGAAGAAGGGCACAGTGCATAGAATCAAAGTTCAGGCGGACATGTAAAGAAAGACCTTAATGTAAACAACAGGATATTTACATGTGCTAGCAAATAAAAGAAGCTTTAAAAGTTTTTATTTATATGAAGTAGGTTTGGTTTCTGTGTATAACCTAAGCCTTGATCCAATGTTCACATAACTCTCAGGAAGCCAGTGCTCTGCTCTTCTGAACTATGACATCTTCCTAACCCACCAAAGTTGTTTTAGGAATGAGAATGGAACACAGATAAGCCATTACGACATTAATGTCCTTTTCTAGAGACACATTATCTTAGTTATGGTTTTACTGCTGTGAACAGCCACCATGACCAAGGCAAGCCTTATAAAGTACAATGTTTAATTGGGGCTGGCTTACAGGTTCAGAGGTTCAGTCCGTTATCATCAAGGTAGGGGTATGGCAGCATCCAGGCAGGTATGGTGCAGGAGGAGCTGAGAGTTCTATCTATATCTTCATCTGAAGGCTGCTAGTGGAAGACTGGCTTCCAGGCAGCTAGGAAGAGGGTCTTAAAACTAATGCCTACAGTGACACATTTCCACAGTAGTGACAACACTTACAGCAAAACCACACCTCCTAATGGTGCCACTGCCTGGGCCAACCATGTAGAAACCATCACGCACATACTATTCTTCATCCCCAAAAGGACATAAGAAGAAACTCCTTGAATTTCAGTGAGGGTTCTTGTCTGAGGGTTGATAGTCACAAGTGCTGCTGTCCCCTTACCAAATGCCTACAGGTGAAGTCACTATAGGCAGGGAGAGGAACCGAATGAAGAGAACCATAGAAAAGTGAGTTAAACACAGTTGCGTATGTTCTAAAGTCAGCACATTTCATGACTGTTGAATCAAGTTTAACTTTGGCATTTTGCTCCTCTCATGTACTTAGAGTCCAACTGATATATGAAAAAAAGCAGCACCTCTTGGAGTGTGGTGGTTTGAATGAGAAATGTCCCACACGAGTCACCGAGTCACCCATTGACTCATGTGTTGGACCACTCTGCCCCAGTTGGTGGCGCTGTTTGGAGAGCCCATGGAACCTTTGAAGGTAGGGCTTTGCTTTAGGAACTATGTCATGAGGGTGGGCTTTGGAAGATAGCCTCACTCTGCTGCTGCCTCACTGTCTAGTTCCTCAATGAATTGAGACGGGCCAGCTTCCCGCTCCAGCCTTCTGCTGCCTCGGCTTCCTCATTCTGGATCTCCTTTGAAACCATAATCCTAAGGGAACCCTTTCTTCTATATGTTGCGTCTAGTCATGGTGTTTTACCACAGCAATAGAAAAGTAACTAACCACACAGAGTAAGATATTACTAAGAGTTTAAAGAAGAGCAATAGAAGGAAATAGATGAAAGGAAGATGGGGTACAGGGGAGGAGAGAGGTAGAGACTGCAGACAAAGCATTGAGATGAGCCCCACTGTCAGACACACAAAAGACAGTGTGATGACTCCTGATGCAGGTGCAAGACCCTTTTGAAGAACGAGGGATGTAAAACCCTCCTGATATCCTACATCATCTTCCGTGACATCTGAGTCTAGTTCTTCCATCAAGGTCTTGGGATTGTTGTTACCAAGACCTCAGACACTGAGTTCTATTTGAAGGAATTTGACTCCAGGTAGAAGGAGTCCTTTGGACAAGGTTAGAATGCATAGAATGGAGAATTAATCTGGAGGTCACTCTGAGGTGTCATTGCCGGGAATTTGTGGATATATCTGTAGGGACATGAAACCTACAGAAAGCATGTGAGAATTACCTCTAGAAATCACATGACAGGATCCCTCTATCTGTGTGCTGGATAAACATCTCAAACGGTCAGAGGCAACACTAACATCTACGAGTCATATGGGAGCATCACAGTCTAAGGTTGATTGAAATGGGTTCCTTCCAACAAGCAGAGGTTGGCAGTGTGAAAACAGTAAGTGGGACTTACAGGGTGACAGCGTCCTGAGAGTTTCTCTTTCATAAAAAATGGTTTAAAGTCCTTGTAAAGGAGGCTTCACACAGCACCCAGCCTGCTCGCCTTGCTGCCTTTCCTCCAAACAAAGCACAATGCTCTTCCCCTCTAGAAGAAGAAGCCCTCACCAGGCAACTGAGCATATTGATATCTTTAGCCAGTGTGCCAAGTTCTACATGGATGGTGCTATCTCTAGGGCAGCTCACATCTTGGGAAGTGCCTTTTGTTAGTGACAGTGAAATAAATAGCCTGATCCTAGAGTTGTTGAGGTCAGACCTGTGCCCTGCAACCCTAACAAGTGGGGGCTGGGCCAATAGGTTCAGTTACACAGGCATATCACAGTGAAAAGCAGAGACAGTTTTATTCAATTAGACTGCATTGAGAGGATCAGAGGTCCAGTGACTCCTTACATCCACATTTAGGGTCCAGACAAAAAGGTCTACATTTCAATAGAGGCCTAGAGGTATATGTAACTAAGCAGTTCCAGTCAAGGTGTGCTCCTGCCCAGTCATTGTCTCTGTTCTAATCTCCCTTGTAAGATAACTTGGTAAGCTGTTAGACCTCTGTGAAATCTCCTTCTGGAGACAGGTTCCCCTCTAGTTGATATTAGTTAGGCTTTAACATTCTTTATCTCACAGCATGAGACTGCTGGGGCCAGTCCAATATCTTTCCTGGGGACTCTTTTAATAGTCTGATAGCCAAAGAGACTGGTGCAAGAACTACATCCTGCCAGGATGGTTACAAAGCTGTTTTGTACAAAGACATGTTCTTGCTCATCTTTTTTTCCCCTTTCAGTGGGTTGAATCCAGGTTCTTTTGCTATAACCCAGGTGGGTTTTGAACTCTCAATCTTTCTGTTCCTACCTCCCAAATGCTAGGGATAGGTGAGCCCTATCTTGCCTGGCTGGGCTCATCCTCCAGGCCTCAGCTTGAGTGTTTGTTTCTTTTCCTTTGAGTAGATGGCTCACATGGCGGCAGCTTTGAGAGTGAAAGGGGCTTGGAGGTAATGCACCTTCCTCCTGCATTCACCAGCTGCATACATCTGTATGATAATCAGCAGCTGCTCACCACCTCCCTCTGCAGGATGACCATGGAACTGCACAAGAGGATGCTTCTGGGTGTTATAGGATATTGTCTCAGCACATGTCCTTGGTTGGTGGTTTAGATCCTGGGAGTTCTGGCTGGTTCATATTGTTATTCTTCCTATGGGGTTGCAACCCCTTCAGCTCCTTCAGTCCTTTCTCTAACTCCTACTTTGGAGAAGCCGTGATCAATTCAATGGTTGGCTGCGAGCATTGTGTATGTCAGGCTCTGGCAAAGCCTCTCAGTTATTTTTTTTTATATTTGTTTATTGCTGCCTCTGCTAGTCTAAAATCTTGATAGTAGAAGGAATTACTGATTAATTTATGTATCTCTATTGCTGTTATAAAGTTTGGTAGTGTCTAATGGATAATTAAACCTGTTGAATGCATGTGCTCATGTTCACACAAATGTGTGCACATATTGGAGATCTGGTTAAAAGGCAGATGCTTTATCCAGAGAGTACACACACACCCATACACACACACACACACACACACACACACACACACACACACAAGGTTTTTTTTTTACCTGCCGAGAATGCATGGATGAACAAATGAACTAGATGAATTTCCTATCCCATTTCTTCAGTGGTTTTGCCATTTTCTCTGCTGCATTTCTAAGATGGAATACCCTGCCTTACAGCTTTCTTCAGCACTGTGCTGGCTGCTGTGGTCTCTCCAGGTTCTATAGTGCTGAGCAGAGCTTCTAGCATCCTCCTCTCTCATTAGGGATTGACTGACAGTGGAGATGAGGTAGCTGTGCTGACTCGGCACTCCTGAGCTTCCTGGTGCTTCTTTCATTGAAGAATTAACTGGAAGGAAGTAACTCGATCTCTTTAGTTAATAGAAAGCGAAAGGTTCAGAGCCTTTGTTATTCTTTCTGCAGGATTGCAGAATGTGATCCCTACCGTGTGTGTGTGTGTGTGTGTGTGTGTGTGTGTGTATGGGTGTGTGTATGTGTGTATGGGTATGTATGGGTATGAGTGTATGTGTGTGTATGTCAGTGTGTGTATGTTTATGTGTTTGAATGTGGATTGTATATGTAAGTGTTGGTGTGTATGTGTTTGTATGTGTATTGTGTATGTGAGTGTGTGTATGTGTGTGAGTATATGAGTATATTTATATGTAAAGGCATGTGTGTATATATCAGTGTATGTCATATGTGTTCATGTATGTTTGTGTTTTGTGTATGAGTGTGAGTGTATATGAGAATGTGTGTGTATGTGTGTGTGTGTGTGTGTGTGTGTGTATGTACTCTCTGATGAAAGCATCTGCGTTTTAACCAGATCTCCAAAGAATCTGCTAAGAAACTTTAGAATAAATAGATGTAAATTGTTTAAAACACTGGAATATCACAATTAGAAGAATGAAGTAATTTTTCATCAGACAAATGAACTATTGAAGCCTGGAGATAGTGCTTAGCTAATAGATGATTGCTTAGCATGGACGAAGTTCTGGGTTCAATCCTCAGCACCATACACACACAGTGGTAGGGCAAGAGGAATAGAAATGCAAGGTCCTATCTAACTGCATAGTGAGCCTCAGGCCAGCCTGGATTATATGCAACCCAGTCTCAAAACAAGAGAAAGCAAGAAAAGAGTTTAGAAAAACAAGGTTCATTACTGTTGCATCTTAGAAAAAGTCTTCTCTTTCTCTTGGAGAAGCACTTTGGAGGTATTATAACATGTTAGAAAACTTAAACAGAACTACTATTGGATTAGTGAATATGCAAGACCTGTCATTTGGTCCCCAGAACTTTACAACAGAAGATAAAAGGAAAACAAGGAGCCCAGAAAGATGTTTTTATGTTAAGGTATAGCATGCCACTGGTAGCCAAGATATAGAAACAACTCAACTGCCCACCCTGAGGTTCACTGGCCAGCCTGCCTAGCCTAGTCCAGTGAGAGACTCTGTGTCAAAATAGAGGTGGATATTTCCTAAGACAGAACTCCATTGGCACCCCCATGCCCAGCTTTTCCTGTGTGGGCTTAGGGACTTGAACTGAGGTCCTAGGGCTTGCAAGAGATGTATCTATTGACTGTATCATCTCCTTGGGGCCACGGTTTTCTTATATGAACATATAAATATAACTTATTAAAGGAGAGGGCAGAATGACATGGTAAGGCAGGCTTCTCAAAGGGCACACTAATCTCCCACTGAGATAAGAGAAGCAATAGACTAGGCTTTGAAGATTTGCTAGAATAACCTGTGGACTCTGGGATTTGCTGAGTCATCATCTTCATTGGCGTGTGGATATATTACCCAGGACTCTAAAGTGGGGATAGAGCTTGAGTCAGAACGAAATGTAAATGATGTGTGTGTGGGACTCATTAGTCAAGGGTCAAGCCCATGACTAAGATCTAAGAGAAAGCCTGAACTCTGAGCTAGTCTCTGGGAGATTCTGGATGCAAGGTAAACAGGAGCTAGGAGTTGGTTCGAGCCGGCAGAATTATGCCCCCAGCCTGGATTGATATTTGAGGTTGATCAGGGCTTGCGGGATACAGAGTAATGCAATTACTGTCCTCAGCTGGTTCCCTGTGGGACATTCTTACACATCAGTGGCAGAGGGTAGGGAGGCGAATTTCTTGCCTGTGCTATGGTGAGGTCGACAAATCTTCCTATTGATAACACCGGGGCAGAGATTTTATAAAGGATTATGGGGCTGACAGTTTAAAAAGTGATTTCTAGTTAAATACCTGTTGCCATCAATGGCACCAGAGGATGGCGGACTCTTTGTACAGGGTACAAGTGTTCAGTCTGACCATCTTGTAAACAATTTAATACCGCCCTTCAAAGGCATTTTGTCCTATGACAAACGAGAAAAGAATTTTGCGATTCATTGAACAGATTTCCAATATGGTGTTTGCTTGCATTTTCTGAGTCTCCTCCAGCGAGGAAATCCAATCCCAGGGATTAAATACTCTGTCGGAAATGTAACAGAGAATTACATAGAGATGGAACGTTTGACCGTGTGAGAGAGGCAGTGGTTGGGATTTCTGGACAGTGGTGCGCGCTACCTGAAAATTGAGAGGCAACCTTACGTGGCCCCGGCCATGAGGTCAGCCCTCCCTTTCACCAACTACCAGAATTCACACAGTGACAATCCACAGGACTCACAGAGGTCAAGTGTCAAACATGTCCCTGTGCCAAAACCAGTCCTCATTAGCCATGATGTTACCTGGATTTTACAGCTAGGAGTAGACATCTCATTAGTCTTGGTTTAGAAGGAGAATGAGGCAAGGTATTCAAAGATCAGAGTGTGTGACGAAGATCAAACCCTCTCCTGTGTGACGTCAGACACTCTGGCCAGTGAACATGCGTGACTGCTCCTGAGAGCGCTGGCTCTGGGAGCTCCTGCTGCCTCAGTGATGACTCACACACACATACGCCTGCTCTGTTGTTTTGAAAAGAGCTGGTTTTGTCTGATTTTTATTTTTTGTATGTGTGTTGATGTGTGTACACATGCATGTACAAAGGAGTGTGTGTATATGTATGAAGGACCAGGGCAAACATGGTTGTCACTCCTCAGGTACCATCCTCTTTCTGTCATTCATTCTTTCCTTCTTTCCTTTATCTCCCCCTACCTCTCCTTTTCCCTCTCCCCCTCCCCCTCTCCCCCTTTCTTCCCCCCTCTCTCTTTCTCTCTCTCTCCTCCTTTCTTTCTTTTGGCAAGATCTCTCATTAAGTAGATAAGGCTGGCCGTCCAGCAAAGCATAAGGATGCCTCTCTCCCCACATTCCCAGTACTGACGTTACATCACACTTGCATGGTTCTGGAGATAAATAAGCTCAGGTCCTTGGGCTTGCAAGGATGAGCAAGCATAACTATCTACCTAGAACACACAGACACACAGACGTGCACACACACAGACGCACACACACAGACACACACACAGAGACTCTCTCTCTTCCCCCCTCTCTGTATGTAGTGTTTATGTGTATGTATACAGTGTTTGCACGTGTGTGGTATAGTATGTAGTGCTTGTGTACATAGTGGGTGCAGTGTGTATGCATGTGTAGTGTGTCTGTATGTAATGCATGTGAGTATATAGTGTTTCTGTAGTGTTTTTATGTGTAGTATTTTGTGCATAGTATGTATGTAGTACTTTTTTGTGTATAGTGGGTTTTGTGAGTATTGTATGTATAGTATGTGTTTGTAATGTGTGTGCACATTCTGTTTTGGTGTGTAGTGTTTTGTGTATGGTATGTGCATAGTGTGTGTGGAATGAGTTTTGGTGTGCAGTATATATGTAGTGGTTTCTATGTGTGGTGTGTGTGTAGGATGTGTGGGTAGTGTGTTTGTGTGTATGTTTGTGTGTGTGTGTGTGATGTGATATTTGTGTATGTGTATGTGTGTTACCTGGAGAAGGACTAAACATAGGGGCATGGCATCCATATGTTAGTGAACATACGTGTCTGTGAGGGGCTCTGGAGAGACCAGGTTCTGGCCTGGGAACTGGAATAGCACTGTATTAAAGAAAACTCTCCTGCTCCCAAGAACTTATTATCTCACGGGGAGGTAGATGGCAAAGGAAAACCATCTGAGAAGCACGTGTTGAGCTAGGACTGCACCAAGTGCCGGGAGAGAAACGGACATGGATATCAGGTAAGGCTGTCTTCCTGACAAGGTGCTGTGGTTGCTGAGCCCTGGGAGAAGTGCGAAGCTGGGCCAAGTGCCATGGCTAAGGTTTCCACGGACAAGGAAGGGTCACCTGGAAGCCTCAGTCAGTGGAGCCTGATCTGGTTATTACTGGACAGGCCGTGGCAGATGGCTGCATGCTTAAAGTGCTTCCCTGCAAGTGTGAGAGCCTGACTTGGATCCCTGGAGAAGCTGGGCACTGGTCTATAATCCCAGCCATGCGGAGGCAGAGAAAGGCTGATCTGGGGGGACTCACTCAATTGATTCAGTGAGTTCCTGGTCCCAGTGAGAGTCCCTGACTGTACATAGTATATAAGCTGCATTATCTCAGGCCTCCATATGCACATGGGTACACATATGCACCCATGTCCATACAAACACAAATGTACACATGTACACACACACACACACACACACACACACACTAAATAGATAAAGTGAACAGTAATGAAAAGAAAAGTAAATCCTATGGGATCCCTCCTCTAGATTTAAAGGGCCAGAACAATAATAATATACAGGCTAGACAATGTCCCTCTCCTTTCTTAGAACAATGTGTGACTTTGCCTTTCTGCATGGCTTTCCTCCTGCTCTGCTTAATCAAGCTTCGTTTATCTGGGACGTTTAATTTAAGAAATCTTTGAGTCAAGTCCTGACGTAGGCCAGGCAGGGGCTCAGAGACTGTCCTGATGTGTCCGCCAGCCTTAGGAACACGGAGCTTTTGAATTTTAAAAGTGAAAATGAAGTTGACCTTGTAGAAATGAATAGCAGGCTGGATGGTGGCAAGCCGCTAAAGAAGATTCATGTGGGACCTTTCCAGATCATTCTGTGCTCCAGTCAATTTCAAACTATCCTGCAGCCTGGCAAGGACAGTTTATGGCTTTGTTCACATCATAGATTTAGAAATCAAGACCTGAGAAAGGGCATGCCATTAAATAAATGTCCGACGCTTGGTCAAGAGACAGGCGCTAATAATGAAGTCTCAGCTGAGTGAATTAACTCTGACCCTCTTACCAATGACTTTTACTTTCATTTTTAAAACTTTAACAAAAAGATGTCAGTTTTTGATGAAAAAAGTATGCTGTTTTCACCCAGATAGTTTTTCCATTAGAGAGTTGAATGGGGAAGGACTTTGGGGTTTAAGAAGCTTGGTGTGTGTGTGTGTGTGTGTGTGCTAGATATTTATCCGAAGTTATCTCTAGTCCAGGGATGCTCAGATTTTAATTGCTGAAGGATTTTCTTGAGTTGTGTTGCCAAGTAGAGTGGCCACTTGGCCATGTGGCTTCTGTGCACTGGCTAGGCTAATGGGAGAGCGCCCTAAGCAGCCAATGCACATGTTCTTTTAAAGATATAGTCTAGGCTGCGATATAAAATCTTAACTTTAGGGTCTGGAAAGATGGCTCAGCAGTTAGGAGCGCTTGCTACTTTTGCAGGAGACTCAGTTCAGTTCCTAGCACCCATATCTGGGAGCTCACCACCATTGAGTCCAGCTCCAGTGGATCTGATGCCACCTTCTGGCTTCCTGAGGCATCCCTCACACATGGCATATGCTCACACAGACACAGGCATACACACGAACCTCATTGATGGCAGAAGAAAACGAGAGCCCATGGATATATTCAACCAACTTTAATACATCATTAGCTGTTTTCACAGCTAGGGAGATGGTTCATTGGACCCAAGGTCAGATTCCCAGCAGCCCCACAAAAAAACAGGTGTGATTTTGTAACTCTAGCACTGGCGAGTGAATACAGGAGGATCCTAGGGTTCGCTGACCAGCGAATTTTGCCTAATTGGTGAGTCTCATGTTCAATGAAAAGCCTTGTCTCAAAATATAGGAGTAATAGAGGAAGATACTTCTTGTCAACCTCTGGCCTCTACACATGTTCACAGCGCTGGGGCCACATGTACATGCTACACACATGTGCACACATGCATACTTGCACATGCACATGCACACACATGTGCATGCTAGCACACACACACCCCTTAGACTCTAGAATAATAGAAACACAAAGAGAATACAAAGGATTTCCAATTCCAAAGGAATCCAATGCCCCTGTGGGGGGAAGGTTGCCAGGGCAATAAGCCCCCTTCTTCTTCCCCAAATAAAGGCTGGTAGAAAGTACATCAGACTCTTTGTGAACTAGAGCCTATAAATGCTCCTACTTGGCAACATACAGTAATCATGCTAAACAATCCAGGCTTCTGGAAACCATTAACAAGTTAGCTTGGCTGCCATGAAGGATGATCAATTTTAAGAAACCTTAAGTGTCCTCATCTGCCAGATGTTTGTGGAAAGTGATCTGCAAGTGCTCCCCACTCTGAACCCCAAATCTCTTCCATAGCTCCCCAAGAAGCATGCAGGCCAAATTGTGGCATGCTGAGGACCCCAGCCTTTGGCGGCCTTTCCAAGTCCATGAAGGGTGATTATGTCACTATGAGCAGAAGTTTCTTCTCTCTATAGAGAAAGCTAGTGGTAGGAAGTTGGCTTTTTACAAGGTGGGGATGATTAAGTTAGATTAGCCAGTGAAGTACATTTATGATCAAAGATGTGTTGATGTGGTGGACCCTGAAGGCCTAACTGTATCTGCCCGTTCTCCTCTGCTTTGTAGCCACCTGCAAAGGGGATGGGGAGAGAATTTGCACTAGCAAAAGGACCCAAGTTCAGGTCTTTATGGATCATACTGAAAAGCTGGGCATGGTGCTATGTGTTTGCAATCCCTACACTGGGGAGATAGAGGCAGGAAGGACCCCTGGGGCTCACTGGCCAGTAGTCTTGTCTAATTAGTGTGTCATAGGTCTCAGTGAGAGGTGCTATCTCAACAAACAGGGTGGTATCCAAGGAACCTGAGGTTCTAATGCGCGTGCGCGTGCACACACACACACACACACACACACACACACACTCACACAAAAGAAAAGGTTTCAATGCTAGGTATAAGGCAATTTGGAAAGTAATAAATCTTTAATGGAGAAGGCCACAAAATAAATATCTTAGGCTTCACTCACCACACAGCCTCATTAGCTTATTTATTTATTTATTTATTTATTTATTTATTTATTTATTTATTTTATTGAGACAGGGTTTCTCTGTATAGCCATGGCTGTCCTGGAACTCACTCTGCAGACCAGGCTGGCCTCAAACTCAGAAATCCATCTGCTTCTGCCTCCCAAGTGCTGGGATTAAAGGTGTGTGCCACCACCGCCCGGCTCAACATTAGCTTCTCAATGATTATTTCAGTGGGAACTCAGATACAGGTGATATGTAGCTAAACAAGTATGAACAGTAAGTTCACATTTATGCAAATAGATAGCATTCCAATACACAAAGTTCACTGACCTCTGCCTTACAGTATTCATTTAAATACATATACATACATATACATACACATATACATATATATATCTAGTAGAAGACACCTATAGAACACATGTAGATCATTGTGTGTGTGACATGTATAGATCTTTGTTGTGTTGTGTATGTGTATGTGCGTGTATGTGCTATATGCAGATGCATTGGTGTTCGCTTGCATATATGTCTATGTGAGAATGTTGAAACTTGAGTCATAGACAGTTGTGAGCTGCCTTATGAATGCTTGGAGTTGAACCTAGATCCTCTGAAAGAGCAGCCAGTGCTCTTAACCACTGAGTCATTTCTATATCCTTAAAGATTTATTTGTTTATTTATTTTATGTATAGGAGTATTTTGTCTGCTTGCACATTTGAATACCAGAAGAGGGAAGCAGCTCCCATTACTGATAGTTGTGAGCCACCATGTGTGTGCTTGGACTTCAACTCAGGACCTCTGGAAGAGCAGCTAGTGCTCTTAATTTCTCTCGCCCTGCAGTGTATAGATCTTAAGATCATGAGAACAAGAATAATTGAAGCAGGGGAGATGGTTCAGTCAATATAGTGCTTGCCTTCCAAGCATAAAGATCTGAGTTCAATCCCTGGAATATGGAATAAGGCCAGGTGTGCTGGCATCGAGCTTGAAACCTAGCTCTGGGAGGGAGAGGAAGATGGATGCCTGGAGCTTATTACCCAACCAGCCCAGATGACTAGATGTGTTCTATGTTAGTACAGGATTCTAGCTCAATAAACAGTATCCGAGATATGACAGCTATGATTTTCTTCTGATTCCCACATATGCACATGCATGAGTACTTGCTCACACATGTATACATGTATATGGAAACCCGTGCAAAGGCAATTTGAGTGTGATGGCTCTATATACTGCGCCTTTGCTAGCACCCTCACCACATCTGGACCTTTGCTAGCATCCTCACCACATCTGGACCTTTGCTAGCACCCTCACCAGATCTGGACCTTTGCACTTCCTCCTTTGTCTCTTCCCAACTTGACCCCAAATCTACAAACATGATGACACATTTAAATGTTCCACCATCAGCTTCCATGTATCGTGAACTATTACACAGCATTCTATTCCACATATGACCCTGCGTCTGGCCCCTTACGCCCTCTATAACACTGGCATTTCACCCATGTCAATGTAGATACCCCCCTAAGCTAGTCTTTGTGATACTGCTGAGTTGCACCCAGTGGCTTGAGCACACTACAGTGCGTTCCTTAACGTTCATTAAAGAACCCTGTGTGTTCATGGCTCTTCCTAGATTCTCTAGGGTGCTGGCTGACTTGCAACTCAGCATAGTCTGGCCTCTGCTGACAAAGGCACTGACCACTGGCTCAGGTTCACCCGTCCCTGGGGACATCAGAGCCTGTAGTATCCATTTGTTGCAGTCGGGGGTTCTCCTTCAAAAACAGCAAAGCTAGCATGGCCAATAGTGGGCGCACCGTGACTTTATTTGGGAGGAGAACACCCTGCATGCCTTTCTTCAGCTATTTCACGTTCATGATCGGTGGGCTGAAGGGGTGGTGCTGCTGGTAGAGTGCTTGTCAGGTATGCATGAAGCTCTGAGCCCTGTCCTCAGCACCACATAACCCATGAGCCTTGGCACACACTTGTTCTTCCAGCGCTAGAGACATGGAGCAGGAGGATCAGAAGTCCAAGGTCATCCCTCTGGACATCAAGCTACATCTGGAGTTGTGCGTTAGCCTGGGGTAAAGAGCATGTTTCCATATAAAGAAATAAGCCACAACTCCACTCCCGCGTGAGGCTTTTCTTGGCTTCCATCTACTCTGTACGTGGAGATTCCTCTCAGCACGCCCACACAGCGTGACCACACCTCTGAGTCCCTGACCTTCTCTCACTCCACAACCCACGAAGACTGATCTGATGCCTCAGTTTATCCTCCCACAAGCCTTGGGTCATGGCTTCTTTGTCTCACATCCATTGTCATGGCTGCTTCCAATGTTTCTTTTAGATTCCAAATTGACAAGACATCCTTTCTTCGTTATTTAGAACCTCTGAGTCACCAAGTGTTCCTTGTTCTCAGGACACATCTACATATGGCAGCTGCAGTTCTGTATACACCATCGTGATGGTTTGCTTCCAGTCTACCAGAGCTGTGTAGGTTTCTGTTTTTCTCTTAGCCTTGAGCCCTGGGGCCTGTGAGAGGATTTAGCACAGTGAGCTCATGTAAGGGTAGGGTCGTACCTCACTGATAACCAGGGAATCAAAAAAATCTAACCTGGTCCCCTGAATTCAAGGAATCTCAAAGTTTACTGAGGAGATGGTGGGGAAAAAAGACTAGTAGTTCTTGTCCTGCTCTGCTTGCGCTCCTTATGCTAGAGAGGCAAAGACTGGGTAGAAGGGACCAACTGGGAGCCTTACATACTTCCAGTGTATTACCATCATCTTAGTGCTTGATCCCAGGGTACCGATTAAGTCTGTGACAGAGTCCCCTGCCTAGCATTGTGGTTCTAGGCAAGGGATGACAAACCCTGGAGCTCAGGGTAAAGTCTGCTATTGATTCTGATGCTTCGCTTCCTAAAGGGAAGACTGCTCTGGGAGTAAATGAAGGGTCACTCCTTGTCCTAACTGCCATCTTGTTTCTGAGATACACAGGAAGGTCATGAATCAAGCAAAGGTCAACCATGAAGAGTACTTGGATGAGATTACTAGCCTGTATGCCTATAGTGTACAACAACAAGTAGAAAAGAAGTCAATGAGTTCCGGGGTGGGAATGTAAGCCTATCTGTAAAAAAACATGGCAGGTCTCAGCTCATTGAGTGGGGCTTATTAACACATGGGAACTCAATATGTTTATGATGTTATTATTGGTGTTGGAGAAAGAATATAGTGATTAGCTTGAATTAGCAACCTAACATAGCCTAAAATCACCTATGAAGATGAGAAATTGTCTATATTGGGTTGGTCCATGGACATATGTATAGTGGGGAGAACCAGTTAATTGACCTGGGAAGACCCAGTCCCCTGCGAAGGCACTATTTCTAGACAGATGATCCTAGACTGAGTGAGAGTGAAGAACTGAACGAAAGGAGGCTAGCAAACATTCATGCATGAGTTCATCTGTTCTGTCCTGGCCCTAGATGTCACATGATTAGCTGTTTTAAGTTCCCGCCTTGGCTTCCCTACAATGATGGGCTGTGACCTGGAATTGTACACTGAAAGAAGCCTTCTTCTTCTCTCAGTTGCTGTCAGGATATTTGATCACAGCAACAGACATTGTTTAGGAAGTGTTTAGGATATTTAGCTTCCTTTTTGCTCCTTATGTTCCACTCTTGAGTCATAGGCCCAGTCCTAGTGGTAGTGGTATATTTGCATAATGGGAATTATGAAAATTACCAAGTAGCTGAGGTAGCAGGACTATTGTTGATATTAGAACCTACTTTGGGGGAGCAGCTTTTAATTTGGTGGTGGTGGGGTATATGGTCATTATGATATATAATAAACCTACACAGAGAAGTAAAAATGGAGGCTGTTTGGTCAGGACAAAATTCTAACATTTTAAATACTTCTTTTGTCTTTGGCATTATTTTGGAATGTCCAAATGTACATAATAAGTCATATTGGAGAGGAGGCCATGTCTAATAATGGAACTCATTTATTTCCCATGCATTCCATGAGCCTGAGAGTGATTCCATTAATTGGTTTTAGTGTGCTGTTTTGTCTCTGTGTCACATGTAGAATTTTTCTACTTATGGTATCATGTAGGTTTTCAAAATGCTTTGAGTTTCAGAGCTCTTTGGATCTGTGATATTTTGACTGGGGATGACCAACCCTCACCTGCCACTCCAGCCATCAAAGGTCTAGTTCTACTCTTCTTGGGTTGGGTCACTACCATGCTTTCACTCCTCTGTCAGCCAGCTTCCCAACACGGTGACAAAATACCTGATGCAGTCGAGCCAAAGGAAAGAAAGTTTATTATGTCTTATGGCTTCCAGTGGTTCCATTGCTGTGGTCCTACACTGAGATAGGGGAATAGTAACCATAGCAATATGTGATGGACAGGGGTGGAAGTGGCTCATCTCATGGCAGAAAGGAGAGAGAGAGGAGAAGTATATTGGGAGAAGTGGTAACCTTCAATGCATAGTGCACTTACACTGACATGTTGGCTTCCACAGTGACCTACTTCCCCTAGCTAGGAGCTACTACCCAGCCTCCCATTCACCATGCATCAGAGTGAAGAAACACTATGATCCACGCACCTCTCAATGGTGCCACCCAATGGGGTTAGTCTTTAACACAGCATCCAAGCCTTTTCACTCCTAGATGTACCACAGTGGATTGCCTCTCGATCTAACCAGTCCCCTGGCAGTCTGGATGGTCCTAGTGTGTCACTTGTCTCTAGTGTTGCGTGGTAGTGGCTTGAGTACAATGGAGTGAATAAAAAAGAGACAGGACACATAGACTTCTGCTTCCTTTTGCTCTGAATCCCATTTCCCAGTTTCCCAAGCATCTCTTGATTCTCTGGGACGACTCGCTGTTGAGCATGCCCGAGCTTCTGTGCATTTCTTCAGAGCTTCATTCTAAACTAATTTGATGTAAATTATACATTTGCAAGGAGTGTTCCAGAATAACCTGTATGAGGCCCACGAAGACACAGTGCACAAAAGGAAATGATAGTGTGTTTTATTCATAAGGATGCACCGCTCTTCAAAATTCTCACACAGTTCCCCAAAATACCGAATGCATCACGAGCCAACATTTGTACTGCCGGCTTCCGTGCGGAGAGCAATGCTGGTGCTTTTAATCACGGAAGTTTATTTTGCGGTGAAAACCTTTTGTATAATATTGAAAAATCCTTGTGTTCCTTGGAAGCTATTTCAGCTTTCTGAAACGATCATTTTTAATCATTCGCCTCACAAAACAATTTACCAGGCAGTGGAGGATAGCGAACCATAAAGTTTAATTTGCCTTTTTTTAATTGAGTTGTTAATTAGCAGCGCTCTGCCTTTGGAAATCCCCCTTTGCTTTGTTGTCTGGGTTCTGATCTGAGACATTTTGGAGAATCTCCTCTATCCAGGTACTTATTGAATCTCATCAATAGCTGATTGTTTTCTAAATCCATCCAAGCTGCCACAGATGCATACAAATTTTGTAGGTGGTAAATAATAAGATGGAGTAGGCTGCTACTTGGTGGATTGACTTGTCTGCAGTTGATTTAATCTCTATTGTGTATCAGACACCTTTTTATGCAAGTATGTGCATGTGGGTACATGTGGACTTATGGAAGTTCATATCCAAGTATGTACGTGTGTGTGTGTGTGTGTGTGTGTGTGTGTGTGTGTGTGTGTAGGCAGAAAGTCAACTTAAAGTGTCATTTGTAGAAATACTCAGTGGTTCTCAACCTGTAGATTGAGACCCCCTCGGGGGCTTGTATATCAGATATTTACGTTGCGATCCATAACAATAGCAAAATTACAGCTATGAAGGAGCAATGAAATAACTATACTTGGGAGGTAACTACAACATGAGTAACAACTGTATTTAAGGGTTGCGGCATTAGGCAGTTTGAGAAGCACTGTGCTAGTTCTTTGAGGCACAATTTCTCAGTGGCTTATAACTCACCAGTTAAGCTAGGTGTGCTGGCTGGCCAGGGAAGCCTGGGACTCTGCCTGTGTCTGTCTTTTCAGGGCTGAGATTATAAGTGTGCACCATTGTGCCTGGCTTTCCATTTTTATTTTTTTTACATGGCTTCTGGGGACCTCATGCTTTCAAAGTAAATTCTTAGCAAATTGCACCATCTTCCCAGTTCTGTGCTGGGCACATGTATTCATTATCATCAACTACAGTATTTTTTTTGAGGTACAGTTTTCTCTATTGCATACACAAGCAAACTGATGTTCCAGTATACCTGCATTCCAGTGCTGTCTAGCTAACCGGAGCTGGGATATGGCTTCTGACCTAGGGAGTCTGACTGAGAACATCATGCTTCATTCTTTGAGCCTTAATCTGAGTTGCCAAGACCCCTGAAGCATGGAAGGCCTGTTACTGCTTTTCAAACAGATTTAAAGTAGACAAGCCGCTAGTGAGGTCCCATTTAATAAGGCTATAATAAGGATGGGTTTAGGTCCTATGTCAGAAGGACATTTGCTGTTTAGATTTTTCCAAATTAGCTTTGGGCACAGAACCTTTATTTCCCAGCATTCTGCAGCTATCCCAGTAGTGCCGCGGTATCTTTCTCATGGTTTCTTTGTTCAGAAGTCTGTTTCTAGCTTAGGTAGGTCCTGTTTAGAATGTCATATGGCTGAATTAAGGTGGTAGGCAGGGCTGGGTCCCATCTAGTAGTTTGGCTAGTGAGGGGGTCTGCTTCTCTCATGTCCTGGCATTCTCCTTGTCATAGGAGGCAAGGCATGTTGTTTCTCCAGAGTCACGAAGGGGAAGGAAAAGGCAAGTCAGCCTGCAAGGTGGAGCCTTAGACAGGCAACAATGGCAGGAGCAGCACCTGCCCCCTATGCTGTGCTTTATCGCTTACAGCATGGCAGAGGCCTTGCTCCTCCCCCCTCAGTAGTAGATGACAACACTGTGTGAACGCTGAGAGGCCAGAGTCATGGGGACACACACTTGAGTCCCCTATGTAGCAATTGTCATGTAGCATTGCTGCACGCACTATTGTGACTATTATTATCAATGCTGTCAGCACTTCTGGGATACTCCCCGTGCTCCAGGCTGGGCCCAGAGCTCTTTGCATGTCTAACTTATTCACAAGTGCAGCCAGGTATAAAGGTTCTGAGGACTGAATCCAAGGTTGCTCTCTGTGAACACTGGGATTAACAGTTCTCGGGACCATTAAGCACAAGGCAACTGTTGTTGTTTCCTCAGTAATTTGACCATTCCAGGAAGCAATAAAGTCTAAATGATGAGGAACATGGGACTTACTTAGTGTCATATAGACCCAGGTGACAGCCCTACAAGTCATACATTCAGTTCCTTATCAGGAATGCTGTGGGGCTTTTGACTGACAGCCCGTGGTTAAAGCTACATCAAGGTCAAAGTTGATAGCAGCATACAATTCCAACACAGTTCAGCCAGAGAAGGGTCATGCTTTGGACTTTAATAGGTGACTAGAAGGAAGGACGACAGTAAGGAGAATGTAATGGGGAGAGTCAAGTGGGTGGAAGGGATATGGCCAGAGTATGTGACATACCTGAATAAAAATGTCATTAGAAAAAGTGTCACTTTGTACAATGAATATATTTTGATTAAAAATATATATTAAGCCAGGCAGTGGTGGCACACTCCTTTAATTCCAGCACTTGGGAGGCAGAGATAGATGGATTTCTGAGTTTAAGGCCAGCCTGGTCTACAGAGTGAGTTCCAAGACAGTCAGGGCTACATAGAGAAACCCTGTCTCAAAAAAAACCCATATATATATATATGTATATATACATATATATGTATATATATTATATTTAAATATATAATAAAAGTACTCTCACATTGCAGATTCTCAAGAGAAACTAAATATTTCAACCTTTCAGTGGAGTCTGAAACAATGTAACAGAATGTAGCCAGTGAAACATTATCTCCAAAGGTACAGGTACCCAGGTATGTCTAGATTTTCAGGACATAGATGAATATGTCTACCCTTTCCCCATCAACCTTTCCTGTTCCCCCTTTCCTCCTAACTCCTCCTCTCAGTACATTTTTCTTCCTTCTCCCTTTATCTCATTCTCTGTGTTTATTCTAACAACTGACATGCTCCTTTCAGATGGAGGAACGAGAGCAAGGGAGGACGGGCTAGGGGCAGGCTGGAGCACAACTGCCACCGTATCCGAAATAGACAAGGCCTTGCAGGGGCATCTGGGAGGCTCTTCAAAGATGGTGGTGGAGATAAAGTAATAGCTTCCTTCATAACGATTATGTCCTTCTTGTCTTTTAAAATGGTAACTTCCTCCAACTTGTATCCACTATGGCCATATCCTCTAGCTTGACTTCCCAAATTGTCATGGCTTTCTCTAAAGTCTTTCAGAACAGTCTCCTTCTCCCTCCCTCCTTAGCTTGTCTTTTCCAATGGCTAGCTTTTCCTCTAATATTTTCCAAAATGGCTACTTCTTTCCTCTAATATCTTCCCAAGTGGTCCCTTCCTCCTTTTCCTGGGACTGATAAGTTATCTAAAAGGCTGTACTGGCTGGTTTTGTGTGTTAACTTGACACAGACTGGAGTTATCACAGAGAAAGGAGCTTCAGTAGAGGAAGTGCCTCCATGAGATATAGCTGTGGGGCATTTTTTCAATTAGTGATCAAGTAGGGAGGGCCCCTTGGGGGTGGTACCATCCCTGGGCTGGTATTCTTGGGTTCTATAAGAGAGCAGGCTGAGCAAGCCATGGGAAGCAAGCCAGTAAGAAACATCCCTCCATGGCCTCTGTGGCAGCTCCTGCTTCCTAATCTGCTTGAGTTCTGGTCCTGACTTCCTTTAGTGATGAACAACAGTGTGGAAGTGTAAGCTCAATAAACCCTTTCCTCTCAAACTTGCTTCTTGGTCATGATGTTTGTGCAGGAATAGAAACCCTGACTAAGACAAATTGGTAACAGCATAGTGGGGTATTCCTGTGACAACTTGACCATGTTTGGGGGAGGACTGTGGAAGGAATTTGGAACTTTGGGCTAGAAGATCCATTCCATGTTAAGAGCTCTGTGGGATGTTGTGTAGGAGCTTGAAAGATAATGTTGAGAACAGCATAGAAGATGGAGGCCTGGCTTGTGAAATTTCAGAGGGAGGATTAAAGACTATCAGGCCCATGTTTTGATTGTGAAGATTTTTTGTTTTTGGTTAGCTGGGGCTGAAGCATCACCTGTGATTAACAAGATACCAGAACCACTAAAGCAAACCTTTGTGTTACTGGGACTATTGATGCTGGTTAGCTGGAGCTAAGAAATTAGCAGTGATTAAGAAGAGACCAGCATCACTGAGGTGAAACCTTCTAGAAAGTATTTTGTGAGAGTACAGAGGCTGTGTTCCAGAGATAGCCATAGTTGTGTTTTGTGCTGTGGCTGGACTTGGTACTGTGTAAGAGTCACCCAGGTGGTACTGGGTTTGAAGGCATGAAAGGGTCTGTGAGAGGCTGAGGAAGGCCATTGGCGAAGGTGCAACCTCAGTTGCAATTGATGGCCCAGGACTGAAGGGGCCATGCATAGGAGTTGAGGCTTGGCACCATAAAAAGAGCCTCTGAGAGGCTATTGGTGAAGCCTAGTTATAGCGGAAGACAGCAGTGTTTTGGAGATGCCAGTGCCATGAGATGACCACCAAGAACAGCAGCAGCAGTGGGGTACAGGCGGCTGGACCCTAGAAGACCAGGTGTGTGCTACAAAGGGCAGAGCTGGAGAAGTGACCCAAGCCCTTGTAGGAGCCTGGAAGATCATTGAGTTGGATCCCAGACATTGGATGATTGGAGTTTGAGTTTTGGTTTTGATTGTGACTATGCCCTGATATTTTTCCCTCTTGAAGGAAGAAAGTATTTTAGTGGAGCCCACAGTTAAGATGTAAAGACTGTGGGACTTTTAAAGTTATTTAGATCTTGGGGATGAATAAGAAAGTAAGGGGTGAGACTTAATAGTGATGTGTTTGTGTGTCAAGTAGACAAGGGGTCAATTGTACTGGCTTGTTTTGTGTGTCAACTTGATGCAGGCTGGAGTTATCACAGAGAAAGGAGCTTCAGTTGGTGAAGTGCCTCCATGAGATCCAGCTGTGATTAGTGATCAAGGGGGAGGGCCCCTTGTGGATGGTACCATCCCTGGGCTGGTATTCTTGGGTTCTATAAGAGAGCAGGCTGAGCAAGCCAGGGGAAGCAAGCCAGTAAGAAACATCCCTCTATGGCCTCTTTGTCAGCTCTTGGTTCCTGATCTGCTTGAGTTCCAGTCCTGACTTCCTTTAGTGATGAACAACAGTGTGGAAGTGTGAGCTCAATAAACCCTTTCCTCCCCAACTTGCTTCTTGGTCATGATGTTTTTGCAGGAGTAGAAACTGACTGAATCAAAGGCATACTGTTCAGTAATTTTTTAGTTACAATAGAGAATCTTATCTTATCTAGACCTTGTTAAACCTCTGCTCTTTGTTGACTTTGCAAACTTCTCCTTTAGGGGGTAACACTTGGCAGACACATTCACCCACATCTCCATGTGCCTTCTTTCCATTGAATAACTATTCATTTGGTGGGAGGAGCAGTAATTAAAAAGAAAAAGCCAAGGAGAAAGAGAGCTGAGCCTGCTCGCAGCTCACTCTTGTCTGGAACTTTGAATTATCCTCTCTCTTGCAGGCTGTGTCAACCTCCTTCCCTCTGGTGGATCTCTCCTTGAGTCCAGGAACTCTTTACTCTGTAACATTAGAGTCTTGTGTTCTCGGCTACAGTTCTTTCTGGCCTATAAACACACCAAGCACTGTGATTGGAGTTATCATGTCTCTTACCTTCGTGTGGTTCCCTTTATTCTGGATCTACCTGCTACTCTTAGACCATCTTCAAGTGCTTCCGGGGACTCCTCTGTGGTCATGGCCTCATTCCAGTGCTCACAGCTTCCATGTCCTCTACATTAACCCACCCAGCATCTACAGCTTCTCCCTTCTTGTGTTTTTCACGAAGCAGGGGCTGTGTGTTACCCTTGACTCCTTCCTAATTATTTCTCCATCTTGAATTTTTCATCCTGAGGCATGGACATCCCTATAGAAAATGTTTCCCAACTGAATCCCTCTTCATCTTGCTTCACTTGTATGAGCATCTTGGCCCCTCACCAAATGTGGCTCCTTTGGAAGGCAGCCTCAATTTGCATCTCTACCCAACAATTTCCTTATGTCAACCCCTTTGATCTTCCCTAATCCATTATTAGGCAAAGCCAATGGCTACTATTTTACAGGACATAGATTTAAGAAGAGAGAAGCTCATCTCTTGCTTTTATGTCTATAGACATAACCTTGACTATTCTCATGGTTATCCTATGGCATTATTTGCTAAGAAATTACCCTTAAGAGCATGCTCACATACATGGCTCTCCCCTCTGCAGTCAGCCTGTGTTTTCTTGGGTGTCCCATGCTCTACCATATATTTCTGTCATCATTTTATTGATATAGCACTACTGATGGTAGACGCTCAGGGACTCCTGATTATTAGGCAAGTGCTCTGCTACCTCTACACCTTCAGCCATCACTTACATCAGTTTTTACTTCTTCCTGATTCTGTGTTCTTACTGCATCCTTACAGCTTTTCAGCACTGTTTGCTTAACACCCAAGAGTCCTCCAAATATGTCAGGTGTATTAGTGTTTACCCTAGCAACCCTGCGCATTGAGGGAAAAACCCACTCATGTCTTAAACAGCAAGATGAATGAACAAGTGGGTGAATGAACAAATAAATGAGTGTGTGTTTGAATCAGTGAATGAGTGAGTGGGTGAGGAAACACTGCAGTGAGGACATAAACAAGTGGCCAAGTGAGTTGGTGCATGGGTGGCGAATTCATTCCTCTCCTCTAACCCCTGATGGAATCTAACCAAATCATTGTCTTTGCTCCTTCTTTCTACTTGCCTTTAGTGGATTTTATCTACCCAACTTTTTCTCTTTTTGTTTATGGGTTGCAGCAGTCACTCAGGAACCAGCACATTTTTTTATTGCTTCCTCAAAAATGCCCTTTCAATTGTCTGAGTGGAAGAGATTATTCCTCCTCTCTGATCCTTCAAGTCTCTTTTGGTTCTGGATCATGGCAGCAACATTTTATAGCATGATTGTGGTCCACACTTAAGAAGCACAGGATGGGCATCTCTCCTCCAAAAGTCCCAAAGCTCAGTCATGACTAGAGTGCTTGCGCAGGGACATGAGGACCGAGGTGTGGTGCCAGCATTAGCGAGGTGGAGAATAAGAGAGAGGAACAGATAGGTGGAGGAGGAGGAAAAGCATCTCTTCCAAATATCAACCCTTTGGTGCCCAGTGTGAAGATGACATGGAAATGTCTACATGACAGAAACTTGTTTCATGTACAAAATTTGGATGCGTGTTGTATGAAATTTCCTTTAGACCACAATGTGAAAGAAATGCATAAAACATAAATGAATTTTATGTTTAGACTTGGGTTCTGCTCCTATGTTATCTCATAAATATGCTAATTTTCCTAACTCTTACAACACCTAAAACCCAAACCTTTGGACTCATGCATTTCAGATGAGTGATCCTCAACTTACAGTCTGGTAAGTAGGTGAATTAATAAAGCAAATACCAAGGAGCTCGGGAGAACAGACTGAGGCGGAGAGGCTAAGCCGCACTTAGTTCAGCCCTGAGCTACACTTTGTTCTAGCTGTCCTTCTACCATTTATTATTTACCAACACTTTTCAGGAATAACATGGAAGAGAAAGGCGCTGTCGTCAGGCACACTGAAAAGTTGAATTGCAGGTTTCCATGGCAACGGAGTTGAGATCGGAGTTTTTCTATGCCCGCATGTTTTAATGAAAACATTTCCTCAGCCATTATAGATGGGCTTGTGTACTCGACAAGAAGTGCTTTATCTTAACATACCATTATTCTCATAAGTCAGATTGATGGCCTGGAGTATTATTTCATCAAATCTCAATACCTTCTTGTGCTTGCCTCACAGGAACTGGCTCCAATGCTAACACAGTGAAGGCAGCTCGTGTTTGTGGAAGAAAATGGCTTTGTAGACTCATGCTTCTTCCTCCTGCTCTTGAGATGGCGCCTCTTGAGTTTTAGCCAAAGGATACTACTCACCAGAGGCACACAGCCTACTCTATGTTTTCATTTAGAGGCCAATTTCTCCAATAATGCACACATCCTACATATTGCTAATAAAGATTAAACAACTCTTATGGTGTCTTTGAGGGTGGTGTTTAGGTATGCTCAGGCTGTAGGGAACCCTGTTGTACAGTTGTTCTCATCAAGAGATTGAAGTAGTGCCTCTGAGAGGAAGCAGGGAGGCTCACGCAGAACTTAGGAGTCTCTGATCCCACCCTGGGGTTCAGCCACCACTAAATAACAGATGCATTCTTATGCATTGAAGCTTCTCAGGCCCTGGGGTTGTGCTGCCCATGTTTAAAGTGGGACTTTCTAACTCACTTACCCAGATCTGGATAATACTTTATAGAAAACCTGGGGGAAATGACTCTGGCATATCTAGATGCTGTCCATTTGACAGTCAATATTACCCATCACAATAGTACCTGTCACTTATGTACTGTGGCTCAAATAAGCCTCTACTGGTGACAGTCACTAAAGTATCATACACTGGACATGTGAACCTCATACTTAGGCAATTCTTGTTTCTATCTGAAGTCTTGTGTTAAAAGTACTTCATTATGTGTCTTATTCACGGAAATGGACAAACTTCGTCATAGTTTTGTACAAAATTTGGCCTATTATTTCAGTGAATGCCTAAAGATCTCTTTCTATTCAGATTGACCAAATTACTCTCCTGCAAGTATGTTTTAATAGGAAATCTCCCAATACACCTATTAAAGCATAATGAACACCTCCTGTTTTCCATCAGCTTCAGAGCTACACATGAATTCTCATTTGCAGGAGATTGGGGTAGCATTGAGGAATTTCGGTGATAAAGTGAGACACTCATTATATTTTTAATTTTCTGATAGAAGTCCATGTAACTTCTTGTTACTGCACTTGCAGCCCAGGGAGATGAAATGTGTCATGGTTCAAACCAGATCCTCAACCCCATGATGGAGAAAAATGCTGTCAGCTTTTGCTGTGGAGCGGGGGCAGAGAGATGTCTTTGTTTGGCCTTGATGTATATTCCACTGTACGCAGTCCCCTGAACAATGGCCCTGTAATTTCTAACAGCTCAGATAGATGTTTTCAATGCTTGACATTTGACTTCACGTGCTTATTAGAACAAATTGTGAGCAGCTCCTTCTGTGCAAGCACTTGGTAGAATATAGAGTTTGGCCTCCCTTGCTCTGTGGCCCCTACTGGGTCTATTGGGACAAAGGCTATATGCTCTGGTAAGTGAATTTCCCATTGAAGGAACCCAGAGCAGTACAGGGCATTGTGGCTGTGAGCCGGGGAGATGAGGCCTTGAGTTTCATATAGCTTATTGTATATAATCCACAATGCTTGGTTTAGGTGCAATCAAGCCAGCTTCCTTCTCAGAGAACCTGAGAGTCTTTATTTCACCTGCAAATGGGAGTCTCTTGTGCCTCTCCCGTTTGCCAAGGTTGCTGACATACATCTGTTGTTTCAAACCTCAGGGGGGAACACAGTAATAGAATTACAAATAGACAATAACACTTTGCAAGCTGGTTTTGTAATTTTTAAAGTAATTAATGACATCGTGGCACTTTGTGTGTGGCTCTGACAAGATTTGTACTCCTGGGGCAGGCATTTTGACTTGTTTTTCACCCAACTGAGGATGAATTTGCACTCACTTGCCTTTGTCCTCTCTCCTGGGGTGTTCTCCATGGCCAAAGGTGTGTATTGTCCTGTAGCAGGCTTGTGGGTAAGATGATAGCCCAAGGCTACCCGATGGAGTTGAGCAAGTTGGCTTCCTGAGGCGCGATGTGCTGGAGCTATGGTGCTGAAGAAGCCAGAATTAGGACCTGAAAAGTTGGCTGGTGGACAGACTGCTTGGGGGACAAGCATGGGGACCCAAGTTCTGATCCCTGTGAAAAGCTCGGCATGGCTATGCATCTCTTCAGCTCCAACACAGTTAGGTGTGGAGACAGGAGGATCCTTGGAGCTCACTGACCAGCTGCTCTAGTTGAATTAGTGACCTCTAGGTACACACACACACACACACACACACACACACACACACATGGGGAGAGAGAGAGAGAGAGAGAGAGAGACAGAGACAGAGACAGAGACAGAGACAGAGACAGAGAGACAGAGAGAGACAGAGAGACAGAGATAGGAAGACAGAGAGACAGACAGAAGCACCTTCCCACCTCTTTTTTTCACTCATGTGACCACAAGAGACTAGATCCCTGTTGTGTCCAGTCCCTTGTCTAGTACTCTGTGTGTTGTATGACAAGAGCAGACAGAACACCCCATTTCACATTCATAAATATTGGCCATGTTGTTCTCATCAGTCCATAGTCATGAGGACAGCTCCATCCCATTTAGGAATCTGTCTAAAGCTAAGTTAAAAAAGACTCTCTGTGCACAGAGATCTCCAGAAGCCTTCATGAACTAGAATGTCAGCATTCTAAGGTGGATCAAAATCTGTGTGTGTGTGTGTGTGTGTGTGTGTGTGTGTGTCCAACTGTGGTCACATGTGTTTATGATAATCATAAAGATCCCCAGAAACTTAAAACCCTCAAGATGAGAGGGTAATATCTCAGTCAGAGATATATTTGCTTTACAAGACATAGGACCTGAGTTCAGTCTCCACAACACACTTGATAGAAGCCAGGCTTGGTGATACATACTTGTCATCTAGGTGCTGGTTTCCACGAGTGCATTGAGAAGGATGCTTGATTCAGCCTACTTGGTGATCTCCAGGCAAAATTAGAGTGTGTGTCCCAAAACACGGCTCATGGCTTCCTGTAGCTTGTTCCTACTCATCTATATACACGCATGTGCACCCATATGGATATGAACCTGCATGCACACTTGCATATATAAATAAATGAGAAAGAAAAGAAAAAAAAAGAAAACACACACACACACACACACACACACACACACACACACACACTCACATTTTGATCCACCTTAGAATGCTGACATTCTAGTTCATGAAGACATCTGGAGATCTCTGTGCACAGAGAGTCTATTTTTAACTTAGCTTTGGACAGATTCCTAAATGGGATGGAGCTGTCCTCATGACTATGGATTGATGGGAACAACATGGCCAATTTTATGAATGTGAAATGGGGTGTTCTGTCTGCTTTTGTCATACAACACACAGAGTACTAGACAAGGGACTGGACACAACAGGGATCTAGACTCTTGTGGTCACATGAGTGAAAAGAAGATGAGTGTCGTCTGCTATGTTTGACGTCCCTATGTCAGAAGCCCCTGTGTGCAAACCTGCAGCATCTCCAGCTCTTCCTATGGCATCACCATCCACTCGGTTGCTGGGGCTACCACCCGAACATTATCGGGATCTTGTCTCCCCCTCCCAGTCCGTTATTGGGCCCCACTATTTCCATCTTAAGAAGCATCCCAGCACCCATCTGCTTCCAGGTCTTCCAATGCTTCCAACTTCCGGATCTGTCTCTCCTGGATCTCCTGTACCTGTCCCCAGGGGTGACTGACCACTCAGCGAACACCGAATCTCCCAGTTACCATCCTGCTAGTGAGGCTTTCTTCTTCTCTGCTGTGCTTTGGTTATGATCTTGGAATCTGGGATTCCAGCTGCTGGTGTCATCAAAAGATAATTGGATCCCGAAAGTGCTAACCTTGGATGAGGAGTGCACTGGCAACTTCATTCCCAAACAGATGGGGATGGAGAACTTGGGTCAGAGCAGAAGTGTCTTGGAAGGCATATCTTGCCCCAGGCCCACTGTGCGCGCCCTCTTCTTCCCCTGCTTTCTGGCTGCCACAATGTGAGCAGCTGTGGCCCACAATTCTCTTCTCACCTGATGATCTTCCTCACCAGATTCCTGAAAGTAGTAAGGTCAACATAGTGAACTGACACTTCAAATATGTGAGCTAAAATATAGATTCTTCCTTTAAGTTGATTTTTGTCCTTTAGGTATTTGGTCACAACCACAAAAAGTAGAAAGTTGACTGATAATACTTCTGTGCTCACCTTTTTTGTCCATTCCTCAAGGTCACCAAAATTGTTTGCCTTCTATTTTGTTCTTCCCAAGTCTCCTGATCACCCAAACTCAGTTGCTAGCATGGGAGTCTCATGGTTCTTCAGACCTTAGCTCAAATCTTACTTTCTTTTTATGTATGTATGTATGTATGTATGTATGTATGCATGCATTTATGCTTGTTTGTACGTATGTATGTTTGTATGTATGTATGTTTGTATGTATACATGTATTTTGAGACAGATTACAGATTCTCACTCTGTATCTCATCCTGCCCTCAAACTCATGGCAATCTTCCTGCTGCAACCTCTCTCAAACTGGGATTGCATTCATGAATAATCATGCAATTGTTGTCATTTTTATGCTTGCACATATATGTGTATAATCTGTGCATATTTATGCATTAATTTACTCACCTGTACATGCACGTGTGGAAGCCAGAGGCTGATGTCAGGATATCTTCCTGTACTTCATTCCTTAATGTGTAAGATAGAACATCTCAGCAAGCTTGGGGCTCATAGGTTTGGATGCCCACAGTAGACCGACTGCTGAGTGAGTCCCTCTGTCCCTTTCTCTAAGTATAGGGATTTTATAGACACGTATGTTAGCCACTGAGATACCTCTCCCTCTCCCCAGCCCAGATCCATTTGTCCTAGAGATAAAAGAGGCCTATGTGATTAGGGCCGAAAAGAGTCGTATGCCTGGCATAGGGCCTTTGCCCATGGCAGTCTTTTGAATAAACTCCTCGTCAAGTGACTGTGCTGTGAAAAAAATTCTGATAATAGAACCAGAGCTACACTGTGAGAAGGGAAGACAGAGAGAGCTGGGGTTTTCCAGAGTAAGGGGTGGTTTAGCATGCCTTGATGTATCTAGGAGGGAGGGAGAGAGAGAGAGAGAGAGAGAGAGAGAGAGAGAGAGAGAGAGGGATCTATCAGTTATCTAAGGGTTGAGTTGGGATGGCATCCATTGGCATTTGGAATCATTCCATGGAATATGAAGTAGTTTCAGAATTCAATAATGCAATCAGGATCAAGCCTCCCACCCCCCAAGAAGGGACTCATGTGGCATGAAATTTTTCATTAAAAATTCCAAGGCTCACAAAGTACAGAGAAAGGAAAGGGGGCCTTCCCTTCCACCCTTCATTTGTTCCAACCATTGCCTTAGAGCCTCAAATGCTAATCATTCAAATGGGGCCTTGGAATTTTAAATCAAGTTTTACTTTGCAAATTTAATGAAATGCAAACAAATACTTAGCAGTTCTAAAGGGCATGAAGTCATTAAGGCTTCTCATTTTGTTAGGTGCTTTGGGGAGTCTCCATAATTGTCAGAGTGAAATCAATTAAGAGTGTTGGGTGTGTGTGTGTGTGTGAGTGAGTGTGTGTGTGTGTGTGTGTGTGTGTGTGTCCTTGTATAGTCAGGAGATAGACTGGGCAGAATCGTGGACTTCACAGTCTGTTGCTTTCTTTATTAGCGGGCTGTCCTTGGATAAATGCCATAACCTTTCTTCTCAGGTAAGACAGCGACGGTGCAGCTCGCTGGGTAAGTCCAGTGAGGCGCGCCACATCTCTGTTTTTAGAATGACCCCAACTTGGTTTGACATTTCAGCTGGACCTATTAAATCATCTTCTGATAGTGGATCCTGCACCTTTGTTTTGTGTTAACCTCTAAAGTTGTGCCGCTCTTTGTGATTTGACGAGCTTACGTAAGCTGCTTGTTAGCATTCTGTCAGTGTGGTTCAGGAGAAACATCCATTTGTTGTTTTTCCCTCAGCATCTGATCAGCGGCGTGCCGCTTGTACTCCCCTCTGTTGGGCAAGACTGAGAGCACAGGTACCTTGTCTCTCGCTTTCTTTCTCTCTATTCTCCCATATAGCCACACCTTGTGAGAGAGGCAGCTTAGACACTGTTGCCTTTGAGATGGGAGAAGGGCTTCGTACATGCTCTGGAGCAATGCTGGGATAAAAAGTATTTGGAGAACATTGATGGCCTAATAGCTTGGTGAAATGAGAAACTTCATGAAAGCACTTCGCTAGATGAAAATTGCTATACAAATTACGTCCTGATTATGTGCACTGAACAAAAGATTTCTTGAACAGTAACTGTGGTGCAGGTGGAGATAAAGAAATACGTCAAAGCCTGATGAGTTCCTGGCATTCAAAGCCACAGCTGCATCTACATGTGAACATTGCTTTTGCCCGATGAGTGAGCTCAGTACTCCGCCCTGTGCTCTGTGGTGGGCAGGGCATGGGGTGTCTGATAACAGCCCTGGTTTATGGGGAGGAATAGCTGGGAGTGAAAAACTGAGGCCAATAGAAAAGATTCTGTGAGAATGTTCAAGGTGTGGTCAGAGAGAGTTGCAAGGAGGATCTTGAGGGCTTGGGTGTTTCTGGGGTAATTTCCCCACCAGGAAGGTGGCCCTGATAGCTGCAGTATTTTACAGGGGCAAGAACTCCACTGCTTGGAGAGACCCAGAGCTGGCTTAAACTGGTGAGTCTTGAAGCACAGATTAACACTGCCCAGACAAGGCTAGGAACTCAGCTTCTAGAACTTTTTTCCCTCTTTTTGATAAAAATGAAAATTAGAGGACTCCTTCCTGCACTGGTGGCATATTCCTTCTGTGCTCCCCCTCCTCCCAGTGGCTGGGATATAACTTCCATCTCATTATTCTCTGTCCATGCTTCTCATGCATGGCATACCACATGCATCTGAAGTTAACTTGTGGCTGTTCTCTTTTCCCTGTGTCCAGGGACACCAGTAGACATCGTGCAGTGAGAGCAACTGGCTGGTCCAGGATCATCGCTCTATATGTAGGAGGAAACTCCATGCTTAGCACACAGCAAACCGACTCTTAAGAGATTCTTTATGTGAGCGAGGGATTGCTTTTCTGTGCCTGGATATTCTCCATAAACTTTTAGTTGGTTTGACACGCGGCTGAATTCCCTCCCTTCTTGCATTCTTTTCCTGGTCTGTCCACTTCCTCTAAGCTCTCTAAAGCTCCGTCTCCCTTAGATAACTGAAGGATTCCCCAGCAAAGGCATAGACAGAAGGGCTTCCTGTGAAATCTACAAATAGGATGTGAACACAGGGTGCAGGGGTTGAGATTTGGGCTCCGTGTGTGTGTGTGTGTGTGTGTGTGTGTGTGTGTGCGCGCATGAGTGTGTGAGTGTGTTGTGAGTGTATGAATGTGTATGAATGTGTGGAGTGTGTGTGTGCATGAGTGTGTGAGTGTGTGTGAGTATGTGAATGTGTATGAATGTGTGAGAGTGTGTGTGTGTGAGTGTGTGAATGTGTATGAGTGTGTGTGTGTGTGTGTGTGTGTGTGTGTGTGAATTGAGATTTGGGCTTTGTGTGTGTGTGTGTTTGTGTGTGTGTGTGTGTGCATGAGTGTGTGAGTGTGTGTGTGAGTGTGAATGTGTATGAATGTGTGAGAGTGTGTGTGTGAGTGTGTGTGTGTGTGTGTGCATGAGTGTGTGAGTGTGTGGGAGAGTGTGTGAATGTGTATGAATGTGTGAGAATGTGTGTTAGTGTGTGTGTGTGTGTGTGTGTGTGTGTGTGTGAATGTGTATGAGGGTGTGTGTGAGTGTGTGAATGTGTATGAGTATGTGTGTGCATGCGCGCGCGCATGTGAATCAATCTTGAGTGTCATTCCTCAGAAGCTATCTACTTGTCTTTTGAGACAAGATCTTTTCATCAGTCTGGAGCCTACCCAGCGGGCTAGACTGGCTAGCTTGTGAGCCCCAGGAATCCCCCTGTCTCAGCCTCCAATGATGGATTGAAAGTGTGCATCACCTAGTCCAGCCTTTTACGTAGGATCTGAGGCTCGAACTCAGCTCCTCGCCGTCTCAAGGCGGATATTTACTGGCAGAGGAGTCTTGTCAGCCCAGCTGCGGCTTCTTACTCAGAAGCTCCCTTTTCTGCTTTGCTCTTCCCTCTGTAAGCCGTAAGGCAGACATCTCCTTCCTTTGGTTTCCCCGGCCTTCTAAAACCTGGAAACTGTTTCCTTTGCAGAGGTGCATTGTTATCCCATCCCCTACTCTCCAGTCTTTACGTAACCTTGTCTTCTCTAGTTAATAGCTCGCAGCCCGAGTGATTAGCCTCCTAGAAGCAGAGCTGTTTGTTGGAAAAGGCCGTCCTAACGAGGTTCTGCTAGGAGCCAGGAAAAACACAGAGTGGGAGGAGAGTAGAGTGGAGGCCGTTCGTTTTCTAGGGCTCACTTGTCCCTCTGACTGCTGAGGAGGATGTGGGAGGGGGAGGGGACTCCCCAGCAGCCCACCCTTCCTGCTTCTGCTGCAGCTCAGCTGACCTCCTTCTCAGAACCCTTGAGGAGCTTAAGATGATGCAGAAATTGCTCCCTTCAAAAGAAGGAGAAAAGTTTTAATTTAGATGGTTGAATGTCTTTATGCTAATAAGCCTCTCTCGAATGTGAGGAGCCATTCCAAGGGTTTCTAAATAATTTTCACACTTCCTCAACTTTATTTAAATTTATAATATCCATTGTGGTTTTTCTTTTCTTGCCCAGTCAGGTGGCGGGGTGCTTTGAAGATTCAGGTTTCTCACCGAGTTGATGGAACACACTAATAATAAAGCCAGGGTTTGAGTTAAAATGGAAAACAGTTGCTGGTGTCCTGTTGTCCGAACCAATCTGACGTAGTAAGGTAATTAATAGAGACTTTAATAACTAACTTGCACCATTGAGCAGCTGAGCACAGTTGACTTGCCCTTACTTTCTAGAAAAGTTTCCAATTAGTCCGCAGGCTTGCTGGCTTTCTTGTGGTACTTTCATGTAGACTTTGTCTTGGTCTCTGTTTGTTCTCCGTGATCTTCCTGTTTCCCATGCTGCAGCTTCCCTCCTTCGGCTTTGATATCATGTGTGTTCTGTCACCGACCTACTCTTTTCCCTTAAAGCCTCTGCTTTTTTCCTCTCACGGCTCCCTTTCGGCTGTCCTGGTCCATGTGCATATTCATTCACACATAAGCATTCATGAGCACGCATGTGCACACACACACACATAAACACACACACACACACACATACACACGCACATGCAGGTACACAAATGCACACACATGCACACACATACACGTGCACATGCACACACAAATACACACGCATACACGTGCACAAATGCACACGCACATGCACACACACACAAGTACGCACATGCACATGCCCAAATGCACATACAGATGCATGCACACACACATGTACAAACACATACACGCATATACACACAGACCCATGCACAGAAACACACAGAGGTACACAGACATACATTAGAAGCTAGGATCCATGTATGAGAGAGAGAATATGCTGTGTGCATCTTTCAAAGCCTGGGTTACCTCATTCATTACAATGCATTCCAGATCCATCCATTTTCTGCCAGTTTTCCTAAGTTCCCTTGTCTCTTATCATCTATTCCTCCCACCTCTCCCCCCACCCCGCCCTCCTGTGTGCGCATGCTCTCACCGTGTGCTTACGTCAGCCAGCCTATACTTTCTCTCTTCTGCTAGCTGCTGTTTGCCTCACGTATATCGGCGGTTGAAAGTCGTAAGCGGATGTTGCAACTCCCAGAGGCCTGTTTACTTCAAGCTAGAAGCAAGAAAGCCCGCCATAATTCAGAGAGAAACTTCTTACATGAGATGAAAGTCAGCTCAGCTCAAGTTTGGGTCAGAATTTAGAGGTCCCACTGGGGTCTTTATGCTTGTATCTGTAGTCCAGATAAGTTAGAAGAAATTGTTCCCTGTGGCAGACCATGAATCTAATTACCCTGGAAACATTGCTACAAGTACTTGATTGAAAATTGCCAGGCAGTATGTGGTGATTCTGGCTTCCCTACCTTCAAATCACGTAGGACACACACATGGTTCTCCTCACATGGTGCATGGGCCAGAGCTCATGGAGGTGAGCCATGTGTCCCCAGGAGAACACAGGGTGAATAGAGTCCCCAAGGAGGACTTGAAGAATGAGAAAAGGACATTGCCAGACAAGGTTAGGTTAAGAAGCAGAGTACTGAGCTGCAGGGCTTGATTAAAGAACTCCATTTCAGAGGGCTGGAGGGATCGCCCAGCCTGGAAAGTACTTACTCTGCCGTCACAGGGAGCCATCTTCGGTCCCCAGAAACCATGTTTAAAAAGCCAAGTGTGATGGGTGCATCTTTAAAATCCTGCACCAGAGAGGCAGAGACAAGTGGGTCCAGAGATCCACTGACCAAGCCAGTCCAGCTCACATGGTGATTTCTAGGCAAATGATAGACCCTGTCTCAAAACAAAAGGTTGATGATGCCTGAGAAATATCAACCAAGGTTGTTGTCTGGCCTTCACATGAACACACCCACACCCACAAGTGAACCTGAGCATGCAGTCATATGCAAACACACACACACACACACACACACACACACACACACACACACTGATGTCTTCCTTTGTGTGACCTGCTCCTGGGACTTCCCTGCTGCTTTGTTTGTGGGGTTTGAACATCTTTACTAAGAAGGGCATATCTGGTTTGAAAAGAGTCTGTGGAGGTTGGAGAAATGACTCTGTGGTTATAAACTGGAGAAATGGCTCTGCGGTTATAAGCATTTGCCATGCTTACAGAGGATCTGGGTTTGTTTCCTAGCACCATGTCAGGTGGTTTACAGCAGTCTCTAACTCGAGTTTTGTAGATACGATGCCCTCTTTGGGACTCTGAAGATACCTGCATGCATATACACATCTATACAAACAAAAAAATAAATCTAAAAAGGAAGCTGTATGTTCAAAATCAGGACAAGTCCATGCACATAGAGACCTATGGCCTTCATGACTGTGGATTTTAAGGTCAGGATGCCCCGGGTCCTTGACTGAAGCACACCTGGACTAAACCTGTAATATCATTACCTTCACCCTCAGCTCGCTCATCTGTAACAAGGGACAGACGATGCATCCAAGGTCACTGTGAAGATGATGGTGAAGGTCATTAATGTTTTATGACTACGACGATAATTAGAGGCCAGGAGGTGACATGCTGGATCACCAGGAGAACTATTGGGCCAGCTCACAGCATGTGGGATATTGGATCTGAATCATCGAATGCTGCGTCTCTGATGGTGCAAGCAAAGGTTTCATTTTCTGTGATGGGTAGAGTGGAAAGTAGAAAGAAAGCAAGTGCGAGACAGGGATAATGCCCACGAGACTCTTGGTGACTCTGCTAGTTCTGTGTGTTAGAAGTGGAGGGTGTCTATAGGTGTGTGTGTGTGTGTGTGTGTGTGTGTGTGTGTGTGGTTGGAGGGTGGGTATGTGGATGAAGGTATAGTGTGTGGGATGTGTGTGTGTGTACATATTCCTATGTGTGTGCACATGCATGCTTGTGTATATATGTGGGTGCGTGTGCATGTGTGTGTCTGTCACATGTCTATGTCAGGTGTCTCTCAATCTTGGTTTTTTTTTTTTTGGATGCAGAGTCAGTCACTGAGCCTGAGACTCACGATTTCAGCTAGGTTAGCTGGCCAGTGAGTCTCCAGGATCATCCTGTCTCCAGTTTCTCAGCACTAGGATTATGGCTGTGTCCTATCACACCCGATTTTCACATGGGCTCTGGGTTAGCTCTTCATGCTTGTCTAGGCAGCACTTATTTCCCAAGCCATCTCATAAGCCCCAGTCAAACTAGCTCTTAGACACCATCTCTGGCTGTTCATTATCCTGGCTGGGATCTGGTATCGATGTAGGAATCAAAAGGAGAGGGATTGTGGGGTAGATATAAAGGTCAAAGAAGAGCCGTGCTCCAGGGTCGAGCAAAGAAAATATTAGCTAATTACTCTTCCAGGGATTTGGAGTGTCTGGGAGGTAAACATTGCTCCCAATGGGCCTACCCTCTGATACATGGCAGCCTGTTTGTCTAACAGTGAAGGGAGCCGGGGCTGTGCCTTCTTGTCCAATGGTTACTTGGCTGTCATGATCTGCTCCACATACCTCTGGAGCCTCTGAGGGAAAAGCCATAGCAAACCAAGACACAGAATTGTGGTTTTATAATAAGAGACAGTGGTGCTCAGGTAGTTTCTGGGCAATTAGGGGCCATTATTCCAGAGGTCTGGATCACAAGTTCAGGAAGGAGACAAACACCCAGCTGCTTGTGAGGAGAGATCTGGGAAGATACCTCATAAATTTCCTGATCCAAAGGGGAGCCCCCCTATTCCCATGTATGTAAACCACTTCAAAAGCTTGGTATTGGAAGAAATGTCTCTCCTCTAAGTTACTGGTTAAGAAATGTCCCAAACTCATAGTGGACACACAGCATTGCTATCTGCCAGCTGCTCTGGCCTGTGTGAAATGACACCAGGTCCCCACAGCAAACCACAAAGGAGGGAGTTTATCACCGACTGACTGGCTATTAGCTTCATGTCTCAGGATACAGATGCAGGCACTGAGAGGCCCCCTCTGGAGTCTCAGTGGAAGAGGACAGGTGTCTGGGAGCGAGGGCATCCTGTCAGAATCAAGGACACCAGCCTTTCTTTGGAGCTTGCTAGTTTTTAACATTTCAAAGCATTTCCATCTTGATTTTCACTGGGAGAGACATGCCCAGTATTCCTCTGGTGAAGCATTTCCAGCCGATGCCCGCAGCTGACGCCGCAGAGGTCCCATATGGCTACCTTTCTCCTGAGTGCTTGACTCTCTTGAGGTCACCCCATCCTCCTCTCCCCGTGTGTCAGGGGCTCTGTTTTTGGTTTTACAAAGAGACTGAGGGGATAGTGTGGTCATAGTCAAGGCTGGGTTCAGGTCTAGTCCCCTCTTTAGCTAGAATAATCTTGTTGTCTCATTTAATTTCATAGAATATCATATTTTAATTAATTTTCTTTTGTTCTTAAAATTAAAATAACTACAATATTTTTCCCTTGCTTTCTTCAAACTCTCCAATACAACCTTATTTGCCCTTCATACTTCAAATTTATGGCCTCTCTTTTATTAATGGTTGTTACATGCACGTATGTACACATAAAAAAATATATTCCTAAACCTGTTCCATCTTTATAGTGTTACTTGTATGCACATTTTCAAGGCTGACCATTTGGTACTGGGTACCAATTGATCTACTCTTGCCTAGGAAGGACTGCCTCCTTCCTGTTGAAGGTCTTGTAGGTTTTGCTTATTTTTCTCATGTTTTTGCTTTTTTGGGGGGACAGGGAGGGTGTCATGTATCCAAGTTAGTCTTGAACTTACCATGTAACAAAGGATGACATTGAATTACTGATCCTCCTGCATCCACCTTCTAAATGTTAAGATTACAGGGGTGCATCACTAGGCCTGGTTTTATGTTATGCTGGGTACCCACTTCAGGGTTTTGTGCATAGCAGACAAGCATTCCAACACCTTTTATAAACAAAGGTTTTTTTTATCTTTTGCCTAATAGAAGTTTTGATCATCTCTAGGACACAGGAATTTGGATACCCTACCTCACCTAAACCTGGACTAGCCCTCTCCTTACCTTCCACACCATTGTTAGAACATTTTCTTAACAGACCTGGAATTGGGAACCTTTTATTGTCCCATCATGCCTTCCATGGATGGCTTTGACAGACTGTAGGCCATTTTGAGCACCTATAAGACATTTCTACACTAACGACATACATAAGGTGAATCTTTGTCTCACTTGGAGATATGAAGGTTCTGATGAGGGTTCCCCTAAGAGATTGCTGATCTTAAAACAGAAAGTAAAGCCATGTTTTTTGCTCCTCAACATTGTTGCATGAGTCTCAAAGGCAGGGGTGGAAAAAGACAGCAGGAGACTTAAGACAGGTCCAGAGTATAAGGACCCCCTCCTGGTAAGTAATCAGACACGTTTGATGTTTGATGCTGATTTTGCTTATTGAGGCTCCTGTTGCAAGGAAGTATCTTGCTGCCATCTTCCTGAGTTCAGCTCTACCTACATGTGAGATTCCCACCATGACTGGGCTTGTAGACTATTGATACTCAGTCAGAGAAGGAAGGAGTAAGGAACTCACTGGATCTATCCTAGTACTCCAGCCACCCCCCCCAGCCATTTGTGGGCCATTCTGCCATCTTAGAGGATCTGGATGGACTAGAGTGAGCAGACTGGAGAAGTCTAGGTGGGAAGGGTGTTCCATAACTCCATCTGTGGAGCTATGGGCTATGCAGGGTGGGGCGGGGGAGCCAATTTTCATGCTTGATGAAGACTTACCAGTGTAGCTGGTTTGGGGATCATTCTTTCTCCTTTCAGTAACCCCTTACCCATGCTATAAGGAAAGCTCAGTGAACTCGTGGATGCGCCAGTATGGTGGTTTGAATAAGAATGGCCCTCATAGGCTCTTTAAATACTTGCTTTCTAGGAAGTGCACCTCTTTGGGGAGGGTGAGGAAGAGTATTCCTGAGAGCGGGCTTTGACTTTTAAAGGCTTCTGCAACGCCCAGTGTGCTTTTGTGCAAATCAAATGTGAGCCCTCTGCTGTGCTTGCCCTTGTTCAGCTATCCCGGACTCTTACTCAATGAAACCAGAGGCCCAATAAGCACTTCCTTTATAAATTCTGGGTTTAGTCACAGCAATAGGAAAATACAGTAGAATTTGGTTTGTGAATAGAACATTATGAGGAGGGGCAGGTGCCTGTCACATGTCCAGGGAAGGGATTCTGGCAGCATTTCTCTTTTTTAAGATGTGCAGTAAGAAGGAAGGATGATGGATGGCCCAGACTTCACAGCACACAGTGAACTGTGGCCAAATAAAGTTCAGAAAGCCAGCCTGCTACTTTTCTCATCAGAGAATTGTCACATTAGATACTTTTGACTCTTAAATTCATTTTTTTTCCTCTCAAAATAAGAACTGAACCTAGGACCTTAAACTTGCTAGACAGGTGCTCCATCACTGAGCTAAATCTCCAAACCCAACTTCAGTTAATATTTCATCAGTGTTAGTATGCCCCAAATGTCCTATGTGAGTTTAGTGATGTTAATATTTTATTTTCCATCTGAAATTCAAAACTACCTGGTGTTCTGTATTTTTGCTTGATGGTTGACTGCAAATCCTCTTTGGCCTGGAATTTGGTTTTTTAATTGTTCCTCATGTCTCTTTGCAGACTCTCACTTATGATTTAAATTCCTCAACTGCAACTGGTTCATACCCGAGTGGTTTGTGTTCATCTGTTTTCCAATGCTGTGACAAAATGCCTGAGAAAAGTCAGATACTAAAGAGAAAAGGTTTCTGGTGAGAAATGTTTTTAGACGTTTTGGTCTGTGGCTATTTAATACTGGTGTTTTGAGTCTAAGGTAAGACAGAAAATCATTTGTGACTAGAACATCATCTTACAACTAGCAGGAAGAAAGGAGAGGGGAAAGGGTGAGTAGGATGAGAGTAAGGGATTAGGGAGAGTGAGGGACCTTAATATCCTCTTTAAGGGCACACTCCAGGGTCACCGCATTTCCATCTATCATCTATATGTCTATCTACCTTCTTACTTTCCTACCTACCTGTCTGTCCATCTGTTGGTCTATGTATCTGTCTATCTATCTATCTATCTATCTATCTATCTATCTATCTATCTACTTTATGTGTATGTGTTCCTATGTGTGTATATGTGTGTGGTCCTGTGTTCTGTTTTTTTGTATATGGCCCTGTTGTGTGTGTGCTCCTGAATGTGTGCATTGCTGTGTGTAATATTCCTGTGTTGCATTCCTCTGTGTGTGTGTTCCAGTGTTTATGTGTGTTTTTGTGGATTCTTGTGAGGATAGATTAGAAAACAATCTTGGTTTCTAGACCTTCCCTTCTGTCTTGTTTGAGACATTTGTGTGCTGTTTGAGATAAGACTCTCTGCTGTGGGCTGATGCAATGTGATGCAATTTTGTAGACCTGTAAGATCTCAACAATTTTCCTATCTCTCTCACATCTCACTGCAGACGTACCAAGGCACAGACCACCTCTGATTGCTTTCTGTGGGTTCTGAGGATTTGAACACAGGTCCCTTCTGCTTAAGCAACAGCAAGTACTTTGCCCACTGAGCTTTTTCTAGCCCACTTCTATCTGTGACTCACCTCCTGAAAGAAATGCCACCTCGAACTAGCTAGGACCAAACCTTGGGGGACATTTTAAATACAAGCTGTAGCAAGATTTAGTTAATTTATAAATTTAATTTGCACATATAATTTATACATAATATACAATTTGTATATAATTACATATTATATAATTTAATATATTGGTTTTATTAAGACATAGGCTTCTGTAAATTTGCCCTCTGTGTATTATGCTTATCATCAGCTGGGTTTTTCTAATATGGATATTGATGGCTTCAGACTTGCACCCTGCCATTTTTGTGATCCTCAGGGAAAAGAAATCTACCTACCTTTACCCCATCAGTTCAAATGGAATGTCCACACTTATGTCCCATAGGTCTATCTCTAAACCAGCTGCCATGGGGTACTGATTGGCAGGTTAGGTCCAATGACCCCTTAGAAGGTAGCCATGATGATAATGCTGTAAGTAGTGTCTAAGCCACATGAGAGGAGGAAGGATTGCCTGGAGCGAGTCAAAAGCTTTTACAAAGAGAAGGCAGGATGGACCCAGCATCTAACAGTCACATCTGCCTCACTCGCTGGGTCCCAGGAGCTGAAGAGAGGGCTTATCAGTTGAGAGTACTTTTCTTGTTCCTGGGGACCCAATTTTAGGTCCCAGCATAATTTTACATACAGGTCATCTAGTAACTTCCTGACCTCTGTGGATACCTGTAGACATCTGTCTCTCTGTTTTTCTGTCTCTGTCTCTCTGTTTATGTCTCTGTCTCTCTCTCTCTCTTTCTGTCTCTCTTGCACACGTGCATGTACACACTTTAAAAAGTTGCTATGCAACAGACAGTACAGTGCTTGCAGCAGTGTGCTGTGGCCCTGAGCTTGTCTGAGTCAGACTTGCTGAATGTGGGCGGATCGAAATGAAGGCGGTGGGTTGGATATGGTGTAACTACAGCATCAGATGGCTGTGCATAAGGCTTTGGAGTTCAATGAGGTTCAGCTTGTTAGTCAATAGTGGCATAATCATCATGTCCTCTTGTTCTCCTCTCTACATGCCTGTGAGGCTTCTTGGGTGTTCAGTCATAAAGACTTTCATTTGATTGTATATAAAACCCCAATTTGAATTTTATTGGAGCACTTACACATGATTACCTTTCAGCGAAACTTGCTGTCATTTTGGCTGTAATGTTCCAGCAAATGGAGGGGTGTTTTTCTTTCCCTTTCAAGTTGTTAGTTTCATTAAGGACATATTTGTTGAGCAGATCTTGCGAGTTTAGCACTGTAGATGTGATAAGGGAGACTGGAGTTCCCCTTGAATATTTATTTGCTGCGATTCTTTCCTCTGTGATAAGGAGTGTATTCTGTACTCTTGGGTAGGTGTAGGACCATGAGAGGGAGGTGCCTTGGGACTTGGATTTAAGACCGATGAAGCTTTCTCCCCAGAGATGAGCATCATTTACCCTCCTCCTCTTTGTGGTACTTGCCCTGTGGATTAGTCAGCTTCTTGTTACTGAGCTTTGAAAGGCTAGCTTTATTTGGCTCATGGTCTTGGAGGTTCCATTTGTGTCCATTCAGCCTTGTAACTCTGGGTCAATGGCACAGCAGAATGCCCAAGGCAAGGGTTGTTGTTAGTAAGAGCAAACATTTTGTGCCTCATGAAAAACCATGGAGAGGACCAGGAAGGATATGGACTCACAGGGACACCCGCCCAGTGCCCTCCTTCACTGCAGTCCCTGCTTCCTAATGTTTCTATCTCCCAGTGCCAGCAGCATCTGGACACTCTCCAGACTTTACTGAATTGTCTTCCATAATCAGTTCAGATAGAAGTCACCATGTTCTCTTTTTTCCTGGTACCCAAAGGTTAATGTCTGTGCACAATACAAAATTCATTTGGTTCACATATGAGACTCTCCGGAGTCTAAAGGGTTCCCATGTTGCTCCCAAGTTACATGTCTTCCCTGAGAATCAAGGTAAATTCTTACCAGAGAGCAAGGATGTGGAGAAAGAGGAACACTCCTACACAGTTGGTTGGGTTGCAAGATGGTACAACCGTTCTGGAAATCAGTCTGGTGGTTCCTCAGAAAATTGGGCATGACACTTCCAGAGGACCCTGTCATACCACTCCTGGGCATATACCCAGAGGATTCCCCTGCATACAATAAAGACACATGCTCCATTATGTTCATAGCAGCCTTATTTATAATAGCCAGAAGTTGGAAGGAACCCAGATGTCCCTCAAAGGAGGAATGGATATAGAAAATGGGGTATATTTATACAATGGAATACTACTCAGCAATTAAAAATAATGAATTCATGCAATTTGTTGGCAAATGGTTGGAACTGGAAAATATCATCCCAAGTGAGTCAACCCAATCACAAAAGAATACACATGAAATGCAATCACTGATAAGTGGATATTAATGAGACCAGAGGCTCTGAATACTCAAGGCACAATTAGCAAATCAAAAGATTCCCAAGAAGAAGGAAGGAGAGGACCCTGGTCCTGAAAAGACTGGATCCAGTTTTGTAGGAGAGTACCAGAACAGAGAAATCTTGGAGGGGTGATTGGGGAATAGGCAGGGGGTGGGGGAAAGGACTTATTGGACAAATGGTGAGGGGGGAACTGGGAAAGGGGAAAGCCTTTGGAATGTAAACAAATAATATAGAAAATAAAAAAAAGAGAGAAAAAATATTGAAAAGTCTATATGCCCACAGGGAAAAACATAGGAGCAAAACTCAGAAAACATAAAATTTCCTTTAGCAATAAATCATTCAATGGGCAACACCCATGCACAAAACATTTGTATCCTCTAAAATTTTATAAATATGGGCACACCTGGGTAAAGGTATCCAAGTCATATAGTGACCAAATAAAGGAACAGCACACATATTATTGTCCCAATGAGTGCAGATAGATATTTACAGATATGTGCAGAGAGTCTAGGCTTACAGTGGTAGTCTGGTTTCCTTTGTTCTCACTTGAAATGATGAGAAAGCGGTATGCACGCAGTAGATATCATTCCTCATTTTTGCAAGTTATGTCTTTCCTGGGCTTGATAATGGTGTGACCCCTCTTGGGTCAAGAATAGGACACCGTTCCTGACCAAGCACTTGATCAGAAAAGAGAAGCAATTAATAATCTACAGTGTAAATTATTTTTGCTTGCTTTCAACTTACCATGGGTTCATCAGGACACCAGTATGTGGATATTCAATTTTATATGCATAAAACCTTCTAAAATAATATGACAAAACACTGTCTAAAAAGACTGCTCTAGAATATGGACCTTGTACATTTGGTGTTTCTACCAGGTATCCTTTGTACATACATGTTTCTCCATGTAGCCTTTGTTACATGTTTCTCTATGTTTCTTTCCATGTATCCTTTATATATTATATGTTTCTTTGTTACATGTTTCTCCATGTATTTTTTGCCCCCCAAATATTAAATCTATGAAGAACAAAAAAAAGAAATGTATTTTAAAAGGTATATATTTACAAAATATAATAACAGAGGATTGGAATTCCCACTCTAAAAGAATTACAAAGAAAAGACTGAACCAAAGCAACACAACCCCAAAGCAGGGCAAACCCTGTCACTCTCTGCAACCTGTGCTCCAAAGCTTTCAGCAGCCCCATCTCTGAGACAGTGCTAGCTGTGGCTCATATGGTTTCCCTTTGGCTGGTTCTGCTTGCTGCCCTAATCACCTCCCTCAGCAGTCCTGCCACAGTCCTGATATCCCGACTGCAACTCAAAGCTTCACACAGCACCTTCTTAGGGACAGTGTGCAGGACTTGCAACCCCTTCTGCATCCTGCTGTGCCTCTCTAGCTTTGCTTTGAGATTTGAATGGATACCCCATGACCTCGGGACACCTGTCTGTAGCATGCCTGCAGCACCATCTTAGCAAGGATGATACTAAGGTCTTTGCTAGAACAAACCACCTCATCAGGGCTTTCTTCATCCGAGGCTGCTGTTATCCAGTTAATTGTCATGTGCTGTTTGAGCTCATTGAGAAAATAGCCTTGGAAACAGAATTGGCTCCTTTCCCCATTTCAGACCCAAGCATGTTTATGTTAAATGTCCTCCAAGGCCACTTGTCTGGATATGATTTGCCCCCAAACTTTGTGATAGGGAAGGAAGACGATAACAAAATAGCCACAAAGTAAGATCATTGTGTCCTTGAGAAGAGCTCGATGATGAGCTGTCTCCAACAGAGATGGTCACTATGTTTATCCCTCCATCTAAAAGCTCCTATGGTGGGAAAAGAAATAGGAAGTTCAGTCATGGAGGGAAAGCTCAGTTTCCCTGGTCTATACTACCTGCTGGCTCAGCTACTCTAGCCAGTCTTGGCTAGATGCTCTGTGAGAGCATCCAACGTGACAATGTTTTACTCTTTGCCTATCATCCATCCGGCTGGCATCTCTCTCTCTCTCTCTCTCTCTATATATATATATATATATATATATATATATATGTATATATATATATACATATATATATACACACACACACATACACACATACACACACATATATACATATGTATATATATGTGTATATGTATGTATACATACATACATGTATGTATACATATATGTATACATATATATGTATACATATGTGTGTGTATGTATATGTGTGTGTGTGTGTATATATATATTTTATATATATATATATATATATATGTATACATATATATATATATTCTATTTCTTCTCCAAACTGGGCAAAGAAACAGAGGCAAAGAACGTTACCAATACCCACTTCAATACTGGGCAAATCTCAGATCTTCTTTCTGCTCTTGATTCTCACTGTAAATCTGACTAAAATTAGCCAGTCGTACTCATTCCAAAACCTGGATATGCTGTCTTGAGATTTCTTCTGCCAGATAAGCCAGTCTACCACCTTTCAACAGAGCTTCATATAAATCTGCAGGGCATGGACAGCATACAGACACTAAGTCCCAGTAGTGTCTCCATTTCTACCTGAAACCTCATGAGTTTTCCTTCCACTCCCTATATTCTTATCACATCCTGGTCTATCCCACTAGTATCACCCATCAGTCATTGCTTCAAGCGTTCTGGACTTTCTCTAGCTTGTATCCCTTCCCATTTTTTTTCTGGAACACATCATCAGATACAGTCACAGCCCTGTTTCTATTTCTCCCTGACAGTCGTCTATGTTAGTTAGCTTCCTGTTGCTGAAACACAATACCCAAGAGGAATATTTTAAAAGGACAGCTGATTAATTTTGCCTCGGGGTTTAAATCATAGGTGCCTGGTCCTCTTGTTTTGGATCTGTGTCAAGAAGAACATTATGGGGACAGGAGAGTATGTGGCAAAGGAAGAGCTGATGACCTCATGGTAGTTGGGAAACAAAGAGAGGCAAAGACAGTTACCAATCCCCACTTCCAACACTTGCCCTCAGTGCCCATCTTTGTTTGATGAGGCTCCATCTGCCCAAGTTTCCGCCATCTTCCATCAGTGGAGCCTGGATGGCGATTATGCTCTTGTGCTTTGTGGGCGCCTGAAATCCAAAGCATAACATGATACTTCACATTTGTATTTTGACTCTGTGGATCCTCTGAGGATTGTGTCCAACAGAGACCCCTAAGATCAAGAGGTGGAGGCTGTACTTGCCTAGCATAGTACCTGCTCATGCGGGGTACCCAGGCAACGCCTGTTGAATAAACACGAGTTTCCCTTCCTCTCGGTCTCCCTCTATAATCCCCAGTCCCATACAAATGATACAATGCCAGGTTCATAACCAGAACCATACGGAACAGGCATGCCCTTTGACTCATCTTCCAGTGACTATCATGGGCTCCCTGTTGAGGCTCCTTCCCATATTTCCATGTCATTCTGGCAGGAATGTGCTCTGGTTACCTGTTTTCCACAGAAACCAATAAGACAAATAGAAACCTGGTGTGGTGTGACTGCAGAAAGTAGTAGTGTTCCTCCAGACAGCCAGGAAGAGGTATTAAACACCAGATCAGTAGTATTTCAGGTCTACAAGACTCTTCTTTCATAGTTGTGCAAGAGCTGTACCACCTGTTGGCAGTGGAGCGTGGGATCGGGCTGTGGACCGTGTGCCTCTCTGAAGCTTCTCCTTGCCACAGGTCAGTATGGCGCCAGTGTCACTGAGGTTGATCTCATTTTTGCCAGGGACCCTTTTGCCAACATTCTTCCTTTCATTTCTGACAACCTTCATCCCTACATCTAATACTGAATGCTGGGAATTCTTCCTCTTCCTTTCTTGATCTTTTCCAGGAACGTTGTGCCTGGACAAACACCACCATGCTTGGAACATTATTTGTGAGTTTCACAATCCTCTTGTGCCTTGTGTACTGTCCCCATTCTCAACCACAGAGATGTTTTGCAAGATATTTATCACATTATATTTCTTGCCAATTGCTTTACAGCTTCATAATAGCAGAAGCCATCCTCATCTTTATCTTCATCTTAATCGGCAAGGCTTCCAGGACAGACCTAACTCCTGATGGCACTGGTAATATTTCTTTTTCCTAAAACACTGGTCCCTGTTTCTCAGCCAACTTCTTTTCTCCTTGTGGGTCTCTATACCTATGAGCCATCCCATAAAAACTTGACCTTGGTTATTTAAAAGTTTTATTTTTAGTTATATAATTAATTGTATATGTGCATCTGTCTGTGGGCATATGTGTATGAGTTCATGTGGTTATGGTGGTCAGAAGACAATGTTGGATGCCTTAGAGCTGAAGTTACAAACAATGGTGAGTCTCCCAGTGGGGGCACTGGGAACCAAGATCAGGTCTTCTGTAAGAGTATTACATGCTTTTACTGCTAAGCCATCTCTCCAGTCCCTGTGTTGACCTTTGAATCAAGTCCACCAGCCCACAGTTTCCAATCTCATGTAGATTCTATAGGAAATTCTCATTTTTCCATCCAGAATTTGTTCTTTCCGTGTAGTGTGATTCATGGTGACTAGGAAATGTATCCTCCTTTTACGTGTATTTCATCTCTCCACTCATTCCTGTTCTCAACTGGAATGAAGATTGATGGGTTCTGTATGTTTGATTTTATATGTTGGGTTTGCCTTTTGTTTAGACATTAAATAATTGTTAAATATAAGGTGACAGTGTTTAATGTATCCCCCAGGTTCACCAGATACAAACTCACTCCCCTGACTCACACACATATGACATTTGGAGGCAGGATCCCTGTGATGAGGCTGGGATTGCCCAAGTCATAATAGAAGGCCTATGATGGCATTAGTGGCTTCATAAAGCTAAGAGGAAAGTTGACCTGTAGTCTTGCTCTGCCTTGCTTTGTGAAGCTCCTCAGTGTGTGTCAGTGTAGTCAAGGCAAATGTCCTCTCCAAATATAGGGCAGCGGCTAGTTCCCTCTCTTGGACTCTTCAGCTTTCCATAGCCATAAGCAGAACAAAGCTATTCTTTATAAATGACCTTGTCTCTGGCATTGGGTTATTGAAACAGAGAACAGACTAGGACAAAGTGAATGAAGGAGTGGTCTCTATCAAATCAACCCTTTCCTTGCTGTCTCCTCCTGCCTAGGGCAGCTGGCTAAAATATTCTATGTAAATTAAGGGTTTATATGCCTGAGAGAAAAGTCTATACATATTAAATTTCCAGTCAAGACATAAACACTCATCCAAACTGTGTCTAGAAGGGAAGGACCATCACCTGTTTCTCTTCATGCTGACTTTCAAGTGACAGATGTTCAGCATTATTTAGAGTAGAGTTCCAAAGAGCCAGAGAGAATTGCTTTTATGATGCTGGGGAAACACTCTTTTCCTCCATGCCTACCTGGCTTTTATTTTAAGATTCCAAGCTTCACAAGATCACATTTGCCATGCTTTGTGTTGTTAGAACCGAAGGATATTTTCGCTCTTTGACTCCCTGGCCAACCCCTATTTGTGAGAAGCAGACTTGGAACAGGTCATATCACATAAGGGAGAGTGTATATTTTCCAGGCAAATAAGGCTTTCAGAAGCTAAGGAGCTGGGGTACACTCTGCATCCTCCATGTACCCACAACAGTACATCTCTTTGAAAGTCTTACTTTTGTTATGGTCTGTTCAGCAGCTGTAAGGTGAAGCCATCACACTGATGCAAATGTCCTTCACAGAAGTGTCAGGATCTGATAATAGAGATTTTAAAAGCATAGAGTCATAGTTCAGGCTGGAGGTACCCTGTGTGTTCATGGTACCTCTAGCATGTATTCTTGTTCATTGACTGCTGCATCTTTGTGACAAGTTACCATAACCACCTGCTCCAGGAAGGTGAAGCAGGGCAAGGGATGCTGATTGTGTCCTGTGACATGCTGGGTTTTTATGACATCTTTCCTCTTCCTCCAGCAAGTGGACCAGCACCGGTAAGGGGAATGTGCAGCTGCTTAAGAATGCTCTGAAAACCACAAGTGCAGCAAGGGTGCATTATGTTGTAATACTTTTGCATTATGACAATAGTTCTGCATAGAGTGAGGTTCGGAGACAATGAGGTGGACATCGCTATTGAAGGAGGCCTGAATGTGAAGGAGCTGTGCATGGAACATTAAAATACAATAGCCAGTGAAGGTGTATGGATAGAGGGGACATTGTGGGACCCTGTGACACACTATGAGAGACCCTAACTCAATGCTTTTAGACCCCTAGCAACCAAGCTTAGCACAGAGTAAATTGTTTTTCTGCTTTCAGCTCAGCACAAAGTAACTTGTCTTTCTGCTTTTGGCTTGAGAAAAGCAGCACACCCTGTTCCAGGAATCCATCCTTGACCCACCCAGTGCTCTGCTTAACGTTCAACTATACATTGTCCCCAGGGTAGCTGTTCAAGATAAAATCTAAACCTTCCTTGAGGCATAAACTGTTGACCGACAGACATCCTTGTATTCCCCCTTCCGTGCATAATCAAGTCCTCCACTCCTTGCCTTGTGACCCACCCATCGTGCCTTGTGATTTTCTTTACCCTCCACCCCTTACCTCATGATTTTTTGTCCTCTGCCCCCTGCCTTATGATTTTCCCCTTTAAAAACCCCTGACTTCAGTTGTTTGGGGTCAAACACCTCTGCCCCTGCGTGGGTTACAAGATTGGCCCCAGTGCACTGGTCTCCCCTGAATAAACCTTGTGTGATTGCAGCAAGACCATCTCTCGTGAATTTCTGGGGTTGTCACCTTATCCCAAGACTAGAGCGAGGGTCTCCCCGATTCGGGATTCGGGGGTCTTTCAACTACAGCATCTTTGGCTGGATGTTTCCTAGTCTTTGTTTTGTTTGTTTTCATGCTTTTTATTTATTTATTTATTTATTTATTTATTTTGAAGGGAGGTTGCAAGGGCAGAGGGTGAATATTAGGGGATACAGAAATTATAGGGGCTGGAGTGTATGATGTGAAACTCACAAAGAATCAGAAAAAAAGTTCTTTTTTTTTCTTTTTTAATAGTCTAAGAATCCTGTTGTCTAAAAGGAGGTGTGGCCTTGAAGGAAGTGTGTCACTGTGGTGGTGGCTTTAAGACCCTGTCTCATAGCTGCCTCAGAGTCAGTCTTCTCTGGGCTGCCTTCTCAACAAGCTGTAAAGAGCTCTCAGCTCCTCAGGCTCCATGCCTGCTTTCCTGACCTTATGATAATGGACTGAACCTGTAAGCCAGCCCCAATTAAATGTTAAATGTTTTTAAGAGTTACCTTGGTCATGGTTTTCTTCACAGCAATGGAAACCCTAAATAAGACAGAAGTTGGTACCTTCTGTGTTGTGTTTGCTGTGACAGGCCTGACCATGCTTTTGTTTGGAGGAATGTGGATCTTGGGATTTTGGAAAGCAGTGGAAAGCTTTAAGTGGGCTTACTGGGCCATCCTAGTAGAAACATGGACGATGGTGTGGCTGAGGGTGATTTGAGCCATGTAAGCCTGCTGGCTCAAGAGGTTTCAGAAGAGATGCCTGGCTCCCAGGCAGCTAGGAGAAGAGTCTCAGAGCCCACCCCCACAATGATGCATTTCCTCTACCGAGGCCACATCTACTCCAAGTCCACACCTCCTTTTTTTTAATTCGATATATTCTTTATTTACATTTCAAATGATTTCCCCTTTCCTGGCTCCCCCCTCCCTGAAAGTCCTATAAGCTCTCTTCCCTCCCCTTGTTCCCCCATCCACCCCTTTCCATTTCCCTGTTCTGGAATTCCCCTATACTGCTGCACTGAGCCTTTCCAGAACCAGGGGCCACCCCTTTCTTCTTCTTGGACATCATTTGTGAAGAAGGAATTGAAGAAGACCTCAAAAAATGGAAAAATCTTCCATGCTCATGGATTGGCAGGATTAATATAGTTAAAATGGCCATCTTACCAAAAGCAATATACAGATTCAATGCAATCCCCATCAAAATCCCAATTCAGCTCTTCATAGAGTTAGAAAGAGCAATTCTCAAATTCATCTGGAATAACAACAACAACAACAAAAAATAGGATAGCTAAAACTATTCTCTACAGTAAAAGAACTTCTGGGGGAACCAGAGCAATAGTGTTAAAAACTGCGTGGTATTGGTTCAGTGAAAGGCAGATCAATGGAATAGGATTGAAGACCTAGAAATGAACCCACACACCTATGGCCACTTTGATTGATCCTTGACAAAGGAGCTCAAAACATCCAGTGGAAAAAAGTCCACACCTCCTAATAGTGGCACTCCCTGGGCCAAGCATATTCAAACCACCACAGGCTTTGTTTGGCCAGTGAAAGCCCACTCCACTTAGGCATTTTATGAGACATGAAGGATCTGCTTTGTCAAAACAGTGGGCAAGTTCACTGTGGTGGGGATTTTTTTTGCCAGTGCTAATACTTAAGCAGTCAAGCCCTTATGTGGGTGCTGGGGATACAAACTCAGCTCCCCAGGTTTCCAAAGGAAGTGCTTTACTGACTAAGACATCTACCCAGCTCAGGAGAAATGTTTTCAAAATCATGATAGGTAAAAATGCCAGGCTCAGGTGACATTTTTAGCCTGAGTTTTTTGCACTTTGGAGTTGTAATGTGTGACCTCTAAGATTATCTTTGCCTAACCCTTAATTCAGTGCAAGGGGAGTACTAATATAATGCTTGTTTAGTGAGGAGGCATTGAGAAGCACCATTCATTTTAGGTCTTACCTCCTTAATGTGTTGTAAATTCTGTCATGGTGGACTTAAATGCACTTGTCACTGTCCAAAGACCAAGGTCTCTAGAGGAACATTTTATTGTATCATTAGGTCTATGTTTTCAAAGCCAGGGTGATACTTACATGTCTGCAAAATATATTAAAAATGGATTCCCAGATCACTTTTTACATACCACAAGTCTGTTTGTCCTGTAAATTGTGATACTTGAAGTCCTGGGAACTCTGCCTAGGGAGGGGGAGAGTCCTCTCAGGTTATCCCTTCATCCCCAGTAGCATTCCATTTCTACACAAGTAAGAGTGACATTTCCATAAAGTCCCTCTTGTGTGTTTTCATATTAAAACATTCTAATTGCTTATAAATGTTCTCAGTGGCACATCTCTCAGGACGGCAGCTAACATGTTTGAAATGTTTGCTTCCATGTCGTGCTAAATACCATGTCCAAATCACGGAGCTCTATAAAGCTGCATATTTATTACAGGATCTTAAGTAAAGTTTGAAGGGAAAAAATAAGCCTTCAGCCAAACAGGTCTAAGTCTGAAAAGACTCATTATTATTCATATGCATATTCAGTAAATCATTTTGCATATGCTTTCCGCTGTCAATGAAGAACTTCCATTCTGGTTTGTTGACTTCCAACAATGCTCTTGTCTTTCACAAGTTAGCTGGGTGATCTTAGATGTGCTAATGAAATGTCCCAGCCTTCATTTTCTAAACTGCTCATTGAGGATATTAGTAGCCTAAGGCAATTCATTCCTTCTTCTCTCCCTCCTTCCCTCTCTCACTTCCTTCCTTCTTCTCTTTCTACTGCCCTCTCCTCTCCTCTCCTCTCCTCTCCTCTCCTCTCCTCTCCTCTCCTCTCCTCTCCTCTCCTCTCCTCTCCTCTCCTCTCCTCTCCTCTCCTTTCCTCTCCTCTCTATTTCTTATTTCGCATCCTTGGCTGGCCTGGCACTTGTGTGCTCCAGACTGACCCTGAACTTGAAATGATCCCCCTGCCTCAGCTTCCCTAGTACTGGGATTAGAGACCTAAACAGCCATGCTTGGCTCAACACCTCCGTTCTGAAGAATGCACTGATGAGTGTGGAGAGTGCTCATCCAGTGACAGCGCCCTGTGGTTAGTGTTCCCACTTAAGTATTTTTGCTTGAAAATGTGAAACCCCCAAACTACCTCTACAGATGCCAACATGGCCACAAGGACAGGACCACACAGCCTTAGTAAGGCCTGCGGCACAGCTTACAGAGCTCATTAGGGAAGATACTACAGTGTTAAATGAAAATCAGGATTGGGAAGGAGCTATAGGCAGAAGTCTGGTTCTTCTCAGTTAGCCAACAAAAGCAAGTCTGCCCCCTTGTGGACATTCCTTTCAACAGGTTATCATCTGGCCACTTCCCTGAAGCTTGGCAAGTTCCCTAGAACAGCAGACTGAAGCACAGGCCCAGCAGCTCCAGCTGTTTCTTCTGAACCTTGTCTGATGACCATGCAGGTGAATGTGTAAACATAATGTAGCACAGAGTGCCTGGGGCTCGGACTGTTTTCTGGGTGCAGTGGAACAGCGCCTCCTCCAGCATCTTTTGCCTGCCTCCCACAGGGCGGAGCAGTCACTCTGGCTTAGTGAAGAGAACATTCCTCGGAGCTGGCAAGTCACTCAACAGAGAAAGGTAGATGAAAGGTAGTTTTAGGTGCAAGGGAAGGAGCAGAGAGGTCAGTGGTGAGATGGACCAATGAATGAGAAGAGGTGAAGACCAAACTCAGGCGGCGACTCCCTATCCTTTACCAGCTGTGTCATTTGGTGGGAGATGGTGGTGGATGTTTCTCCTGGGAAGTCTATGCCGGCTGCACACACAGGATGTGGAGGAAGCAACTTCTGCAGATGGCGGAAGCTCCTCCTCCCTCTTCTGTCTTCCTTCTTCCTCTTTCCTCCAGCCTCCTCTTCTCATTATTGTCATTATTATTCGGTGGCTTCCAGTTTTCAAGGGATAAAATGTCTTAGCTGACAACTCTTGAAGCAGTGAAGGGCTGACCTTGAAATCTGACACCGACCTCCTGCCGAGATGCCCCCACCCCCTGCCCTCTCCTTCAGGAAGAATTTGTGGATTCTAAATCCTTCATCTACTTCCTCATCCAAATGACAGGTGGCCCACTCAAACATCCAACCCAAAGCTTAAGCACCTGGACTAGGGCAGCCACCCCACTCCATGCACAGCCCAGAGCTGGCGAGGGATGGGTGCCACTGCTTTGGGTCCCTCCATTTTTTTTATTCAGCCCGGTGCCCCAATTCCTGAAATGGCTCCATCTACAAAAGATGGGCCTTCTCCCCTCAGTCCACCTAATCTACATAATTCTTCCTAGGCGTATTGGAGACTTACTTGCTGGCGATTCTAGATCCTGTCATTTTAGCAAGAAAAACTAACCTTCTCACTAATCAGTGTGGTTGGTGAGCAGGAAGGAAGGGGGCACAGCACTAGTTACTCATGTTGAATGGGTTGGTTCTGGGTGTTTGCTGAACCTTTGTCACCGTTGCAGACAGATGATCTGCTCTGGAATGCACAGTTCACACTGCACTTCCTCACAGACCTTCCCCACAGATTGCTGTGGTGTGTGTGTGTGTGTGTGTGTGTGTGTGTGTGTGTGTTTGCCATTCAGAGGACAGGCTCAGGTGACAGTTCTTGCCTTCTGTCATGTTTGAGACAGTGTCTCATAGCTGCTGCATATATCAGGCTAACTGGCCTGCGTGCTATTGGGGATTTTCTTGTCTCTTCTTCCCATCCGATCATAGATCATAGGGTCCAGGCAATGCTACTCCAGCAGGCTCTCAGAGGGCCTGGGGATCTGCATGGCAGTCCCCACACTTGCACAACAAACACTTCTCCCAAGTGGCCATCTTCATAGCCCTGTCTGCCTGCTTTTAAGTAAGTGGTGGCTGCAGCCGTGTTCTGGACCCTGCCTTCACTCTCCCAGCCCCTTGGCATTTGTCTACTGTGAGTCTGCACTGGACGTCACTCCTCATTTGAATCTGACAAACATTTAGACACCCAACTTCCCTAACTGGGGCAGAGCTGACTCCTTTGATCCTGATGAGGAGGGGATTTCCGGATATCGAAAGTCTGTTGAGAGCTTCCTCTCTGTGTGCCCCTCAGCAGTCCTGGCGGGACCCGGGCCTCTCCCTCAAGGGGAGCACTGTTCCCTCGGGGATTTGGCAGCAGAAGATACAGGCTTATTTTACTTGGAGCAGAGGCTTTGGGTCCTCATTCAAATGCCCCAATCCCTGATTTAAAATGGGGCAGTGGATCCGGTTTATTTTGCTCCCATGTAACAAAGATGACACAGGTCAAGGAGAGAGGTCAATTACAAACCCCACCCATGGCAAAATCCAATTATAAGCCTGACCCTTTGTGAAATGCCACCAGAGCTTGGTTGGGTCTACTTGGGATGCACGGTGACAGTTTGGTCTGTGATATATTCAGGGAGACATATCTATTAAAGATAGCCTCACAATGGGGGCATGCTGAGATTTGCATTTTAATTCATTTTCCCTCAGTGCTGATATGCAGCTTATCTTTCAAGAACAGGCTCCCATCAACCCTGATATACATTGCTTAAGAATAATGCTCATAATCTATTAGTTTAATCTGTTCACACAAGAGGGGAGGGCGTATCCGCAGCTTGACGCAGAGGGTTTCCCACCCTGCACAAGGGGAGGCTTTTATTTTTTTTTCCTGAGGATTTTTCGACAATTGTTTTTTCCTTCTGTTTGCTTTCCTACCTCTGACTAATGTATGAGCAGCAAAAGAAAGAGGTTGCGTGTTACGCCTGGGGCCAGGTGGACCTGGGTTCCTACAGGACCGCATGCAGGCTGCTTACATCCAGCCTGCTGTACTGGGGGTCTGCTTCCTTCATCTGTGCCAAGATTAAGCAATGCGGCCTGGAGAGAGATTCATTGGTTTTAGTTATTTTTGATTGTTTATTTACTTTATATATTTTTGTGTATGTTAGCATAAATGTCCTAATATGTGTGTGTGTGTGTGTGTGTGTGTGTGTGTGTGAGTATGAATGTGTGTGTGAGTGTAAGTGTGTGTGTGTGTGTGTGTGTGTGTGTCCCATGCCTATACATACAATCGTGGTGACCTAATGAAGACACTTCCTATCTTTTCCCTTGTGATAGAACCTGTTTCTGAACCTAAGTCTGATATTGTGTCTAGGCTCCCTGGCCAGCGTGCTCCTGGGGTCTTCCTCCCCATCTCCCATTGCTAGGCTTACACGCATGCACAGCTGTGCTTCAGTTTTACATGGTTCCTTGGGATAAGAGCTCAGATCCCCATGCCTATGCAGCAGGATCTCTTACACACTGAGCTCCCAGCCGTGATAGGAGGTGTATTCCTCAGTCACTCTTTACGTTTTTCCCCAGAAAGAGTCTCTGAACCTGGATCTCACCAAGTGAGCTAGACTGCCCATCCAGCAAGCCCTGGGTGGGGAGGCTCCTGTTTCTGTCTCTGTAGTGCTGGGACAGCTTGTGCACACTTAGATCTTTTGTATAAGAGTTCAAACTCAGCTCTTTGTACTTGCAGGGTATCACTTTGTAGCTTGAGACATCTCCCCTTTATTGCACAGCATATAGAGTTCACAGATATCTTTGGTATTAGGTATCCAGAATAGTCTTGGAACACAGACTCACCTTAAGAGATGATAATAGTGGTGGTCTAAGCAATCCAGTTCCCAAAAGCAAAATTATTTGTATTATGCATCACATCCCCCGATGGCAAACTGTTCTCATCATATTTATGAAAGCCCTCTTTTCAAACCAGGTATAGAGGCTAAATTCTCCAATCCCAGCAACTAAGGAGCCTATTGCAGGATTGCCATGAGTTCAAAGATAGCCTAGGCTATATAGTGAGTGCCGGGTTAACCATAAAGCCACCCTCCCCAGTGCTATTGGAGGAAGGGTCCTCTCTTCTGTCTAATACCAATTGTTTGGTGCGTCCACATATGAGTGAGACCTCCGTGAAGGAGCCTTGGCTCAGGTAATGCTGCACTCTCAAGGGCCCTGTCATTTCTGTACCTTTTTCTGGTCTTTTAGCCATGGGATCTCTCTTCATCCCAATGACTTTGATGATTTTAGTAAAGGGCAGATGGCTGGTGTCAGCTGAGGAGAAAGCATGCTGCCTGCACAGCCTTGGAAACGCACCCAAGGAGAGCCGAGAAGGCCACTCGCCTCCGGATAGGCCTCTGGTAAGCCATGGGCATCCATTCATTCAGCCCCATTTGTGGTCAGAGGCAAGCTGGCCGAGCTCTTTCTTGAGGCGGATTAGCAATGTCAGAGCCACTGATCCTGAACCTGGTTGTAATCATGGAAGCTGACCCTCAGCCACAGCCGGGCAGCTTGGGAGACACGATTTGAACAGAGGAACTCTAGAAGCCTAGAACCTTCTATTCTACGTGCTTGAGTCTAAGGCAATAATGTCTTCTTAATGAACAATGAAAGGTGTGGGTAGAGAAGACAGCATGAGCGTTTGAACTTTAAAAATAAGAGTTTAGAGATGCTGTGTCCCTGGGTGACTGGGGAAGGGTGGGAGTTTGCTAAAAAATCCTTTGGGGAGCAAGAATTTAGGGGTGCTGTGTCCCTGGACCCTTGTATAGGAGTTTACTAAAATCCCCTTGGGAGTCTTTGATGTTAGGAAGAGTCATAATCCAGATTACAAGAGAGACTTGGAAATAGGTGTTGGCTGTTTGCCTTTTTTGTTTTTGTTTTTGTTTTTGGTCCCAAATTCTCTTTTTAGTGTAGGCCCTGGAGACCAGGGCATATACGCATATATAACTCACTCTTCAGGGTTTCTCCAGAGTCTGAGAGAGTGCTCCACAAGTATTCAATCCGTGATAAACAGCTGCCGAGTGAAGAAATTAATAAAGCCTCTCAGAACTCCAGGCCCCTCTTCTCCTCTGAGCCCTTGCATACATCCTTATGCATCGCTAGTGTGAAATGAACATTTGATGATTAATTATACATCAAAGCCAAAAGATATAACAAATGCCAGCAAACATTGGCGGGGTGGTGCTGTGAATTCCCAGGCCCCGCTTTGTGGGTCTCTGGTTTTCTCTCTCCCAGCTGGGTATGCATGTACCATATTTGAAATCAGGAGAGACAATTCTGTGTGCTTTCTAACCACCCTGGGGACATAACATTGAGAAGATAGCCCATACCAACACACCAGTCATGAGTGTATTCAGTTGTAGTTCATTTAAAGTATCCCCTATTGTTGGCCCCTCCCACTCTTTCCTGGGAGGCTTCCTGACTGTAGTGAATCCCTCACTGTAACCCTGGCTCTGTGGCTGGTCATTGTAGCTGTTCAGGAACCAAACTCAGAGACAGTGCCCACTTTGGTGGGATAGTATGCCACTGACGTCATGGAAGTGATGTGACTTGTATTCCTGTGACTCAGTCAGTAAAGAGCTTTAAGCAATAGGACCTGAGTTCAATCCTCAGAGCCCAGAGAAAAAGCCAGTCACTAGGCTGGGGGTGTGGTTTGGGAGGCAGAATCAATCACACAAGATGCTTTGAGGTTGATTCCTGGTGATGGAAGGAAAGAGCAGATGCATGGAAATTTTTATTGCCCTCTAACCTCCATATGTGTACCTTGGTACCTGCAGGCCCACACATATACATTCATACACATAGAATAAATTAACAGTTTTTAAAAGCTAGACACGGTGACACCTATATCCAAGTTCTGAGCAGACAGACAGATGGATTCCTGAGGCTTCCAGGTCAGTCAGCCCAGCTTACTTAGCAAGCATAATCCAAGGCAGTGAAAGATCCAGGGAGACCAGTGTAGGCCTTCTGACTTCTCAGGGAGCCAACTCCCGGTGTGAATTAAATAAAGAAATGGGAATGAAATGAAATGGGGGAGGGCTAGAGGTTGACTTCAGAGATTTTCCCCCAACCTTGTATCCCTGACCCCTTCGTGTGTGTGTGTGTGTGTGTGTGTGTGTGTGTGTGTGTGTTGTTTCTCAGGTGCTGACTGCCTTTATGTTTTGAGACAGAACCTGTCCACTGGCCTTTAACTGTCCCATTGAGTGAGTATAGATGGCCAGTGGGCCCCAGAGATCCATCTGTCTGCCTCCTACAAGCTGGGATAATAAGTAAGTACCCCCATTTTCCCCATTGGTTCTAGGGTTCTCAGGTCTTCATGTTGCATGGCAAACACTTTAGCAACGGAGCCATCTTTGCAGCCCCCTGAGTGACCTCCCATTGCTGCTATAATAAAATGCTGGGGAGAGTGAGTGGCTGGAACAACATAATTTATTTCTTTATCTTTTGCTTTGAGGAGGCAGAAGTCCCTGGAATTCTGGTGTCCCTGGGATTGTGTTATGGTAATAGTGGACCTTAGTTGCTTTCTGTAGCGCCAAAAGGGGAACATGCCTTCTTATAGTTCAAGCCTCCGTGGGCTCCCTGCATTCCTTGGCTTATGACTGCATCTTCTTCAAAGTCAGGAACTCAGCACGCCTCAGTGCCTTCAGGGGCCGTGAGGCTCTCTGACGTCAGCCCAGAAAGGCCATCCATGTCATAGGATCCAGCACACGGTGTTCCCTTGGATTACCTGAACTCAAGAGCTTACCACTGAACACAGCACACGTACGGGCTCTGGAGCTTTGGACATGAACATATTTGGGTGTGGGTGGAGGGGAACACTACCTTATTATAACTGTGAATCCCCAACACCCAGGGCTGTGCTTGACAGAAGGCGAATGTTTTCTCAAGTATTTATCAGAGCAATGACCTTGAGGATACATGTGCGGTGTCTGGAGTGCACTGCAGGATTCCTGGACCGTGGACCAGATCCTGGCTAACAGGGTTCGCGACGCACAGGCACAGTCTGTCTGCTCAGGGGGAGCAAACACAGACGCCGGTGGGCTCCGAGCACCTCCCACCCCTCTTTGCTATTGCACAGTCTCACTGCTACTCCCGTGTCTCCCAAACTCTGGTAAGGTGAAACATGCTTGGAGACAGTGAGGTTGCCGCCCCTGCCCCTCGCAGGGCCTTTATGAATTAAGAATCTAAGGAAAGTTCTTCCCTGTTCTGGTCACTGACCCTCTCAGTGCCTCCCAGATGTGCCCATGCTTTAGGGCCTTCCCAGATAATGCAGGCAGAGGGCTTCCACGCATGGCTGATGGGTTCCTTCCTCCTTCTAGTCTTTCTCTGTCTTCACTCTGACTTCAGCTCCTCTATCCCTGCCCCCACTTCCTTCTTTCTTGTCTTTTCTTCTTTCTTTGTACCTTTATCCCTCCCTGTCATCTTTCCTTCTCTCTTATTTTCTCTTCCCTCCTTTCATGTCCTTCTTCCTTCCTTGCTTCCTGCCCCCTCCCCCTCTTGTCCTTCCTTCCTTCCTTCCTTCCTTCCTTCCTTCCTTCCTTCCTTCCTTCCTTCTGCTTCCATTTTTTTTTACCAGCTCCCTCCTGCCTTGAGGATTGGTATGACAGTGCCTGAGATTCTCCTGATTTGCCTATCATCTGCCTCTTGGCCCTTCTCTCCTGGATCTGTTGAGTCTCTGCCTCAGACTGCATGTTGAGGAGGAGGGCAGATCAGTGTCTCCTACTTCTGGGGCCTGTGCTCATCAGAAAGCAGCATACAATCCTCCTGGGAGCACCACATGGAGAAAACTGTCAGCATTCAGATGGTTCCAGATGCTTCATTTCCCTTAGGAAATTTGGGGGCAGGGGCCAGGGAGATGGATCAGTGGTTAAAGTGCTTCCTGCTCACACATGTTCAGATACCAGCATCCACGTAAAAGTTGGGGAAGGTGGCATACACCTTTTACCATAGAGCTAGTGACTAGAGACAGGAGGAACCCAGGGCCCCACTGAACAGGTAGTTTAACAAGATCATGAAGATCCAGGTTCAATGAAGTACCCAGTCTAAAAACATGCGTGGTGGAATGACTAAGGAAGGCAATAGAGGCTGTGTTCTGGCTTCCACCTGTGTACCTTGCAAGTAAACACTTACTAAAGGCTTGCTGGAGCACCACATAGCTCTGATGACTACTGTTAAGGAGCAAAGTGTCTGAATCTATAGAAGGAGAGGTGGAGAAGCCACACAAGTGAGTGGAAAAAGGATGGTCTCTTTTGGATTAATATTTCCCAAAATATGTGCCCTGGAAACACACTGTCTCCAGAAGATGATAATAGGAATTCTGAGTTACTGGGTACCAAGGCATAAATACTGGGAGAATTTCTCTTAGAGGTGTATAGAATACATTAGCATCCTGACACTTTGGGTTCTCTGGGAGTCTGGAGAAGAGAGAGAAATCTGCACCTACATCATACCAAGTGTGCTGGACTTTGGGAGGAAATGAGGTGGGGTGGGCTTTCTAAGAGGAAGGAATGCTATCGGGGTGCAGCGGGGCTTGCTGCTCTGATTTTCGCAGCATCTGATGATACCATCAGACACTGGAGTGTCCTCGTCTTTATGACATGCTGGAGGAGAGAATGTGGGTTTCAGAAGCATTTGGGATGTTGAAAAAAAAAACAGAGGTTCATTCAATAGCTCTTCCCATGAGTCTGAGAGCCTAGGGGCCCCACGCTCAGCACCAGGCCTTCGTCAGCACTTGATTCTGTAAAGAGGACATATAGGGAGACAGATTTGAACCATTACACACCAGGGAGAGAGGACAGATCTATCAGAGCCTTGGAGCCTTGGATGCACATTAAAACTCTGCGAGATAATTCAGAAAACCGATATTTGCCCTTCTTCCCAGAAATTCTGACTTGTCTGGGTTGGAGATGGGTCCTAATGCTTAGTGGATTTATTTTTTCTCTAAAGCTTCCCTGGAAAGCCAGATGAAAAGCTTCAGAGGAGAAACAGTAGTTTCAAGGTGAAGCGTCAGCTTTTAAATTCAAGTCTGGCTCTGGCTAGCTGTGTGAGTGAGCATGTGTACCTGAGTGCTTTCCATTCCTGCCCCCCACTGCCCTAAGAGTTGAGTGTGGGGGCCTACTTTTGAAATTCTATGTCTGGCTAGATAGAGGAAGTAGGATCCCTGGGTAGATAACCTACCATAGCCTAGTGAGCTGCAAGCAAGAAAAAACCCTATTTCAGTAAACAAGCTGGTGTATGCAGGGTGAGACTAACCCCTGGTCTCCACATACGTGCTCACGATCACATACATTCCCTTGCACACAAAATCTTGCTTAGATTTCCAACTGTCTCCTTGATGGAGCACTTTATACATCTTCTCATCTGTTTCCTGTATGTGAAGCCTGCAAGAGTGATGATGGTCTCTAACCTCAGAGAATCGCGTGAGAAATTCAGCAGTGGCAGGTACTGAGAGCAAAAGGCAGCCCTCTAACCAAGGAGTATGGGCCAGGATGACAGCCAGCGGCAGCAGCAGCATTGTTAATGTTTGCTCAGAAAAAAATTCTTAGATCATTTCTTTTCCTTTTGCAATTTGTCCAAGAGATCACATCGATGACAAGTTGGAACCAGATAAACATGTATTTAATTTTCTTAATGGACAAAGCATGGAGTCCTGTTAGCTGACTCGTGTTCTCACCCAGGTAGCCCAGCTTACATGTGAGGCTGTTCCCAGCAGCAGTCACCCCAGCAGCCACTAGCACGGGAATAAGTAGCATGTGCATTTTCTCTGCTGTGGTGTCACTAGTGATCGGTGCGTATGGCTTCATTGGGTCATTGATATTTATGCTGAAGAGATGGTGGTGACTGTCCAATGTGTGTGGAGGCGCCTGCTTCTCTTTGTGCCCATGTGTTTATCTCAGTAGTTGAAAAGGATACAATGTCTGTAATGATCTGAACACTTCTGAGAATTTCAGATTATTTAGAGATTTTACCAAGTGCAGATTTCCTTTCTTGATTATGAAAGTAGATAATGGAATCTCAGCATTTCTTCTTTTCCTAAGAAGTGATTGTATTGTGTAACCTCCTCCTCCTCATGTTTCTCCCATTCCTTCTACTCCTTCTCTTCCTCCTGCCCCTCTTCCTCATCCTTCTGTCCCTCCTCCTTTTCCTCCTCCTCCTCCTCTTCTTCCTGCTCCTCCTCCTTTTCTTCCTGCTCCTCCCTCTTTCCTCCTGCTACTTCTCTTCCTCTTCCTCTTCTGCCTGCCTGCCCCTCCTCCTCTTCCTCCTGCTCCTCTTCCTGCTTTTTTCTCCTCCTCCTCTTACTCTTCTTCCTTTCCTTTTATTATGAGTTACTGTCTTATACTGTAAAGACTGCACTTGAATTAGCTGTGTGGCTAAGATCTCCTGGAATTTTTTATCCTCCTGCCTCTTCCTTCCAAGTGCTTCGTATACAGGCCTATAATCACCATGATCTCAGTCTGAGCAAAGCTGGGATGATTCCAGGACTTTGTGTGTGCCAAAGTCCTAGAGCTACAGCTGACCTACAGCCCCAGTCCCAAATCATGGATTTTCTAAAACCAGAATAGCTCTTTATCCATGCATTCGCTCCTGTGTTTGGTCATCACTCTCATCCAGTTGCTCCCATTCAAGTCTACAGTCCTCTTCTGCTTGTTTACCTACATCTCAGCTTTTTCTAATGCTATTTTTCATATCAGTCTTCTATTAGTTTGTGATTTGGAATCAAGGGTACTTATGTGTGTGTGCGCATGTGCATGTGTTTATGTGTGTGTAGTAGTAGACACATGTGCTCCAATGTGTAGGAAGAGCACGAGTCAATGTCAAGTGTTGTCCTCAATTACTTTCCATTGTATTCTTCTGAGAAAGGATCTGAGTACCTGGCGTTTACTAATTCTCCTAGACTGGTTGTCCATGAGCCTTGGGACCTACCTGACTCTATTTTGTCAGTATTAGGTTCTCAAGAGAATGCACTATTCCAACTGAGCCATCTCTATAGTCCCTGTGTTTGTCTTTGTATTCTTCTTAAAATACCACATGAATAGGCATGTGTAGTGATTTCCACATCAATTCGAAGACTGTATTACAAAACATAATGGTGGAACATCATTGCAGATTTTGTTTCTTAAAGAAGAAACTGAGACTCATGCCTGGGACTGCCATCTCAGTAAAATATAAGGATGCTAGAAGGAGAGGGTGTGTATGTGAAGGGGGTAGGCAGATGTCTTTGGATAGGAGCTTCCTTTACATCCTGGGCTGTTGTTGCATGTCATGAGACTTTCCTCAGGAGATGCACACCTGAACGCATCTCCAGATGCTTGCAGACTCAATGTTGTGGTTTCTGATCACGGGTATTATCTATTCTTCAAATCTGGTGGCTGGGGCTACATGGCCATTCAGGACCACAGGCACATCTATCTAATCAGGCAGGACTTGAAATAGATCCCAAATTTGGGTGAGAATCAAAACAAAAATAAAAATAGAAGAAGGAGGAGGAGGAGGAGGAGGAGGAGAAGAAAGAAGAAGAAGAAGAAGAAGAAGAAGAAGAAGAAGAAGAAGAAGAAGAAGAAGAAGAAGAAGAAGAAGAAATGTCTTTACAAATAAGAGTCTTTATGCATTTATCCTGAAGATGGAGCCATTTAGCATTTTGGATACTTTCTGATTTTAACATTTTATAACCTTAAATTCACACTGGTTTCGAGACATGAAAACAGATCTTAGTTTTCACCCCTAAAGATGATGATCACCCCTTACAAATAGAAAGGAAACTGCCATGGTTGTTTGTTGAGGGTCATTAAAGTCTGCAGCGCAGTCTGGCTGTGACCTTGTCTTTAATGATGAAGGTCACTCAGTCTTGTTAGCATCTGCTGCCTGTATCTGGACTCTGCTTTGTTTGCTGTTTTCCAGAGATGTTTAGAATTCTCCTCACTGGTGGCTTGCTGAAGGAGAGGCCTTTTATTATCAGCAAGGTTAAGGATCTATCCCCGAGTCTGGTTCATGCTAAGTGAGAGCCGGACCTCTGAGTGACACCTCAGCCTCCCCAGCACATATTTAACATCAGTATTCTCCATTCATTTCAGCTTCCCTTGCGTGGGATCCTGTCACAGAATCACTAGGCCAGAGTGATGTAAGGGAATCTTGCTTCTTCTGTAGCCCCAAATCTTGCTACACTTGTGCTTTCTTATGTAAGTCCCCAAGCTAACCTTAAGTGATCTCCTTAGCGGAGGTCACTCACTTTTACCTTGTGAGAAAAGGGAAAGTAGGTACACATCTGCATTCCTGTCCTCAGTAGCCCTCGGAGCCTAGAGTTAATGGCCCTCCCATAAAAAGAATAAAACACTAAGTGAAGAGTTTCCTAGAGAATGCTTTGCCTGCACTGGGGAGGACTGAAGCATTATGGGTGTATTGCCCTACCGCTGGCTGGAGACCCGTGCAGGTCCAGCGTGAGAGGTGTGTGGATGCTGCTGCTGATGGAGGAAGCAGATCTTAGGGCAGAAGGTGAGAGTCTGTAGGAAGTCTAGGAATCCAGGTCTCCTGAGGGGCCCTTAGAGCACTGTCAAGGGATACAGAAGTCATGTGTTCTATCAGCTATTCAAAGCTTATGCTGCCAGTAGTGTATGATGTAAGAATTTTTCTTGACAATAGGTATTTTTGTGGCCTGATTCCCGCCCTTTCTGAGAAGCTACTGTCTGCAGTTCCCCCTTACGTGTTTGCTGTGCCTCTGCTTCCGCCTTCTGTCCTCTGAAGCAGGCTTAGCCCTCTGAAGAATGGATATTGGTTATGGACTGCATACACATGCGGTGACCTGAGCCTAGGATCCCCCCTCTCGAACCTTGGACACAGACTATCTGCAGGGAGCTAATCTCTAGCTTCTTCCTTTGCCACACTGGCTGGGGCTCTGTGGGTGAAATGCTGTGGTCTGTTGCTCAGCGTCTGAAAATATTCTCACCAAAGCAACTTACGGGAGAAAGGGTTTTTTTTTCTTTTCAGGCTCAGAGTTTGAGTGTATTGTCCATCATGGTGAAATCGAGGTGCCGGGCACTTGAAGCTGCTGGCCACAGTATGTCCACAGTTAGGAGGAAGAGAGAGGAGAATGTTAGTGACCAGTTCCTCTTCTCCATTGTATATCACCCAGGATTCCCACCCTGGGAATGGTCCTGTCCATAATTAGGGCTAGTCTCCCCTCATCAATTAACCTAAGCATGACGGTCCTTCACGGATCCTCTCAGGGGCTGACCGTGATCTATGTAATTCCCTACATCTTTTTCTTGTTTCTTCCGAGATCGTATATCCCTGCAAATACTCTCACCACCCAAGTGCACATCAGTCTAGCATAGACCCCAGCCCACTTCATTCTCACTAAGCTTTCCTATTGTTATTGTTATTTCTTTGTCTGTCTCTTTCCTGTATGTTTGTCTTGTGTGTGTGAGTATGTGTACATGCTGGCATGCATGTGTATGTTTCTCTCTTTCTCTGTGTATGCTTGTGTGTGTGTGTGTGTGTGTGTGTGTGTGTGTGTGTGTTTATGTGTACCACCTTGGTATTATTTCTCAGAAGCCATCCATCTCACTTCCCTGGCTTCAGACATCTCTGAATAGACTGCTCCGATCGTGAGCCAGCCCCAGGGAGCTTCTTGTCTCCACTTCTACAGCTCTGGGGTTACACCCCAGAGATGGTACCACACGTTTTACTTGCTTTCACCTAGATTCTGCAGATCAAACTCAAGTCCTGCGTGGAAAGTGCTGTACTATCTCCCCAGCTAAGTTTATTTTCTTTTTTTTTTTCCAGACAAAAATCTCATGATATAGAGCAGGCTAGCCTCCAACTCAGGATCTTCATGCCTTATCCTCTGGATTTCTGGGATATTGTTAGCAATTTTTGTTGTTTTTGTTGTTGTTTCCTTCTATGTATTTTCTCTGATATCAAATGTGTATTATATTTCATTATTTTAAAGCGACATAAGGGAAGTTAGTGTTGCAGAGCGTTTATGAATACTTACATCCCCCATTGCATTATAGTACCGACTCTGGGAGTATCTGTAAATGTCTTTCTGGAAAGGCTTGACTAAGGAGGATATATTCACCCTGAATACTATTCCCTGGGTATGGTCTCTAGTTGCCTAGAAAGGAGAACATATTCGTCTTCTTCTGCTGTAATACTACACCGTAAGCTTATTCTGTGTCAGAGAACATTAGGATTCAGAATGATGAACTATGTCTTCCTTTAAGCAAGTTCTTGAAAGCTAAGAAATCTGTGGTGCTTGGGGATGCCCAGTGGGTAAGAACACTTGCTCTGCAAACATGAGGACCTGGATTCGAATCTATTCCCTTACAATAAGAGCCCGGTGTGGCCACATGTGCCTGTAATTACCCCAGCATTGGAGGAACACTGAGAGGTGATCGGCAATCACAGTGAACTCTGGCCCAGTGAAAGAGCCTGTCTCAAAGCAATAAGGCTGAGAGTGGTGGAGGAAGACACTTACTGCCTCTCCTGTCACCTGCTTGTTTGTGTGTGCATGCCCACTGACCGCCTCTTCTATCACCTGCATGCGTGTGCATGCCCACTGACCACCTCTTCCATCACCTGCATGCGTATGCATGCCCACTGACCACCTCTTCCATCATCTGCATGTGTGGGCATGCCTACATACTCACGTGCACAGGTCCCTCCTCCCAACACATACCTTATACACAAAGGAAAGACGCTTCAAGTAGTTATCAGCTTCCAATTGAGTGAATTTACTGTTGTTCTCTCCCACTTTCAGAAAGTGTCACTTCTTAATCCACATGATACCACATTCCAGAGTTACTTCAGAAAGGAAAATCACTCATTTGAGTAACTTAAGAAGATTGCTTTTAGTGTGTGCTATTTTCTTATGGGTATGTGTTTAAGTAATGAAATGCATAATAGACCCTCATTTTTAATTCTGTTTTCCCTTACACAAGTAGTCTTCATATTTTATTCTGATTATTTTGATTGCCACTTAGAAAAATAATTAAAGATGAATTGAATTGATCTAGTGTTTACTTCACCATTTTTCTACTATTATTAAGCACGTGAGTGCTTTCAATTCATTCCAACCTGGATGATTTTTAAATATCTATTAAGTAGTATTTCTCACAGTGAAGGCAGATCACACTGAACATTTTGGCTTTCTGTGGACATTCAGGAACCTATAGTTAATGGTATTACTTCCAAGTTGCTCCTCAACGTGCCTGTTCAAACAGATGAATCTATTTTCTACATGATTCATTTGTAAGGGAAATGTTTAATTGCAAAAATAAAATGCATGACTACCGACTAATTGTATGACTGTTAGCAAGGTTCCACTAGACATGCAGTGGGAGGTTTCCCTAAAATGTGCTCACACCCATTTGCCAGTACAGGATACAAGAAGTGAGACCCAGAAATGTCACATTGTATATTTTTAATGAATTGATCTTTTTATTTTGTACTTAACCGAATTCCAGCTGAAAATACAACATAAAGAAATATCAACGTTGTCTCTTTGAAGAGATTCCTATTCTACTGGGCTTCAGTGTTGCCCTTAAGGCATACAAAATATGTAGAGAATGCCAAATGATATAGAATATTCCAATAGCATAAAGGACCATGAGGTAAAGCAAAGCAAGGGAGAGGAAGGATGCAACAAATAGGATAGCAAGTGTCCTTTGGTACAGGGAAAGGGTCAAGGGATGTGTCTCTAATAAGTATGTGGCACTTGGCTATTTATTTGGGGATGTATGGAGTTCCCTGGGAAGAGCAGAGGGGACAGCCCAGGGTAGGTTTATTATCCTGTAGGTTGCTTGTTTTCTTCATAGAAAGTTTGGTGTCTCTTCAGGGGGTTCATTAAGAGATACATGTGCCTTGTGACCTTAGAGCATGAGGAGAGAGTTGGGACTAGACATTTAGAGCATTCAGAGTGATGGCATGGACCTAGGGTGTAACTTTGCTATAGGAAGAGACTCAGTGTGCAGTGGCCCAGTCCAGGAATAGTGTGGAAAACAGCACGCCCTTGAATCATTTGGTGGACAGTGTAACTGAAGCAAGTTTAAGTCAGGAATACAACCTCATTTGGGGCATTGCAACCATGCAAGCAAGAGGTGACATGGTGTATATATACCCAGGTGTACATGTTTAAGAAGGGGCTGGATATCAAGGACATGTCGTATGTGGAGATAATGTCATACGACATCTGGAGATAAATATTATATCACATGTAGAGATGAGGTATTCAGAGACTGGATGGGTGTGTGCCGTACAAAAGAGAGAGGACAATGTGCTTCCTGCAGGGAATTTATTCTGAACATTTGGAAAATCCATTTCCAAAGAGGTCTGCAACAGGAGCAGGTGTTTCGGGGGAAGAAAACAAGGAAAGAGAGCTTGTGTTTGGGCATGTTCCGCAGTAGATGCTTAATGGGCTCCCACATGAAAGTGTCCAGAAGACTCAGGAAGACAAAGGAAAGGTCTGGAATGGAGATATAAACTGAGGACTGTACTGATAGACAGCGTCACCCCCGTCATCATGTGCACACACTGTAATGTATGCAGTCTTAAAAAAACCCTCCTGCTATTCCACTTCCCCTCCATCTGCCGCTCAGTTTCCCTGATCTCCCTTACACAAAGCTCTGAAATAAAACGGGTCTATATTTGCTATCATTTCTCTCCCTCTGTTCCCTCCTGAACGCCTTCCAAAGAGGCTTCCCTCCCGCCCACCCAGGAGGAGATCTTATCGTGGCACAAGGCGGTTCAATACTGACAATAAGCTGATTATCTCTATTTGACAATGAAGAAACTGAAGTTCAGAGAGGTTAAGGCCACTTGAGTATTCAATAGCAGGATTCAAACCGGAACCTCACTCTTCCATTCCTGCGTCTTCTCTCTGCTGTATCCTTGCTCACAGCAAAATAGCTCTTGCAAGGGCTTGGGAGACAAATGGCATAATTTACACTGAGCATTTAAAAAATGCCACAAAATTATGCACATAGAAGATAATATTTTACCTCTGTGTATTTCTGGGTATAAATTGTTCATGTCTATTTTCTTACGAGAAATAAAACTTGGAGAAAGACTGCAAACTTATCCTTACTTTTAGATTTTAAAACATAATTTTACATAAATCATTGACTCCCTTAAAAGAAGTAAATGTGGATGGCAGAGTGGATGAATGAGGGAATAGAAGACGGTGGAGCTTTGAGTCTGTCCTTGACGCACTAAGCAATAGGGAAGTATGACAGGTGCTTTTCAGACCAGAGTGACAGGGTGTGTTATCCCTCTCAGTGCTGTGGACAGGCGGCACTATGTCTTCTTCCTGGCCTAAGTAGCTGTGACTTAAAGTCAATCTTGTATTGTGGTGGTGATATTATTTCTGTCTTGTATGGGTATGTGTTCCTTGCTGTGGAAGCAGGAGAATCAACCAGAGAAAATGAAAAATATTTGTTCTAAGATGACTGTCTGAGAATACCTCTACTGCCCTGTGAAATCCATATAGCCAGAGCAAAACCACACCAGAGAAATCCAATATGATGAAGGGCTTTTTATAGTTCATCACTTCTCCATAGTGAGTCTACACATTACATATGTGCACACTAATACATTAAAAAAGATGATCCAGCCCTGATTGATTTGGATTAAGGTAGTTAATTGTGTTACTTGTGTTAATTGTGAACTTACCATGATTACCCAGGAGGAGGGTCATAAGGAGCGATTGCCTAAATAATGGTGGCCCATGAAGCCTGTGAGTGATCACTTTGATTTCATTAATTGATATGGGAAGACCCAGCCCACCATGGGCAGCACCATTCCCTGGGCTGGGGACCTGGAATTTATGAGAGTTAAGGCAGTGAGCATGTATGCCCTCTGTTATCTCTCCTCATGACTGTGGATGTGTCGTGGTGAGCTGCTTCAAGTTCCTGGCCTGACTTCCCAACCATGATGGAGTGTCACTCACCCTTTCTACCCTAAGTTGCTTTTCATCTGCTTAGCAACAGAATTGAAATAAGGTTAAGTGTGGTACTAAGATATAACAGTCCCTGAATGGCAACTTGGCCTGAAAAAAAGAGAGACTATGAACTGATAAAAAGAAATGGAGGAGTCCTCAGGCAGGGATGTCTGTTTAATGTAGAGTCAGGAGGGATAAAAACATGGTCCGTAAAAGTCTGTAGAGGTATACACTCTGTTCAGGAGGAGCCAGTACAGTGAACTCTTGATTGTAGAGTTATTGGGGTGGAAGGAACTGGTGGTCTGGGACAGCAAGACATAAAACCAGAGTTGTTGTTGGTTTCATACTGATGTGGAATTGTGGAGAGCAAGACTTGTATGGATTGTGAGGCACACATGTAGATGGAGTGCAGGCTACTGATATTAGGAAACATGTCATTTTTTTTTTGTCTCGGGGTAACATTAACACATTACTTCTGGATGAGAGCAGTAGAGGTTATATGGGTGCTGATGGGAGAGAAAGAAAATCAGCATCTGGTCTCCTGTGCACTCAAGCTTATTCCTCATTAATAAGCATTACAGAATTTTCTATGTGTTCAGGATGAAGGCAGTGTGCAGAACTGGGTAAGTCTCTACTCTTATACCATCTTGGCTAGAGATTATGACAAGCTATTGAGATTTCTGGTGTTCTGTCTACCTATTGAAATATTTTGTGCCAGTGTATATCAGGTGATGGATTTGAACTATACTGATTGGATGTCATGTGTCATGGTTGTGAATACCAGGAATTTTGGATGAAGGAGGGATTGATGGGAGGATACAAAAGAGAAGCATCTGTATGCTAGGCTCCTTTGCCTTCCTCTGCCCTATCACAAATGGGCTTTGATGGGGACAGTGAAGGATGCTGTAGGGCCGTCTACGTGTAGAGTCACAAGCAAGATACCTACCCCTTGGCTTTGAATGCCTAGAGATAAACTGGCTTTGACAATGAGAGATGAAAGAAAAAAAGATAGGTGGTGACTGGGCTGAGGTAGTAGCAAGGACGATATTCAAAATGGCAAAGAGAGAAGTAGGAAGAAAGGCCAGTGTGGGGAGAAGAGGACGGAGGGACTGGGACGTTAGGCAAGAATGAGAGTCCTCGGTCCTTTCTGAGTAGGGATGCTAAGTGGTAGGACCTTAAGAATTGATAGAACAATTGGGTGTTGCACCCTATGACATTACAGAGGATCCTTTGGGAAGTAGGTAGGAAATTAAACGGAATCCAAGGAAATCAGAAAGGAATAGTCTTCTCATGAATTGGGTTTGTAGGTGTGGATATAGGTGGTCCCAGGAAGGAAGGAATGTAGGCAGGCATATTCAGCGCTGGGGAGGGGAAACACCACGTTTGGCCACTGCTTGGGTGTGATGATGGATTTGGAGGTAGACGCTGAGCAGAGGGAAGGGAGGCCCAAGGCAATATTGGAAATGCTGCACCGCAAATACCACAAGTGAAGTCACCTTTCCACCTGGGTCCTTCATCTCTTAGAATGTTCTACTACTAACAGTTTGCATGCATACAGGTTCATATGTGCATGCATATAATTTGAACTAGTCCCATTTTTTTTCATAACAGCCTTTTAACACACACAGGACATGTGTGTATCATATATGTTCATCTTGTGAACATGTTCCTATATGCATACATAATGTTTATGGATAATTTTAGCAGAGCACCCCCCAAGCTTTATCTCAAGGACACAGACCTGAAGTGATTTCTTTTTATGCTCTTCTCTATTTTCTAATATGAATCAGAATTTTTTCCTCCAAAAGACCAAGGAACAATTAAAGGTTTGTGCAGAAATTTATCTGCTGCTATTGATTTTGTTTTAGCGGAGGACCATGGTGCCTAACAAGGGAACACTGTCTTTATAAACCTGGCTGGCAGCGCTTCCCTGATGTTATTGTCTATTTCAGAGAAAGCAAAGAGGCATATGATCCCAGAGAGCTTCAGCTGTGAGGAAAACAAAATAAAGATCAATATATATTGTCCCCATTTATATTTTCTAACTAACTCCTTATTTCCTAGCTACCAGAAGACTATCAGCTTTGGGAATTAAATTAAAAACTATAAAATTGTGAAAGAAAGGGGATCTTGGAAGTAATGAGAACAGTGTCTGAGGTAGAAGTGGGTAGGACAAGAACTATGGGCATCTGCAAAACCCTTACCTTCGAATTCAAGTTCAAGTGTGGCAAACTCTCCTGCTGCTGAGACTGGAGGCACATGCACACCGTTTTCAGCCAAGCGTTCGCATCTGGCATTATTAGATTGAAAAAGCAATTAGATATCCTGTCATGAGAAGGTTGAGAGAAAATTTGAGTAGCCAAAAGAGACCCCACCCTGTGCACATTGCAAAATGAAGCAGAGCAGTTCTGTGGAAGTTGAACGTATTTATTTAACCAGCCCATGATGATCCTTGGCACCACTATTGAGAACCTCTAGTTTTTATGTGGTTTGCAATGACCTGTGCAACCTCTGGTGCCATTCTAAACCTCAGAATAGTTCCATTTCCCACCTGCTGTGGCGTGATTGTTTCATTTGCCAGCATCTATCAGATGGATGTGATGCTGAATGCTTTCATAGAAGAGGTTATAAAGGCAGCCATAGCAAGCCTTCTGTGTGAAGCTGATAGCAGCACAGGAAGACCCATGATGTCCACAGGGAAACTCAGAACCGGGTGTGCGCATTTTTCTTCAGAACAGGAAACTGTGTGCCCTTTCCCGGGTGTACTGAGAAGGCTCTCTGTAATGGTTCACAGCTGTCTGTTTTTGCCAACTCGGAATAAGCCCAGTTATTATTGTAGGGTTATCTGGTATAGCAGTGGAGAGATGCATTCAGCTACTCTCAGGGATTGTGACTTAGCTCATGATGTGTAAGTTTTTGTGCACAGAACACCTTGTGCACATGCTAAAACAGTCTTAGTATCCAACTCCTGAGACATTTTTTGTGGTGTGTAGAACCTCTGTGGCGTTTCGGAGTGGGGCAGTTCAATATTGATCTCCTCAGAGCACATGGACATGCCTGTAGATAAGGCGTGTAAATGGAGGGAGCTCCTCCTCTTAATCAGGGCTGTAGTCTCTCTTTCTTCTCTCCCTCCTCCTGCTTATTTTTGAATTTGCCCACAGGGAAAAGTACTGCTAGTGTAGTAGATCCCCCTCCCCAGAACGTGTTGTTCCAAATTGTTTAGGTTATCCCCACCAGCAGAAGTGTGATGTGGGGTCTCTGAGGGTGAAAGATGAGGACATCCTCTAAGCAAGGAGGTGGGGTGGCCCTCTTACATTGAAGACTACAGTGTCATTTGTCTACCTGCTCCTGTCAGGGTTACCGAAGGAGGGGGAAGTATCCCAGTGTGGGAGAACGCAAAATACAGGGAGATGATTTTCCTACCTTTTCCAATAATTGGGCATTTTTAAAAAGTTATTTTATTTTTTATTATGTTTATGTGCATGTTTCCAGTAGGTGTGTACACATGAGTGCCATCTGAAAAGGAGGCCAGAATATGGCCTTTGATCCCCTGAAGCTGTAGTTATTTGCAGTTGTGAGCTGCCTGGGTGGGTGCTGGGAATTAAATTTGTGTCCTCCACAAGAGCTGTGCATGCTCTCAACTGCTGAACCTCCTATCCAGCCCTCATTGGAAGCATTTTGAAACAGTACCCGGTACTCACGGCAGTAACTGGAAAAGCAAGTGTCTTGGTTACTTTTCTATTGCTGTGATAAAATACCATGAGCAAAGCAACTTATAAAGTGAAAATATTTAATTTGGTTCTCATAGTTTCAGAGGGTTCGACTCTATGGCCATCATGGCCATGAACACAGTGGCAGGCAGGCAGGCGTGGCACTGGAGCAGTAGCTGAGCTCTCGCATCTCGATCAAGAACAGGAGGCAGAGAAATCTAAGCTGGAATGTCATGGGCATTTGAAAAACCTTGAAGTCCAATCCTCAACAACACACCTTTTAATCCTAATCCTTCCCCCAACAGATTCATCAACTGTGGAGGCAATATTCAAATGTATGAACCTATGGGCACCATTCTCATTTAAACTACCACATTCAAGTGTTTCATTGACAGACTCTGAGGTCACCCACTCCCCAGGATTCTCTGTCTACAGTCAGATAGGGCCAAAGGTCTCACACCAAGAGGTTATACATTCTGCTGCTGGGCAACTGATGCACTGTGTTTCTCCCCCCCCCCCAACCCTGTGAAATAGAAGAGACAATCATCTTTCTAGGCAAGATATCCAAGCATACCCTTTCCAGTCTGACAGCCAAGCTCTCTAGGCTTGGCATATATGTGTGTGCGTTTTCATTATTCTTTGCTGACAGGGGAGAGGAGGAAGTGGAAGGCACAGTTAAGTCTAGAGCCCAGCTCTGCTTTTCTCTTCGTGCCCCAGAACTGACATGTGCGTTGGCTAAATGCCTTGCTTCGCAGTCTTTGCTCAGTAAAATAACAGGGTGGAGGACAGACCTTTGAGCAAATCCACCTGGTCTCAAAGTCTCCTTCAATGACCTTGAGCTCCAAGCAAGCAGAGGTCAAAGTCAAAAGGTGACCTGTTTCCCACTGAGGAGTATCTTCACTAGCACTCTACCTGTAACACCACAGAGCTCTGCTTTGCCCTACAACATCCGACCCAAACAAACCACATAGTGGATACCTTGCTGTTCTCCCCTCCTCTGTGGTCCTGTGCATTCTGGAGTCTTGTTGCTTATGTTGGAGGTTTGATTTCTGCCTCAGACTGGCTGACCTGGAGCAAATTATTTGATTTCTCTCAAGCTTCAGTGGCCTCTTTCAGAATATGGGACGAGGCGATAGCTAAGCTATGGAGCCAGCACAAGTGCCCGGCACTAGAGGCGTGGGTAAGAAAAATGTGACACACACACACACACACACACACACACACACACCGCAGATCGCTTCCAGCCTTAAGGAAGAACACAGCCATGTGGTTTGCAGGAAAGTGGATACAACAAGAGATGATCCTATTAAATGAACTTTAAGTCAATTTCAGAAAGACAAATGCTATCTGTTTTCTGTCGTTTGTGGGTCCTAGGTTTTATGTAGACACATATATGACTTGGAAATAGAATAAAAGCTATCTTTGGGAACCAAGGGGACTAAAAGGAAGGAAGGGGAGGAGGATAAGGCGGGAGTGGGGTATTAATGTAGCTCTGCTTAAGGTACTGCATGTAGATGAGAAAAACTAAAAAAAAAATGTATGCAGGTGCACACACCCAGTATAAATAAAATGCAATTTTTAAATAACCTGAAAAATTAAATACAAATTGACACAGGATCTGGAAAGTAAAACCAGAAAATGAATGACTAAAAGAATCCACTCTCCAGGACTGAGGTCAAGGGGGAATGAGGCTATGGAGAGCCAGGGGCCCTGTGTCCTCTGCGGTACCCTTCGGTGAATAGTCATGGTGCTGCGTCCCACTGAGGGCCCAGGGAGCATGCGCCTGCCAGGCCCTCCTCTCAGCTGTACCTTGCCTCGTATACCACTCTTGAAATTATCGAACCATGTGCTACAGGGCATATTGCAGAAAAATATGGTGCTCGGAATCTCAGGGCTTATATATTTTATCTCACTGGCAAAGGATTCTCAAAGGTTTGGAGCTTAAAATAGAGCTCGCGCTTACACCGAGTGGGGAGAAAGCCACCATATGCCTTTCCATCTTGTGTGTGGTATGACTGGAATTGGGGGGGAATGACAACACCGGGGCTCTAGCCAACACTCGAGGCCAGCAGGCTAAATGCAGAGTGGGTGTCAGTCCAGCCTCTTCCTGGTTCTGTCTGCCTGTGCCTTTAACCTTGGCAGTCAAGGTCTGTGTGGCTCCTCATTGCATCCTGCCATTAATCAGTCCTAAGGCATCATCCACACAGACAGCTGGGTTGGCTTGAGTAATGCGCCTGTGTTTTCTCATTTGATTCAAGCCTCAGTTAAACCTGCATCACCTTCATTGGTGAACTTGGCTGCAGGCTGGGTGCATCTTTAGTGGGGCGCTTCCTTCCCCTGGAAATTCTCTACATTGGCTTTCCATGTTATCTTGTCATCTCCGAGGGTCCAGTGAGGATGACACTGTGCACTTCCCAGGGGGTAGAGATTGTTGCTGGAGGAGGGGCAGGGGTGGCACTTACTTCCGCTGGCAAGCGAGGCCGCATTTTGACTTGGAGCTTTGAGATTTGAAGGGTGGCAGATAACATGCGTGACAGGAAGTAGAGCTTATCATGGCAGATGATGTTCCCAATGCCCCACTTTATAATTGCATATATTAAGAAAGTTATATATGCCTCGCAACACAGACTTTATTGGGTAGGAATAAAGTTAATGTAAGCAGAAAGCAATGCAGTTGCCAGAAATGAGAGGAAAGGAGCAAGGAATGCACAATGCTTGGATGATCTGAAATACAACTTCTCAAACCTCTCAGGATGGCCTAGAGGTTTTAAAAATGTTTTTATTTATCGCTGGACATGTTGGCTCATACGTATAATAACAGTACTCAGGAGGCTGAGGCAGGAGGATTGCAGTACATTATAGGCCACCCTGTGCTACAGCGTCAGACTATTTCATGACTAACAAAAAGCCAAGCATCGAGGCAAGCAAAAGACTTTGGAGATGGCTTAAGAAATGAAGTGTTCTTCTTGCAAGTGCGAGGGTTGGAGTTTGGGCTTTGGCAGGTAAAAACCTGCTGAGCTTGGCGAGCCTTTGAGATGGATGCTTGGGACATGCTGGCTGTCAGACTGGACAACTGGGATTGAAGTTCTGGGAGCAGTGAGAGATGCTGCCACCATTAAAATATGGTGGACAATGAAAAGAGACACCAGAGCTCAACCTCTGTCCTCCACACCGGTGCCTGTGCACGCGCTCATGGAAACACCCACAAGCTGCTGCACACATGTGCGTGCTGCATAGAACACATACATGCTGCTGCATAGAACACATACATGCTGCATAGAACACATGCATGCTGCATAGAACACATGCGTGCAAAAATGTTTTGATTTACTTAACAAGCTTAGATTTCATACCAGAGAGTTGTGATTTTTAAATTTTCTTATGAAAATTTATGGCAGACTTACTCCTGGAAGGCAGGTATCTTGACCCTTAGTTTTGGGAAATTTTAAGTAGACCCTTTAGCAGAAAGCTCTTGACCTAGAGTTGGGGAAAAATGGCTTTTTTAAGTTAGACCCAAAAGAGTTAGTTTCGAACTTGGAAATCTACACATATCCTGAGAGAAAGTGGCATGGGGGAGGGTATTGAGAAAGGAGCCATAGACTCGGGCATCTTTGTCATTTCAGGATGTGTTTGTGAGATCAGAGGACGGGTTGGGTCTGCTCCCCCATTCTCTCTTCTCTCCTCTGTATTGGTCACTGCTAATTCTTTGTCCCTACCCCCACTCTTTACCATACACACACTGAAATAGACTTGTGGCTGTGAGTGGCATGAAACTGAGCTTTTCCCACTGCACACCTCAGTGCTGATTTTTTGATGTTGTAAAGCACAGCCTCCTGTCGTTATCTGTAAATGCAGGTTTTTAGCAATGTGAGTCAAGTCGTTTTAAGTCCTGGGTGGAGCTGGGTGTAGATCAGCTAAGGTCTGACAGCATTCATATTTGCTTCTCATCTTCATTTCCGTTATTTCTCCTTCTCTTCCCTCACTACTGCTCTGCGCTTCCCTGCAGCGCCTTGGCTCTTTGTCCCTCATTTTTGTCCCCTCTCTGTCATGTACCCATGTCTGCTCACCATTTTCCCTGTCCATTAACAGATCTCTAACCTATGTGGTTACTCAACATCTTCCTATACTAAGGGAGGTTCTCTGTTCCCTGGATTTTAGAGACAATGTGAAAGAGACTTACAGTCATATCTAGATTCTTCTGTGTAATAACTGGATTACTCTTGATATTTACTCTAGAGTCTGTGGGTCACTTTGGCCATCCTTAATAGGGGATTAGGATGACACCTATCCTACAGTGATGGAATGATTAAATAAGATCGTGCTGTGATTAGAAGTTCCTACTGCGTTGAAGACTTTTAGCAAACACTGTTGTATTGTTATAAATAAGAAGCATCTTGCTTGAACCTCTTCTCGGAAGATACAGGACTTCCTCTAATATTTCACGAGAGGCTGAGTGATCTCTAGATGATGTATTCTTCTTAGGCTCAGTTAAAAGCCTCAACCCAGTGGACTAGAATTAATACCGAGAAAAGCTCCCATTCATCTGGTTTCTGAGAAACTTGGAATATAGGTCTTTGCTCCACAAAGAAAGCTGTGATGGATGCAGTTTATCATGCCTTTCCTTGAGTTTTGTCTCTTTCTCTGGTAGATTCTGTGATCAGTGCTAATAAATCATGTGGGTGAAGAACTGCACTCACACCCTGCCCCATCCATATCTGGCTTTGGAGAGTATCTCGAGTGACTGAAGATTTGCTTACTGTTGTCACTGATGACATTGCAGAGACAGGCAGATGTTTTGCTTCTTAGAATAATAAGTTTGACTCAGCCTAATGTTCATAGTCTTTTAAAAAATCAGTTTATTAAGAAGAGTGGAAGAAAAAGGCCTGTGGGGGAAGGGATGAGGTTAGGTCAGGAGCGTGGACAGTCACCACCTTTGACTGGTTAAGAGATCCAGTCACTTCCCTCTACCAGGCTTGTCTGCATCCTTTCCCAAAGACAGAAACAGGGCTGCCTCAGAGCACAGGCCAACCCAGAGCAAGGGAGGCCAAGTCTCAGGCACACAATGGCCATGTAGGAAATGTTTGCAGTTAGCTCTCAGTTGCCACAACCCAGGTTTACTCTGACTCCTCTTCACTCTGCCCAGTACTTGGAGTTCTTAGGGACTTTTTATTCACCCTCAGTGGATTTAAAGATGAAAGATAAGGCTTCCTTTTCAAAGCTCTCTCTCACTTGAGTCTGCAGATCTCCTTTCTACCTGCTTCTTCTTTAAAAATATTTCTTGCTTGATTTAAAATATATATATGTATATATTGTGTGTGTATGTATGTATGTATGTATGTATGTATGGTATTATGTTTTAAGGTCCCTCTAAACTGATTTCATAGTGGGTAAGTTCACTAATATTTCCACAGGTTAGAAGAGTTGGTTTATTCCTTTGTTATATGTGTGCTGAAGACAGAACTCGGGTCTTCAGTCTTGGCAGTAGATGCCAAGGAGTCATTGTTGTGGGCCTAATTATTTTCATAGAATATATTCATTATAGAAAGTACTGGGATTCATAAAGACATATTGATTCACATGAGTCATGTCCCGTGACAATGTTCATCCATTTGAACTTTCTCCACTCTTGTTAGTTCTCTTCCTCTCCAAAATGGTCCCTCTTCCTCAATTTTCTGTCAAGTTCCATGATGTGTATGCATGTGCATGGGTAAATTCTGGATTTTGCATATGAGAGAAAGTTGTGATATTTGTCCATGTCTTGCTTATCTCATGTAACAGTATGATCTTCAAAACCCATTTTCTTGGAAGTGATCTACATTTATTCTTATTTATGAGTGAATAAAATCTCATCTCATCTTGTATATATCTTATGGCTTCTTTACCTGTTTGTCTCTTAATATGTGTATAGGTTGACTCTTTCTCTTTGCTACTGTGAGTCATCTGTGCTAAACACGAGTGTGCAAGCATCTCTGTGGTGTGTTGGCTCAGTCTGTTTCACATATACTCCAGAGTGCATACAGAATCATATGAATTCACTCAAAGTCAAGAAATTTGACAGAAACCATGCACGAGGATGCTCCGTGGCTCATAGGCTTATGCTTAGCAAGCTTCTTTACACAGCTAGAACATGAGGGTGGTGCCACCCGCAGCGGGGTATGCCTACCTTCATCCATTAATAATCAAAATGATCTCCCCACAGACATCACATCTATGCAATTCCCTAATTGTAGCTTTTCCTCCAGGCTGTGTCAAGTCGATAACTAAAACTAACTAGCACAGTGGGTATGTGAAAGCCAACAGACACAGTGCTGGATATTTTAAACACTACTCTAGGAGCAAACAAATCAATCTAAATAACTCCTAATTTATAATAATAATCCGAATAATTAACTTCATCTCTAGTGAAATCTAGCTTATGCTATGAGGATTTAATAATTCTGCTATGAGCATTTAAAAGGTTTTTTTTTTCTTTTTTTTTAGAAAGTCCACATGAATGAAAGCCAGTTTCTTCCCACTACTAAATCTTTCAGATGCACAGTCAGAGAGAAACAATTTTGAAATACACTAAAGTGAAATGCCCAGGAGTGATGGATTGCCCGAGAGAGGTATTAATCCTACATGCTTTCCTTTAGGAAACACGTACTTACTGCAGAGTTCTATCCCCGTGATGGATTTCACTTGGTCTGGCAGCACTTAGAGTTGGCATCTTGCACCGCGGACCGATCCCTGTGCAGCATCCCTCTCTCCATTTGGACTTGCTTATTTGGCTTGTTCCACGTTCACCACACGTTTCCTGAAAGTCAACAGAACACACGTGGTTTGGTTTTTTTTTCTATTTTGTGGACTTGGAACTCCTTTATGCCCTGATTTTCATGAATTTGTGGAATGGATTCTAAGCTTTCTGAGTTCAGGGAGTGGGCAGGCAGGAGAGAGGGGCGCTGATGTGCTGCTGCTGCTGCTGCTGCTGCTGCTGGTGTGTGTGTGTGTGTGTGTGTGTGTGTGTGTGTGTGTGTGTGTGTGTGTGTGTGCTGTGTATGCTTTCTTGCATATGGAGGTATTCAAATACAAGTGTGTGCCTGCATGGAAAGGCTGGAGGAGGACGTTCTCAGGTATTGAACCTCGGCCACTATCCACTTTAATTATTCGTTATTTTTTGAGACAGGCTTTCACTCTGGCTTGAACTTTGCCAAATACTCTGCCTGCAGCCACTAAACCCCAAGGATCCACCTGCCTCTGTCTGTTCGGCTCTGAGATTATGCATGTATGGGTGATGGGATTGAACTCAGATTCTTGTGTTCATGTGTTGAGCACTGACTGATCGATCTCCACAGTCCCCCAAATGCACTTCCTTTTTAAGGAACATGAGGGTGGTGCCACCTTCACATGGCTGGAGGAGAGCTCTTCTGATGTGGGAAACAGGATCTTGGTCATCTACAGATGCAGACCATGATTTTGGTTATGAATTACATAGGTGCACTGCCATTCATGGATGTTCTGAGCCTTGTGTTGTGCATGAATTTTCAGGAGATCTATCCAACAAGCCTGTTAGGTGGACTTCCTTGGCCCCTACTCTTCTTGTTTAAGAAGACAGAAGCTCAAAAGAGCCCATTGAAAGGATGAGGAGATGGCTCAATTTGTAGAAACATCTGCTTTTCATGTATGAGGGTCCCAATTCAAATTCTAACTGCCATATAAACATGACAAGCATGGCTGTGTGTGTCTATAACTTTTGTATTAGGGGTGGGGTCAGGTCAAGTGGAGTGGAGTGGCAGAAATAGGGAAATCACAGGAGCTCACTGGCCATGCACCCTTGCTAAAAGGTGAGCTTCTGTTCAAAAAGATTCTGTTTCAAAGCAATAGGATAGAAAGTGATAGGAGTAGACATACCATTCTATGTCTTCAGCATGTATGAGCATAGGGACTTGAACCTACACATCCACATATGTGCACCACACACACACACATATCCCAAGTACAAATGAACACACGGGATAGAGTAACTCAAAGTTACACATGCACACAGGTGCATACAGGCACAGACACAAGTTGGTTGAGCGCCTTCCAAATTATTGTGAGCAAGAAATGTAGTGAAGTCTCAGTTGCAGCATATATAAAATCAGAAAGGTGACTTCTCTCTTTCTTGTTTCTGCAGCTGATTCAAATAGAAACACGCATGGGATGGGGTCTGCAATACGTTCTGACTACTATTAACAATAACTCCTCAGCTTCTTGTCCTAAAAGGATCCTGTTTGACTGCATGACCTTGACTTTAACAATGCTCTCTGCCCTTTGGTCTGAGTCATTTCTTAACTAGATCCTTGACTGGAAATACAGACAACATCCAATTCCAACAGTATTTACGTTATTAGTGTCATCTTTCCTGATGCTGTCAGTTAGTTATTTGTGCTATTTCTTAGAATAATGGAATTTATTCAGGCAATTTATTCTTAATACATTTCTTACAAATGGCAGGATGCTATACTTCTATATCATGCTAATAATGTCTGGTTCGTCCTTATTCCCAGCCCGCTGTACCTTTACAAATGGAGACACTGGTTTCCTACTCTCTCCTAGGTCTTATTGAATTTTCTGTGTCCAGTTTCTGTCTCTTCCCTGTGTCCACTGCGCGTACTTCAAGCTGAAATGGTGTTTGGCAGCCTCCGGCATGAATGGAAAGGCTTCTGCCATGTGCCGTGAGCGTATCAGAGTGGAGGAAAAATGAAGAGCACAGTGTACTCACTCTTCATGGTTACCCCTTAAATCCATGGTTTAAGGGGTAACCATGAAGAGTGGTTACCCCTTAAACCACATATCTAGGTTACGGTTTCTTGACAAACACAAAGCTTTATCTTGGGAATCTGTTAAATTAATATATTTTAAGAGCCTAGGCTCTATACATGGCCCCCTTCCTTTAAACCCCATTTTCTCTTTTTGATTGACAATTCATTTATGCTTTGGACCCAAAGCAGCTTTCGGGGGCTGTACAAGCCACTATTTGTATTTCCTGCTTTGCTCCTGTACTTGGGCCTGATGTTTCTACACCACCATTCTGCTACCAACGTGAATGCCTCTTGGACTCCTTCTGCCTTACCCTGTCTATCCTGTGTCTTCCATGTCTGTGGGTCCCATGTACCTATGTTGCTTTCTATCAGCCAACACTGAACTCCTGTTACACCTCTCCCCAGTTCTAATTAATTAATATACTCACTCTGGTCTATTCTGTGCAAAGATAATAGCAGATATTGTTAGTATGGGGGAACCAGCATCATCCTGTTTCAGTCAGGATGATTTGTGGGAAAAGCAAGAGTTAAGGAGAGGGCAGGGGAATGAAAGTGTGCAGAAAGAGGGTGAAAACTAATTTTGGTAAATTAAAGAGTGGAAAGCATTAACAAGACTTGAGGAGATGGATTCCAGAAAGAAGGCATTGTAGGCTGGCCCAAGCTGCAAACGTGTTTGGAGCACTCTGGTCTGTCTATCTCTTTATCAGAGAAGCCCACAGAGGGAAATCATTTTTTAAGAGATTAAATAGAGAAAGATGTGTTCGTGATGAGCTGTTTGGGAACTCCACGACCTTGCACATATCACTTGAATGACCTTGAGCATGTTAGTTCACACCATAGGGGTTAATTCATTTTCTGAAGAGGAGAAATTTGGGTCAGATAATTTCCATCATTCTATGCTTTCATACAGTGTGTTACAGTGAAAGACGCAAACAAAATGTGTAACAATTTGAAGCTGGTGGAGACAGCAACCAAGACTGCTTGCAACTGGCTGAAATTATATTTGGAATGACAGTATACGCTTGCTGAGATATAGAATAATAATGAGTCTAGTATTAATATGGTCTGGCTTAAGCATAATACTCATATAAACATAAGTATATTGAGAGAAAATGATGTTGATAGAACGGCCCATCAAGATGAACTTCAGAAAAGAGAAACTCCACCTTATCTAAATAGTTTTCCCATCTCCATTGTCATCTTCATTTTATATTATCATTAGGTTTCTGGGCCCAGCAGATGAATTTCAAACTGTTTCTGATTAGGGACTTTCTTTCCTTCCTTGCTATAATGCACACTTTTCTTTCATTTACAAAAAAGCAAATAGATCACGTGTTTTCTCCTCTTCTGCAGTTAAAAAAAAATAAACAGCCAAAAATGTTTCTCAGCTCAATTCCATTTTCTTATTGAAAAAGTATTTAATAGAAATGAAAAATATTCATTTATTTTTTTTGAACAAAGTCTTATCACCCATCTCTTTCTTGGAAGTAAATACTCCTTAAAACAAGCTAAATGCACATCCTTAATAATTTAAAGGCAGAGCCAGCCATGTGTAAAATAGGTGTGTGTTCACATAATTGACTACAGTATTTCGCTACATGGCTAAACGCATGGTTTCCCCTAATAGAAGGCCATTGTGGCCGACATCACATTTTCTAGTTCATAAAAGTCAAATGGGCTGTGACCATCGTCTCCCAAACTTAATGGAAAGTTCATTTGGTGACTTCTGAGTTTTAAATGGTGCCTTTCTGGAATGAATCAATAGATCTGAAACACATTAGTGGATCATATCACCAACAGGTCTAAAGCTGACTGGCAACAAGGGGCTGGAGGATCTCATGCAGGTTGATTGCTCTTCGAGGACATTGTCCCGAAAGGTCTCGAATCCCCTTAATAGTATAATGAATTTGAATTAACCAAATAATACTCTCCTGGTGGAGATTGCTTGAGTTTTCTATCTGGTCACTGGGCACTTTGTATTTCAAATTTTTGGTTGACGGATGGAGGGTGAGTTTAATCTGTGGAAAGTAAACAAGTGATAGCATGCAGATGTCAATAGAGGCCCTTTGGGGTGGGGTCTCACAGCATCAAGAGCTTGCTGATGCAAAGGGTGCACATAACCCTCTGCCAGCAGTCTTCTGGAGGTTACTGAGGATAGAGGAAAAACAAATAAGTCATGTCCTGGACTGTGTAAACACACTTGTGCCCAGCCAAAACCTCTAGCTGGGACTCTCAGTGACAGCTGATCTCGGACAGAAGCACAGCCCCGCGGAGAAAACCAGAGATGGAACCATTGAGAAGATATAGGCAAGGATGTCCAAAGGCCTGACAGCGACGTGTGTGAAGATGCCTGGATAGGGCGCCAAGTCATTTCTGTTAACTCAGGAAACACCTTGATTGCAAAATGGAGTGAGAAAGCATGAGGCTACAGGATCTTTCTAGAAAGATGAATACAGCATGTTAATATTAGACTGTTGTTTCAAGAGGAGTCAGAATGCCCCCCAGGGCATTAGAATGCATGGCTCGCTCAGCGGACATCCAGTCCAGCCCTCTCACAACCCTTTTTATTAGAAGGCAGTTGTCAGAATCTGACAACAGTTACCTGACTCGTATGCACTCACACACACCCGTGCCCGTGTTCAGGAAGTCAAACAGTATGGGTGATCCCACCTGCTCTTCATAGCTGGTGAATCATCAGTTTTGCAGTAACAGGACATATGGCTCCTGAAATCACTGTACTGTGTAAAATCACACCCATAAAACCCACAGGGCTTACAGGGAAAATGGGATTAGAAACATCATGCTCAAAAGCTTCCAACAACGGCACATTCAGAAGGAACAGGGAAGCTTTGAAAACCACGACAGTTTGACACCTATTAAACGATGAAACCCACAGCTATTACCATAAGGATAGGAGTTCACCTTGAAGGAAGAAGAGGAAAGTTTTGGTGGAGGAAGTAGAGAAGATTGAATGGTGGCTGAGGAGTTACTGTGCCGTGGTGGTTTGGAGGGAGGAATGGCTCTCTGAAGCCAGATGTAAGTTCTGGCTGTGCATCTGGGTATGTGTCTCCTATGGCATGTGCTGAGAATGGAGCTAGGGCTGAGGTGTGAGCTGTGTGTGTGTGTGTGTGTGCGCGCGCGCGTGCGCGCGCGTGCGCGCGCGCGCGTGCACGCTACCTATAACTCTCATACAGTCTGTAGACTTTTATGCATTATAGCTTAACAGTGTATTTGGCAGGTGAGATCAAGCCCGGGAAGATCTGAGGTCCTACCTTACATACATGTTGTTTTCTAGGACAGCTTGCGGGGACATGTCCTCTTCTTAAAAAGTAGTGCTGTAGGAGCTGGGGAGATAGTACAGTCAGCAAGGAGGACGTGTGTTTAATACTCAGAACCCATGTAAAAAAGGGAGGCCCGAGATGGGTAAAGCTGTATGCCACTGAGCTGCATGCCCTGAGATTTCTTCCCAATGCTGAATTCCACACGGCAAAGAAGAGAACTCACTCTTGCAAGTTGTCCTTTGACCCATTCCACATGAACTATGGCACAGGAACCCCAACATAGATAGATATGAATGAATGAATGAATGAATGAATAAATAAATAAATAAATAAATATATGTAATATTAAAAGATTATAAGTTGGGTAGTATTGCACAGGCAGAAGCAAGCAGATCCCTGGGCCTTGTGTCAGCCTGATCTACTTGGCAAGTTCCAGGCTAGTGAGAGACCACGTCTCCGAAATTGTGAACAGTGCCTGAGGAATAAGATGCACCCAAGGTTGACCTATGGTCTGTACACACATATGCATGCATACACACACAGGGGAGAGAGAGAGAGACAGAGACAGAGAGAGAGAGAGAGAGAGAGAGAGAGAGAGAGAGAGAGAGAGAGAGGAGAAATGGTGATACACCTAACTACAGCTGAGAGGATGCATGAACCACAGAGCAGTCTTTAACTCCTCGAGACCCCTCCCTCCCTGCAAGTGTGTCCGCCTTACATGTGGCTGGGCTTTGTCATGCCTTTCATGCAATCTATTCCCTTCATCTTCTGTTCAACTAAATTAAAGTGAAATATCCAAGCCATTCTTCGAGATGGGGAGACGGTGGCGCCTCGGAAGTCCCGAGGAAGTGTCCATTCTGCCCCTTTATTCATGAGGGCCCGATTTCATCTTGCTGGACATTTGCATTAGACATTTGCTCAGGACCTCACTTCTGTTCTATTCTGTTCTGTTCCAGATAATTTCTATCTCTTGCATCTACACCCTGTTAAAAAAAACTGGATTCCAGTGATCAAAATTGGCCTAAGATATAACATTGCCTTTGAGATCAGCCTTGTGATTGAATCATTTGTGACCATTCACAGGAGAGGGGGGTTTTCATAGTGGCCTTTAAGCCACTGGTGGGTTGTTTGTTCTATCTTCCTTCTTACGTGGAGGATAATGCTAAGCCTTAGAGGAGAGAGTATCAGGCACGCATCAAACGGCAGAATGTTTATTTGGGACCTGGGAAGTCCTAAGTTCAATCACTGGCAAGAAAAAGGTGGGGTAAGGAAGAGGAAGTGGAGGGGGGGAGGCTAAGGCAGGTATTATGGTAATTACTCTTTTTTTCTTTTCTATCTTTTTTTCTTTGCTATTATATATATATATATATATATATATATATATATATATATATACACACATATATATGTGTGTGTGTATGTATGTATATATATACACACACACATATATAACTTATTTGGGGGTGTAACTGTCACACAGAAAGCTTTGTCCATTTGATGCCCACATCACCATATGTATGGATACAAGTATACAACTGTGACCATCTCCATGTTCAAGGCCGCACGGTGTGTTTATTCCACACCCTAGGTAGCTCCTTCATGCTTCCTTTATTTTATTGCATTTTCTGCTCTTATATAGATTTTTCATTGTGATAAAAACACTTAATAGTAAGATCTAGCATGTTGGCAAATTCTAAACCCAGTATCTTTAGGCACTGGTCTACACTGTTCAAGAACCTCCCAGAAAGTGAAAAATCTTTGTATCCTTTGAAGTCAATTCCCCATTTTTGGTGTTCTCCCACCACCAACCACTTTACTCTACTATTGTCCTGTAGTTTTGAGTATTTTATTTATTTTACTTTATTATTTTATTTGCTTATTTTAAGACATGTCTCAGGCTGGCTTGGAATTCAATGTGTGGCTGAGATAGCCTTGAACTCTCTGTAGTCCACATGGCTCAACCTCCCAATGCTGGGATAATGGGTGATGCCAGGAAGCCCAGTTTTAAGCTACCTCATGGAAATAGCATCATGTGGTATTTTCCTTTCACACCTGTCCAGTTTGATCAAAAAGGTAATCTTCCCTTTTTAAGGCTAAGGTATGTCCTGAGTTGTTGTGAGAGGACCACACATTCAAATGAAAATATCACGGATCTGTATTTGGGAGGATTCATATTTGGTATAGAATATTCTAGAAGGTTCTAGAAGCTTCAAAACCTATTAGGCACTTGGAATAAGTACATCAAATACCGGACATGAAGTCTATCTAACTAACCAAAGCAGATAAACCCACAATTTGCCATGTGTACAAGTATTTTATGGAGCCATATTGAAGCTGACCAGAGGAAAGTGTGATGGTAGTGACAGGGTTGGGAAGCGTACGACATCTGAGTCTAATCCCAAGGCACACCCACCATGTCCCTAAAACGAACCATTCACAGACAAAGAAAAGGTGACAAAGCTGAGATAGTTTCAGATGCATGCAATCAGAAAGGGTTGATTTCTTTATCATGCTGTTAATTGAGTTGGATGGCATCACTGAAAAACCATGGCTATTGTCAGGGCAGAATGTGTGTGTGTGTGTGTGTGTGTGTGTGTGTGTGTGTGTGTTTTCCTGGCTCACACTTCTCTAGAAATCTTTGCTTTCCACAGAGGGCATTCAGAAAGAAAGACGTGAAAGAAAAAAAAATCACACACGGGCACAAATGCGAGATAACGCATGATTAAGTTTTGACCCCGTAGATTGTTAACCTTCAAAGCTAACTCTGCAGTCGCACAATATTATTAGCAATAAAAGGAATTTGCTTTGCCCTTTTTTTAAATTACCATAAACCGATTGACTGAGACAGAATGATGTTAATATTTAAGAAGTAGGACACTAGATTCTATTATCTCAGAAGCTCTGTCACCAGGCCCTCTCTGTAGTCCTGTTATCTAATTATTGGGCTTAAATTGCATTAGTGTGCTGGCAATTTGTCTACCCCTGGAAAAGTAATTGACATTTGGGTTACTGCTTCATATGTGGGCGACTTGCTAGCCAGTTCCGAAGAGTCCTCTCCTGTCAGGGCAGATTAGTTTAATGTTGCCTGGAAGAAAGGGAGACTCTGTGTTTTAAGGTATGCCACCTCTGTTCCTGGGCACCATTTGGTATTAAAATTTTGGTTTGGTATCAAAGTTGATAAGTCACCTGCAATGAAATTGAACAAGGTTGTCGTGACAAAGTAATTAATGGTGTTTTTTGACTTTCAGATGACTTTAAGGGACGCATACTTAGTCTTTGCCGGCTCCCACCGCCATGATGATAAATATGCATTACACACTTACAGGGCATCTTTAACTCTTGTCAGATGTTTTTTGCAGGGCTTTCAATTTATCGTCTCCCTTTCTCTCTCTCTGAATTAAAGAGAACCAGGTAAACTCCATATGGAGTACTGATCTGGCATCACCAGAAAGGGCTCTGAGTTTTCGTAACATGTGGGCCACACTGCTACTCCCTACACTGGGGGCTTTTTTCTGCCTTAAAGACATGTTTATTTTCTGGGCAAAAAAAAAAAAAAATGAAAGCAATGGTTTGACTTTCCTTTTTCTAGGCATTTCTTTGACATACCAAGTTCACCACAGAAGGATAGCTGTGGGGATTAGCAGACACCCCATGTTTCTCTTTGAAGAGAGAAGAGATGTGTCCTATGACCTGGGAGAGAACATATATATGGGAAACACAGGGTTTGGCTCATATACCCATGGCATTAGGATATGTATGTGCCAGGAGTTGGGGGGAGGGCTAACAGGATTTTCCTTCAGAGATCAACAGGATACACGAGGGTAATTTAGAAGGCAAATATCATGAACGGTCAGCCCTGTTTTCCTTTACTTGAAAATGAAAAGTGAGTCCTGAAAGTCTTTGGACATTGATGGAATATTGGCATTTCTATTTCTGCAGATACAAGATCAAGCCTAACATAGGAAGGAACCACGTCCTTCCTGTGTTGGCTTCTCTGTCTCTCTTCTCCACATCCTGTTCTCTTTAGGATACCAGCTTCCCCGCAAGCCTCACTGCTCCCAGGACACCATGAATACTCTGTCAGGCTCACTCTTTTCTAAGCCCTTCTCTGAGTGAGATCCCTTGGAATCTACTGAGATGTTTCCGCCCCAAAGGCCAACCTGTTAGGTCCTGTTCTGCCCCACTTAGCTCCAGCCCCAGCTGGATGCCCCCTGTCTCAGTTATGATTCCAGATGACTGGAGCATTCCTATTCTCCCTTGCCTTCTGATCTTCACTCCAGAGCACAAGCAGCAAGAGGGGGGAAACCTCACCTGCTTGCCTTGCCCCCACTGCAGGAACGGACAATAGAAGATGCCCCTTATGTCTTCCAGACATAGCAGGCAGTCTCCAATTTTAGAAACATGCTTGGTGATGTTTAAAATTAGCATATATTAATTGCACAGAGTAAGGGGTTTTGTAGTGGGCTTTGATCATAGGTGACCAGTCTCTTTCATTTCTATGGCATTTTTGTTTGGTTTGGTTCTTACCCTCATTCCCTATGCTGTGTCCAGTGCACACTCTTCCTGTGTATCTCTTTTGTACTTATATGCCATTTTGTTTTAGTTTTATAGATTCTACATATGAGAGAGAACAGGTGATCTTTAATGTCTACTTTTAAAAGGACTTATTATTGTTTACGTGCCAGACTGTGTCTCTGTGTGTAAGTGCATGTCTGTTTCTGTGGAGGCCAGGAGAGGGCCTCAGTTCCTCTGGAGCTAGAGTTCAAGGTGGTTGGGTAGTGGTCATGAAGTCAGATCATCTAAAAGAGCAAGAAGCACTGATAGGGCTGGAGATGTTTAGAGACCTGATTGCTTTGCCTGAGGAATTGGGTTTGAGTTCCAGCAAACATGTTAGGTCACAACCACCTATCTTGTAGTGACGTCACTATAGCCTCCATAAGCACTAGAGATGCAAGTGGCGCACAGACATACATGCAGGCAAATCACTCTTACAAATTAAATAGTAGTTTTTAAAAGAGGCTCTCCTAACTGCTGAGCCAGCACTCTAGCCCATGCTGACAACCGTCTTTCTCAGTCTAGCTTATTTCACTTAGCACGGCCGTATCCAATTTCATCCATCTTGTAAAGGACATTATCTCATTCTTATTCGTAGATGAATAAAACTCAGTCGTGCTGGCACACCATCTTTTCTTTGTCCACCCATGGGTGGCCACCTAGGCTGATGCCACCTTTCAGCTGTTGGCATTAGTGCTGTAATGAACACGGGTGTGGGGGTGTTTCTGGTAACCTTAGGTCCCTTGAGTATAAATGGATTATATGGAGCATCTATTTTTCATTTCTTCAGTAACATCCATAGTGATTTGCATCGTAGCTACCCTCATTTGCATTCCTGCCAGCAACACAAGCTCCCAGGAAGTTGCAAAAAACAATAGTGTTGTCAACACCATTCTCCAATGGAAATGTCTACTATAGAAATGGTACCCATCTTCCCACACAGCTTCCCTCCCCCATGCTAACAACAACTTCTGTAGGCAGCTGACACCTGCTTTGTTTAATTCCTTGCTGCCTTATCCTTTTATTTGGACATTTTCTATCCTTTTCCTTGACAATACCTTCCAAGACAGCATTGATATTTTAAGCATAAGAGTTTTTTTTTTTGTTTGTTTTTTTTTTTTTTTTTTTTTTTTTTTTGGTGTGTATCCATACACAGGGCAAACACATCAAAATTCATTTTATTCTTAATATAGTGTATTGAAATGTCATCAGCGAGATGTTTATTTTCAAGGTAAGTCAAGAATTCATGGCCTGAATCTGAGAGGGAAGGAATGGGGAGCAGGGAGAGGAGTAGCAATGGTGTAAATACAGTGTTCGTGCATAAAATTCTCAAATATAAAACTAAAACCCCAAAGAGGCTTGGGAAGATAGTTCTGTTGTTAAAGTGTTTGCTATGCAAGCATAGGACCTGAGCTTGGTCCTCAGAATCCATGTAAAAACCTAGACATGGTAATGCACATAGAGAACCAGACATGGTAATGCATACTTATTTATTTATTTATTTATTTACTCACTCATTCATTCATTCATTCATTCAGTTTATATCCTGGTTGTAGCCACCCCCTCCCAGTTTCACCCGCACAAATCATTCCCCCATTACCCCTTTCCTTCTCCTCAGAGATGGGGAAGCCCCTTTGGGTACCATCTTGCCCTGGTTATGTACATTTTAAATCACAGTACTGGGGAAGTGGAGACAGAAGGATCTCTGCGGATTACTGGCCAGTATGGCTAGCTTCAGTGAGAGACCTTGTCTCAGAACAAGATGGAATAACTCCCAAGGCTTGCCTCTGGACTTCACAAACATTCATACACATTTGTGTTGTACACACACATACACACATGTACACACACACACACACATGCACACATGTAAACATGGCTACACATGTATAAACAAACACAAAATAATAATAACATAAAACAGAAAGTGTTCTACCTTTGAGTTCTGTCAGGGGCGCCGAGAAGCTTCCATGTTTTGTGTTTTCCTTGTGGGTGACTCTGCTCTGCCCCACAGGTTCTGGAATAGCTGCCATGACAGTAATGGAGAATCATCCCCATGGCAGATGGATGGCTCTGTGTCCTCTCCATACTCCTTCGTGCTCTGATACTGTTAGTTTCCAAGGCTCTGGGTGCTCAGTGGAGCGTTTTGCATAAGACACACTTTATCTTTTATCTCTCAAGCAATGCCATTAATACAATATATAGGAAGCCAGTGACGAGGCCGATAAAATTACCTAGCAGCCGAAAGGTTGCTGCGCTCATTTATCTCGGCAGAATTCAGAAGGTAAATGACATGATTAGGGCTCAGGGACCCAAGTGACAGGGATGCTACCTGGATTAATGAAATCCAAGATTCTTTTCTCTTTTCTTCATCAGGGGAAGGTGGTCAAGAGGAGGGGAGAAGGGATGGGGAGGTAGAGGAGAGTCAAGGAGAACGCAATTTCCGAGATGGCTTCCTGAGGCCAAAACATCTAAGAAATAGACTGTTCCCTGCTGGTTTAATTATTTTCCCTTCTTAAATGTGGTGACCTTCCCATTCTGTACTAATTATGGAACTCTGTTGATAGAGCCATATTTCAGACAGTGGACCCAAATGATCCGTTTACTACCCAGGTTTCTTCCTTAACATAGGAAGATGTGAACAGTCGTCATGAGTCTCCTGTGATTTGAAAAAAAGATATGGTTTTTAGGAATACATGTTTTCATCATTAAGATTCTATGCAACATATTTCTAGACACTTAATGATATTCAGGTGAATATATAGGTACTTAGAAACACATTTTTACATTAAAAATTAATCAGACACACCATTTTCACAATGTAAATCATATTTAATATAAAATATGTAAGTTAGGATTGGAGAATTTCAAATGAATGTCTTGTTCAAGGAAATAATTTTCCTAAGTAAATTTTATATAGTTTTCATATGGAATTGGATAGGGATTATTTTTCTTTTTAATGTTCCATTTGAGATTGGCACAAACTCTTTTATTTGGGTTAAGAGAGGACTGATTGGGTTTCGCTATGTAGCCCAGGTCAGCCTCTAACACATGGTCTTCTTGTCTTTACCTTCTGAGTGCTGGGACTGTAGCTGCTCATTACCACACTATGCTGGTTAATTATTGTCACTTGACACATACCTAGACATATCTGGAAGGAGGAACTCTTACTGAGAAAATGTCCTCATTAGGCAAGTCTGTGGTGCATTTTCTTGATTAATGATTGATGTAGGAGGACACAACTAACTATGGTGACGCCACCCCAGGGCAGATGGTCCTGGGTTATATAAAACATAGGCTGAGGAAGATTTGAAGAGCAAACCACTAGGCTGCAGTGATCCTCTGTGGCTCCTGCTTCAGTTCCTGCCTCCAGATTCCTGCCTTGAGCTCCTGCCCAGACTCCATCATAATGAACCTTAAGCTACAAGATGAATTAAACACTTTCCTCCACAAACTGCTTTTGCTCATGATCTTTATCACGTTGATAGGAGGCAAACTAGGATACATACTGTGATGGTTTATGTATGCTCAGACCAAGGAGTGGCACTATCAAGCGGTGTGGCCCCGTTGGAGCAGGTGTGTCACAGTGGGGATGGACTTAAATACCCTTAGCCTAGCTGCCTGGGAGTGACTTTTCCACTAGCAGCCTTCAGATGAAGATGTAGAAATATTTTTCCATCTCCTGAGGTCTTCTTCGATTTCTTTCTTCAGGGACTTGAAGTTCCTGTCATACAGATCTTTCACTTGTTTGGTTAGAGTTACGCCAAGGTACTTTATGTTGTTTGTGGCTATTGTGAAGGGTGTTATTTCCCTAACTTCTTTCTCAGCCTGCTTGTCCTTTGAGTACAAGAAGGCTACTGATTTGCTTGAGTTAATTTTATAACCAGCCACGTTGCTGAAGTTGTTTATCAGCTGTAGAAGTTCTCTGGTGGAGTTTTTTGGATCGCTTAAGTAGACTATCATATCATCTGCAAATAATGATACTTTGACTTCTTCCTTTCCAATTTGTATCCCTTTGACTTCCTTATGTTGTCTGATTGCTCTCGCTAGAACTTCAAGTACTATATTGAAAAGATATGGAGAGAGAGGACAGCCTTGTCTAGTCCCTGATTTTAGTGGAATTGCTTCAAGTTTCTCTCCATTTATTTTGATGTTGGCTACTGGTTTGCTGTAGATTGCTTTTACTATGTTTAGGTATGGGCCTTGAATTCCTGCTCTTTCCAAGACTTTTAGCATGAAAGGATGCTGAATTTTGTCAAATGCTTTTTCAGCATCTAATGAGATGACCATGTGGTTTTTTTCTTTTAGTTTGTTTATGTAGTGGATTACATTGATGGATTTCCGTATATTGAACCATCCCTGCATTCCTGGAATGAAGCCTACTTGATCATGGTGAATGATCGTTTTGATATGCTCTTGGATTCGGTTGGCAAGAATTTTATTTAGTATTTTTGCATCTATATTCATAAGAGAAATTGGCCTGTAGTTCTCTTTCTTTGTTGGATCTTTTTGTGGTTTAGGTATCAGTGTAATTGTGGTTTCGAAGAACGAGTTGGGCAGTGTCCCTTCTGTCTCTATTTTGTGGAATAGTTTGAAGAGTATTGGTGTTAAGTCTTCTTTGAAGGTCTGGTAGAATTCTGCACTAAAACCATCTGGTCCCGTACTTTTTTTGGTTGGGAGGCTTTCTATAACCCCTTCTATTTCTTTAAGGGTTATGGGACTGTTTAGCTGGTCTACTTGATGCTGATTTAATTTTGGTATTTGGTATCTGTCTAGGAAATTGTCCATTTCCTCCAGATTCTCCAGTTGTTTTGAGTATAGGCCTTTGTAGTAGGATCTGATGATCTTTTGAATTTCCTCTGTTTCTGTTGTTATATCCCCCTTTTCATTTTTAATTTTGTTAATTTGGATACTATCTCTGTGCCCTTTGGTTAGTCTAGCTAAGGGTTTATCTATCTTGTTGATTTTCTCGAAGAACCAGCTCTTGGTTTGGTTGATTCTTTGTATGGTTCTCTTTGTTTCTGCTTGATTGATTTCAGCCCTTAGTTTGATGATTTCCTCTCTTCTACTCCTCCTGGGTGAGTTAGCTTCTTTTTGTTCCAGCGCCTTCAGGTGTGCTGTTAAGTTGAACTCAGATATGCCTGATGTAAAGTACTTGAGTCTGTTTTTGAGTGTGTGTGTGTGTCTGTCTATCATTTATCTATCCTTATGCAACTGCCTATCTACATATTTATCATCTTTATCTCTATTTTATATCTATCTACTTAGCTATTATCTATACCTATCTTCTACTAGCTATGTATGTATGTATGTATGTATCTATCTATCTATCTATCTATCTATCTATCTATCTATCATTTTCCAGTCTATATTCAAAGCCAAATATAGACAACATGGTATACAGTAAAACACAGCAGTTATAATATAGACTATACTTTACTGTTTTTTGTGTAGGAGTCATTATAGTCTGAGTGTGACATGTCCCCCATAGGCGCTTGTGTTTGGAACCTTAAAGAGGTGAGGCTTTGTTAGAGGAGGCCATCATGAAGAACATGCCCTTTGTTTTACATGTCCTGATTCAGAATTGGGTTCTTTGCTTGCTGACCTTTAAAGCTAGATGACTGATCACCTCACATCCCTCCTGCCACAGCTGTGACTCACTTGGGCTGCCAAGTGTTCCCCACCACATTGGACTAGGTACCTTGGACCAGGAATAAAAACACATTCTTCCTCTCTTAATTTTCTTCTTGTCTGATGTTTTTGTCACAATGACAGGAAAACAGACTCCCAAACTCATGTTAGGAACATGTGTTAGTCAGGTTCCTCTTGAGTCACAGAACTTATGGAATGTCTTTATGTATTAAGGGAATTTATTGTAACGACTTGCAGTCTGCAGTCCAACTAACCCAACAATGGGTAGCTGTGAAATGAGCAGTCCAAGAATCTAGTAGTTGCTCAGTCCTGTGAGGCTAGTTGTTTCAGCTGGTCTTCTGTAGAAGTTGAAATCCTGAAGAAGTAGGTTCCAACAGATGTGCTGGTAAGTAAGTGCAAGCAGGTGAAAAAGCGTGAGTCTTCCTTCTTCCGCTGTCCTTACGCTTTATGTAGGCCTCCAGCAGAAGGTATGGCTCAGATTAAAGGTGTGTAGCACCACTTCTAGGTTTGGATCTTGCTCTGTTCCAGTCTGGCCTTGAACTCAGAGATCTGCTTGTCTCAGTCTCCTAGGATTAAAGACCTGCACTACTTTGCCTGGGCCTAAGCTTTTCATGGCCACTATGCCTTAAGACCTAGATCGAAGGCGTGTGTCTCCCATGTCAAGATCATGGTCAGAATCAGGTGTCTTTCAACCTCAAGATCTGGATCACAGGTTTGCCCTCCATTTTTGGACTACAACTTTATTTTTTTTCTGGGTTCTAAACATCTGGACTCAGGATTTCAGGCTTACATGGTAAGTACTTTACCACATTGCCAGCACTCTAGCTCCAAATTTTCATTTATATTGTGCCTTTACTCTGTTTAATTTTCCTGCTGAAAACACATTTTGTATTGAAGAAAAAAAGGACACTAATCATTGAGATGAATATGGCTGTAGGACAGAGACTTCTGCTTGCTTATTCAGCAGACCTCCATCTGTCTAGTTTTTTAGAAGACTCTGATTATTGATTGACATTTCAAGGGAATGTGATGCCGAATAGGTCCATGGTTCTTGGAAAAAAGATACCTTAACTGGCCCATCTCTGGACCACGGACCTCTCAGAAAAGCACCAGGTCAAAAAGTGCCGTTTTACATCAGTCACAAATGCCTGCTGATGACTGCCATGTCAAGAAGGTGTGAAAGGTGATGTGGCAAAGGGACTGTTAGCCTTCTATGTCATCCGGGCTTTCTAATTTGTTTCCATTCTCAGAAGTACACCCTCTTCTTTTGTTGTTGTTGTTGTTGTTGTTGTTGTTGTTGTGACTGTAGTATGTGCATGTGTGCATGCACACATGGACATCACAGCTTGCAGTTCTTCTGTATTGTTCCTCCTTTTCTTCTCAAGGGCGTCTTAGCACTTGCATTGAAAATGCATAGGAACATCACCTATTCCCAACCCCAGTACTCGCCAGGCCTGACCATACTTAGCACTCAAGATAGACAAGGTCTATGTTGACAATGGTAAGGTCATGGAATCTACTCTTCTTGGCAGGGTCTGCTTAATGAAGCCATGAAAAGGGTGAATACATTTTTCCCACCCAAGCAAGCTCTCCCTTTTGTAGCACTTGCTGCATGCATTCATGTTGCAGTGAGCTACATGTGTTTCTTTAAAATCCATGGACAAATTTAGCTATAAGTACAACAGGAAAATTACTTGCAACCTTCCATATCAACAGACTAATTCACACAGTTAATTCTGTCTGACCTTAATTCTGTGACCCTTCTCATGTGAGGGGCCAGGTCAATGCAATCAATTTGCAGATAAAGTAGACTATTGAGCATTCACAATGCTCATCACTGGCTTGATCTTGGGTAGGCCTCATGCAGACAGCCAGGGCACAGGCTCAACATGTCTGGAAGAAACTGTTTCACAGCATGAAGCCCCACCCATAGCTGAGCAGCAATTGGCAGCTGATGCCTTTGAGGGGAGGGAGGATTAGTGTTCTTCAGGAATGCAAGCTCTTCTTGCCCATGCTCTAAGAGATGGCCCTACACCTATGCATATACAGCAGCACTAATGGACTCGGTGGGTTAAGAGAAAGGAGGTGAATTGGGAGAGACTTGTGGTTGGGATTTCTGGGAGGGGTTGTGGGAGAAAAATGGAGCAGGTGGATATAATCAAAGTTCATCATGTACACATGTATGAAATCCTGAAAGAATAAAGAAAATCATATTTAACACAATCGAATATAGATGTGTTGAATTTCCTCATCAATTCCAATGTCTCCACTGCCTACCTTCTCTCAAACTCCACCCATGTGCCCCCAAACATCTTCCAATTCTCACAGAACCTGAGTGTGGGCTCTCTCACCTCCAGGTAGCAGGGAACATGCCACGGTTGGTACTGGAGATTGAGTTATCCTCTTACCTGCAAATGAGGAGCATGCAGCTTGACATGTCAGACATTTACAGCCTGAGGCAAGGCTTGATCTCCTGGGCACTCTGGACTGGCAGGACTCCCTGGTCGCCCGTGTCCATCTCATTAGCTCTTCTTGGCCTGTCCTTGAACCAGCATCACTGCTGACTCTGGCAAGAGTTTGCAGTCCTGTCCCTATGAGGTTGTGGTTTTGTTGTTGTTGCTGTTGTTATTTTGTATGAAATGACTGTATTTTCTTTCTCCACATAGGAATTGTACAGTTAGGGTTTCACAAAGGCTTAATAATAATTTCAAAGACTTAGCAGTTCTTTTCCTTCTTTTGGGGAGAAGAAAAGTTAGGTGAGGGGCAGCCCAGTGTGGACTGGGATGACTGGAGCCCACAGTCTCCTCTTGGGGATCTGTTTTGGTTTCTCTTGTTTTTCAGGAAGCTGTGTGCTCTGACAAGACAGTTGAGAAACTCAGTGAAACTAGTGTAAGGATCCAGTGTGACCATCATTGCTCATGTGTCACTGCTCACTGCCACAGTGTGTGAGTAGACACCAGTGGACAGCTTGCAGAAGCCGGTTCTTTCTCTCTGCTATGTGAGTCCTAGAGATTGGACTCAGATAGGCTTGGTCGCAAGTGCATTTTCCAACCCAGACACCTTGCTGGCTTCAGTCCTTTGATTTTGATATGGAAAATGATGCACCTTGTCCCCAGCCACCTGCTGACACTGAAGGTCAAAGGGGACACAACTGAGGTGTGAAGGCTTCAGAGGACTGAAACTGTAGTATGAAAGTGTCTGGGCACTGCGCATGCTCAGCATCTTTCCTGCGCATGCTCAGCAGGTAGTTTTGGCATTATCCAGAAAGGGCTTCTTCTACAAGCGACAGAACATAGAAATCACAGTGATATGAGTGTGGCTGATATGACTTCAAGGCTCCATGGTGCAGCCTTTCCTGTTTGTTAGGTAGGATAAGTGTTGGGAATCCAGTTCAGCTTCATTGCAGCTGCAGGAATGTACCTTGAATATAAGCAGAGAACCAACCAAACAGATGATGTTTGCTCTCTCAAAGGAATACAATTCAACTATTAAGAATGAAAAAAAGCTCTATTGGGCAAATGGCTCAATGTGTAAAAATACTTGTCTTGTGAGCTTGACCTAAGTTCAATTTGTATACACAAGTTAAAAAGCCAGGTATGATAGTGCATTCTTAAAGTTTCAGTGGGGGAAAGGTGAGGCAGGGGGATCCCTGGGGCTCACTGGTCAGATAGTCTTGCTGAACTGGTGAGCTTTAGGCCAATGAAAAATGACCTCTACAAACAAGATGCATGGGACATGAGAAATGACAGTGGAGCGTGACTTCTTCTGGTCTCCATAAGTGTGAATCTGTGCATGCATACACAAAAGGACCAAAAATAACAATTCTTTGGTGTCAACTTTACTACATCTGGAATTAGATAAAACCCAAGCAACTGGGCACACCAGCAAGGGATTTTCTTTCTTAATTAAATCATTTGAAGTGGGAAAATCCACTTTTAATCTGGATCTTTTGAGATGGAAAGATATACCTTTAATCTAGATTTTTCGAGGTGGGAAGATCCAGCTTTAATCTGGGTCACACCTTCTGCTAGAAGCCTATATAAGGGCCCGGAACTAGGACACTCTCTGTGTGTGCCTCCTTCTCTCACTGTCACTGGCAAGTCTATTCCTTCAGTGGCACTGGAGCCTACTTCTTTGGGAGGCTAGCATATACTGAAGACCAGCTGAAACACCCAGCCTTCTGAACTGAATGACTATTCAATTCTTAGACTGACCATTGTTAAACAGCCTGTAAGTCATAATAATCTCTCCCCCCTCATTGTTTCTCACTCTCTCTCTATTCCTTTCTCCTTATTCCTCTCTCTTTCTCTCTCTTGCTCTCTCTGTGTCTGTGTCTCTATGAATACGCACGTGCGCATGCACACACACACACACACACACACACACACACACACGGATTCATATGGGAGACCTTGATACACAGCTATCTAAGGAAAAGTTATTGGATGGAAAGTCCATATATATTTATAAATTATATGCATTATGATCACATTTGTTTAAAATGTATAGGTGAATACAGTCATTTAAATAACATACCATATATTTTTAAAACATGCAAGATATGTATCATATAATTTTAATTTCATATATAAACATAGAGGTATGTGGGCATTTATAAATTAAATATTCACCAATATCATAATAAACCCTACAGTAGTAGGCTTTTATAATAAAATATTTCTTCACATATGCAAATTTCAAATGTTATGTTAACCAAAGAAACATGCACTAAATTTTCAGTCTGAAACCACCACCATCATCACCACAGAAAGGCTTTAAAAAAGAAGACAGTTCTCAAGTGGTAAGATTGGGACACCAACCCAGTCATAAAACTCTCCATCTATACTTTGTCCTGCTTGCAGAGGAGTGTCCTGAGTGCAGAGCCTAGTGTAGTCTTCATTAGAGAGACCAAAGAGGCTTCACCCACCGACAGTCAATGGGAGCAGATGTAGAGCCCCACAGCCAAAGGTTAGACAGAGCTAAGAGTCCTGCAGAAGAGGGGGAGGAAGGACCAGAGAAAGAAGAGGAGTCGTGGACACCATAAGAACATGGCCCATAAAGTCAACTGACCGGAACTCATGGAGGCTTGAAGAGATCGTGGAGCCTGTGGAAGGCTGATGTCAGTCCTCTGCGTGTAGGTTACGCTTGAGTAACTTGGTGTTCGTGTGGGATTCCTACCAGCGGGAGCAGAGGTCATCTCTGACTCTTGCCTGCTTGTGGGATCCTGTTTCTCCTACTGCGTTGTCTTGTCCAGCCAGACATGATGTGAGGGTATGTGCCTGTTTGGTTGATGTCCCTGGAAGGCCTGCTCTTATCAGAGGGGAAGTGGGAGGAGGGTGGTTCTAGGGGACGTGCAGGGGGCGGGGAGGGAGAGTGAGGAATGGAAGGGGGGAGTTGTAGTTGGGTTGTAACGTATGAGAGAAGAATTTAAATAAATGACTAAAAAAATAAGAAAGAAAGAAAGAAAATTGGTAGGAAATAAAAGAAGCCAGTCCTAAGAAGCTTGGCCTATTAATGGGGAATTGAAGAGCTGTATACTCAGAATATTGAATCAGGCTGGAAATGTCCTTTAATAGTGAAGTATGCTAATTTCAAGTCCAAGGCTCTGGTCATCTGGAATGCTCCCTGTTTTGACCTTGCCACCTTTTAAAACCCTGCATACATCTTCTTAGCTTAAAAAGCCTCTCACTTTGCACCAATCCCAAGTCTCTTCACTAATTTAATTCCTGTTTATTGCTAGATATATTTGCATTGAAGGATTGCGACTTTACACAGGAGCTTTCCCCTCCTTTGTTCTAAGTATCTTTTGTTGTTGGTTGCTTTGTCTGTTTTTATAGGACAAGGAGGGAGAGGAGAGAGATCTAATCTGTTCAGCCCAGAAAAGGTGGTTTGGTGAACCATTTGCATTGTGTCCTCTTGGGAACCTCTGGTCAATATGGGAGGTTTGGGAACCTTCTAGTCCAATTCTGGCAGCACTGACCCTGCCTTGTCAGACTCTTCCAAGGCCTCCATTTCTGCTGCCTCCCAGACTAGCTTTCGGCCTCTGACTCCTTCAACGTCTGTTAGGAATGAGCCCTTGGCTACCTGTGCTGATAACTTGCCCGGACCATGTTACTGGCGTATGCCCTTATTTAAACTATTTTAGTCTAAACCATTGTTCTGGGATCTTAGCTAAACTTGATAAAGATGAATATGATTGCACTAAGTGGTTGTCTGCTGAAAAGCAAGAACAGGGATCTCTCTTGGTTCAGTAGCTACCAGATTGGGTTTTTCTTTTCTTTACACTTTGTCCATAAAGCCGAAGTTTCCTCTCCATATTTTTTCTCTCTAAACCTAGCTCCTTTACCTTGATATCAGTAAGGGGAGTGATAGGGAAAGTGGAGGTCATGGTGTGCCCTGTTTATTTAAAGATGCTTAACGGTATCACCTTCACTTACCCACTAAATGCTAATTCAACCCACTCTCCTCTCTAGACACTGTTGCAAGACATTGGAAAGCATTTTTATGAGTGCTGAGAATCGCTGCTTCGAGCCACTATCCCAGGCATTTCAGATCGCTAGCACATCTCCTCATGGTTGCTTCTTGTGCCCCAGCTACATGAGCTCTCTCTCTTGCTGACAAAGTCCAAGCTCCTTGACACCAGCAGTCTGCAGACTCTCTCTGCCTCATATCCCTGTTGTTTACCACCAGTTCCCAGATTTCATTCTTCAATATATCTTTAATATGATAACATGCCTGAGGTATCACCAAGGGAGGATGCATCCTTCCCTGGATCTATTTCATTGACGAGGAAATATCTCCACGTCTCATCTCTGCACATCTCATGAGACCAGCAGTTGTAAACAGACCACTGCAAGCCTTCCTCCCTTCTCTATCCATAAAGATAACTGCTTCCTCCCCAGTGCCTTGTTTTCTTCCTGCGGCTAGAGTGAACTTATTTTTTTTTCTCTTCTTGAATTGTTTCAGCATGCTTTATCATGCTTTGTCCCTCTCTCCCAGTGGACTGGTGATGCTGTGAGATGATTGTGTAGCCACGTCTCATTGTTCAGGTACACAGATCTTGGAAAGCACATGTTCTCTCTCATGTAATGCAGCCGAGTTTCTTTTGTATGCTCATGTGTGAGCGTATGTGTTCCTCTGTGCATTGCTGGTGCTCCAGTGTGTGTGTTCTAGAGGCCAGAGGAAAACATTGACTCTTACTTCTCTGGAAATCTCCTACTTTATTTTCAGACAAGGTCAATCCCTGGCCTGGAATTCAACAAGTAGGTTATGCTGGCTGGGCCGTGAGACACAGGAATCTACTCGTCCCTGAATCCCAGCAATGTAATTATGTAAGCACGTGCCAGCACACATGGTTTTCTCCTTGCATAGTTCTGAGGATCAAATTGGGTCTTGCTGCTTATAAGACTATAACATTATTTGGTGATCCATCTTCCTCATTCCTAGACTGTTTTCGTGACTTTGGAAAAGGCTGCTTGAATATTCCAGTGGTGTGTTGACTATTTTATTGTCTAGGTTGAACTAACTTATCCATGACATCTTGACTGGGACTAAGAAATCTTTAAGGATAATTCTCACACATTAACTCTTAACTCCGAATATGAGTACTGGTAGTGATATATACCCCAAAATGTTATGTATTTAGATGCTTAGGCAGGAGAATTTATCAGGACTGCCACAAATTTGAGGCTAATTAGAGCTATGTAGTTAGTCCCATTTTTTTCAACAAACAACTTTAAGTCTTACAGATGGTAGGCATCTACAGTGTAGAAATGGCTTTCTTTATTTGTGTCCCTTATAGATTATCTATCTATCTATCTATCTATCTATCTATCTATCTATCTCATTGTGTGTGTGTGTGTGTGTATGTGTGTGTGTGTGTGTGTGTGTGTGTGTGTGCATTTATATATGTTCCTACATGCCCATGGATATGCATGTACTTTTTTGTGTGTATTTATAGAGACCAGTGGTTGAGTTCATGTGCCTTTCTCTTGCTTTCCATTGTGTTTTATTGATTTATTATTCTCGGCTAGGCCTTCTTGCTGAAGCTGTAGCTTACTGGTTTGCTCATCTGCCTGACACCAGTCATAGGAACCCCTTTGCTTCTGTCTCCCCAGTACTGAGTGCTGGGGATTTGAACTCAGGTCCTAAATATGCATATCACCCAGTGAGCCATGAACCCAGCCCTCTTCTGTGGCCTTGAAGGGAAATAGGCATCGAAAAGAAGACATCTGTTGACAACAGAGTCAAGGGTCTACACACTCCACTTTCTCCAGTCTTATTACTTCCACCTCTTCATGGGAGCTTCCATACCCACACAGAGGGGCTCTCTCCTCACCGGCTTCATTCTGATTTCTTAATGAGACCTTTCTACAACTACCCATGAGCTGTAGTTTCAAACTCCACAGCAAAATGCAAGGAAAGTATCTGACAAACCTAGAGGGAAGCCCTGTCCCAGACATTAGAACTGTAGTGCTTAATGTGTTTAGTTAATGTGCTGTAGCTTCTAGCTACACTCTATGATCCCAGCAACCTGAACATCTCCTCACTGCCTTCGCCAATGTGCCCCGATGGCAAAATGTCCATCTTTTCCCCTCTGCATGTCTGCCTTTGAGTGATCGTCCATCTTTTCCCCTCTGCATGTCTTCCTTTGAATGATTTTTTTTTAACTAGAGATGCACTTGAATGTTGACTTTTGAGAAACATTTCCTATTTCCCCTTTTTTCCCTGCCTTGGAAGGTTTCCTTTGATAGCCAGCCTGTTCTTCCTGCCTTGCGTCTGATGGTTCACCTTCTGCCCACTTAAGCTGAGGCCCTTTGGTGCATGCTCGGGATTTTAGCAGTTCAAGTTCAAAAGAAGGCCCTCTTGAGGTAACCTGTTCTGACATTTCTTCGTCTTAACACAAAGCTTTGCTGGATTAATGGGCTAGCTACAAATGGTCCTCAGCTTCAGTCACCCCTCACCTCTGTGTATGAGGGGAACGTTCTGTCTATTCATGTGGGAAATACTTTTTTTGTATGATTCGCCTAAATCTAGAAACAAGTGTTATTTTATTGAATGTCCCACTTTTAGTAGAGGTATATTTGAGAAGGGAAATCACCTCGAAGAGTCCAAATGTACTACCTTTTTGTCAGTCTGAATAGTGTGAAGTAATGGGAGGTTCTGTCATAGAGTTTATGGTCTTACTGTCCTGCTGACCTTTTAGAACTGAAATGATGTGATAAGAAAGGTTTTAAAAATTAATAGAACACCACTAGAATTGAGTCCTGTTGACAGGAATGTCAGGGAAACTATTATTTGGGGTGGGGTCAGGTGAATTTTAGATTCTATTCACTCTATTCTTACTCTATTCTTAGCCCTCATGTTGGAGTATCCCGAAATATTTTGGCCACCTCTGAATTCTATCGGAGTTCTAAACCACCCTATTTATATCTTTGGATCTATTTATTTCCCACTGTGCTTCAGTGTTACATAGGTAGCTACTACATAGTAGGTGCTGTTAAATATACTAAATGAATGTATACCTAACTCAAAAACTGTATAGGCAGTGGTGAAGGAAGATTTGCGTGGTACACATCCTTTCATTTACAGCCGTTAATGTTAGTCAAAAATGGCTCTTTAAAAAACTTTATTATGTGCGCGCGCGTGCGTGCGTGCGTGTGTGTGCGTGCGTGCGTGCGTGCGTGCGTGTGTGTGTGTGTGTGTGTGTGTGTGTGTGTTACACAAGTGCATCTTATTGTATGCCAGGGTACACATGTGGAATCCAAAGGATAAATTATGGGAATCAATTCTCCTTTTTCATCATGTAGTTCTTAGGTATTGAACTCAGGTCAGGCTGGGCAGAAGTACCTTTGCCTGCTGAGCCACCTTGAGGGCCCTAAAACAGTTTATTTTTAATCAGCTCACTCGTTCATCCAAAATGGGCTCCAGTAGAATCATTCTCTTGAGTAAGCTGCATAGATCTGAGAAACATTCACTGAGCTAAGAATATGAAGGGACCAGCCAGCTGCCACACTTATTTTTAATATGAGGAAGATCTGCTTTTGTAACATGTAGCTCGCAATGCATAGGCTAGCATGGTTCCAAATGGAAATATTTTTGTCAGTGGAATGAAATAATTCCCTGGAAACTTCCACGGGTTCCCAGTGTGTCTCCTCAGATATTTTATGTGCTGAAAACAAAGCTGGGACCTCTGCAGGCTGAGTCTCTTCCTTCTGAAGTGTCACATGCCAGGCACACGGGAACAGGACAGTACCTGCAATTCTTAGCTGGAACGTGGCGGGGCCATCCTGTTGGTATAATTCGGCCATGCAGGAGGTTGGGGGAGGATTAGGTTCACTTGGATGTGGAAACCTTGAATCTCTGAAGGGGCCAGAGAGAACCAAATGTTCAGTTAAGGATGAAACTCCCATAGGTGGGTGATAGCTTTGTTGGACTCTTTGTTGGTGAAGATCAGGTTTAATTTCCTATTGAGCTAGCGGTACATACACGTATGCCTGCCTGCCCTCCTTCTTTCCTTCCTTCCTTAATTCCCTCTCTCCCTCTTTTCCTTCTTTTCTTGCTTGCTGTCCTTCTCTTCCTCCTTCACGTCTCTGTTTCTTCCTTTACCTTTTCATTTTTAAAGATAAGGTCTGATGTAGCCCAGGCTGGCTTTAAACTGAATATGTATCCAAGAATGAAAGTTTCCTTTCTTTCCCTTCTTTCCCCCTTAGGCAGGGTCTCATGTAGCCCAAGGTAACACTGATCTCATTGTGTTGTTGCGGGAAATATTAAAAAAATTGACCGGCCAATTCTCCACGATGTCGGAGCACACTCTCGGCCTGTCAACTCTCCAGTCCCTGCCGGGCCACCTCTCCAGCGGAGCTCCCTGAGTAGCTGCCACTTCCATGCAACACCCCACAACACCCCATGATCAGCCATGTTAACACCTATTTACCTAGTAGAATCAAGACTCTTAAAGCTTAATAGTTAACCAATAGATTTAAGTATCAATAAGATCACAATTTACAAGATGACAATAAAGAATTTCAGAGCCAATTGATAATGATAAAACCTTACCCCAGTTATTCTAACCTTTTGATAATCCTACCATGGGGCCTCCACTCTCCTTCCCTCCGACCTGTCACCTCCCTCTCTTCCTCTCTCCCACTCCTAGCTCTGCCTCTCTTCTCCTGTCCAAACACAGGCCTCCCACTGCCCTAATGTGATAGGACAGGAAAAATCCTACAACACTGTGTAGCTGTCGGTGACTTTGGACTTCTGATCTTCTTGCCTCCACTTTCTTAGCACCAACATTTTAAACATGCACCACCACATCTAGTTTATGCAGCACTACTATAGACCTAGGGCTTTATGCATGTTGGGTAAGCATTCATCTGATAGAGCTACCACCACAGCCCAACTCTAAGAGAATTATATTGAGTAAACCCAGGTGACCAGAGCTCTCAGTTTCTTCACCTGTTAAACAGCAATAAAGTATTCCTTCTTAAGAATTCATTATGTTAATACAAGAGACCTAGGCAGAAAACTTACCTGATACACATGAAGGAACTTGATTTCTCTTTGTGTACCATCTTTGCTTTCCTGATATATATACACACACACAAATAAAACATGCCCATTTATTCTACCTCTCCGTGAATGTGGATGTAGCTACCATCTATGCATCTCAATGTGTATAGACACATATAAGTGCACTGTAAACACAGTGTATCATCTGTGTTTATGTGTGTAAATAAGAACCTATTTACCTAGCATCTATTCAGCATCTTTATACATGTATGTAAATTTATCTGCATATGGAAATCTGTTCATGCATTCATTTACATGCTACACACACATACACACACACACACACACACACACACACACACACACACACACGCCTGCACAAAGTCATGGGTATCCAATGTATATATGTAATTTACTTCCACAAAGTGTTAATTGGTGCAAATTCATAGACATTTTTGTCCCCTGTACAATAATATTCTATGGACACTGAAAAGACAGAAGAAGGAAAGAGGTCTAGACATGGTGGAGCATCCTTATAATCCTAGCACTTGGAAGCTGCTGCAGAAGGATTACAAGTCTGCAGCCAAATTGGGAAATACCATGAGCACCTGTCTCAGATAGAAATATCAAAACAAAAATTGGGGAGAATAAGGAAAGAGGAAGGAGGTAATTAAAGCTTGATTTGGACTGTTATTTGGGGATTCCTCCAGACAAGACTCAGCAATTTCCTGATAACCTGAAGTCCATATTACTGATATTTTTCTTCTCAACCAATATGATACTATTTTGTGTTTTTGTGAGACAGGGATTTGCTATTTATCCCAGGCTAGGCTTAAATGTGCAATTATCCTGTCTTAACCTCCTGAGTGCTGGGATGACAGCTGTGCACCGCCAAGCTCAGGTGGAACTGTAATGTTTTCTAAAAGATGCTACTTTTAGTTGCATGTGTGAGTGTGGATAAGTATGCAGTTCCAAGAAGGTCAGAAAAGGATGTTGGGTACTCTGGAACAGGAATTACAAGGGAGTTGTGAGCCACACATATGAGTGTGGGGAGTAGAATTCTATACCTGTGAAAGAGCAATATGTGTGCTCCACCACTGAGCCACCTGTCCAGCTCTCATACAGCACTTTATGTGTGTGCACATCTTGGTTTGCAGTAGGGTAATTGGGGCAAGCATAGCCATTGTCTATACATAGTCATGTGCTTCCTGCCCGGACTTCTGAGCCATGGCTCTTGTAATTGCTTGGATGCTATTGTAATAAGGACCACATCACTGCTGTTACTTAGGCTTTTTTCATTACCAGCAGAGACGGTCAGTTTTTTTTAATATGTTTCAAATGTGGGTACATTTTTCTATAAAGATCTGCTTTGTGTTGACATCTCAGATGCCTGATAATAGGTAAACTATTATCTACCTATTATGACTGGGAGTTCCAAAGTTTTCCAGTGCCATGCTGGACTCTAACAGATCTTTCTTCAAACAACTGTCATATTTTTAACATGATCTTAGTTCCAGTCAATACACAATGATCAATTTGATGCCCTTCTGCTGAGTGGTCAGTGGTTTTCTTTTGGGATGCACCTCTTTCCCTTTTGAGATCATCATCCTGCACATGGTACCAATGGGAAGAGATAGACATGAATGCATAATGAAAACTAAGAGGGGGCTTGTGTCATGTGAATCTTTAGTAACAGTATCTCTTAGCAGTAATCACTCATGACATGCGGGAATGTTTCAGGGGAGAGATACATATAAATTTAAAGAAAATGTACATTTATTGTGTTCATGAGTATCATGGTTTATGTGGCAGAGGACAATTTTAAGAATTCTTTCTTTAAAGCCATTTTGATTTATTTTATAATTATAGAATTAATTAATCTCTTTCTGTATGTGTTTATTCATATACAATGGCACATCTGTAGAGGCCAGAGGCCAACTTGAGGGAATAATTCTTTCCTTCAACAACATCAGACCAAGATATTGAATTTACGTTATTAGACTTTACAGCAAGTACTTTTACACACTGGTCTATCTCACTGGTCTGGAGACTTCCTTTTCAAATTGCCAGTTTAAATATTACCAAATAATTCCTTCATGTTTTTGGTTCTCAGATGTGGTACCTGTTATAGTTCAACTTAAAGAGTTACTGTAGCAGTAGTTTAATTGCTTTGTGCTCCTACCAGATCGCACTCACACAAATGTCCAAGAGCTATCTGCATTTGTGAATGAAACACACACACACACACACACACACACACACACACACACCAGTTAATTTTAATATGCCTTGAGTAGCTTAATGGGTGGGCATTTCTAATCCTTCCTGCTGCTAGCAAACACTCCCTCCAGTACTCCTGAGTTAACATCTTTTAAAATCTATATTTCATCTCTGCTACCCCAAATACAGTTGGAGATGTGCTGATTCTCATGTGTCAGTGGGCCTTTAGGTCTTCTCCTCATCAATCTTTGCTTCCTTCCTCCCAGTTCCTAGCCCTCGCAAATTTCAAAGTCCTACCTCAGTCTACCTACCTTTAATTGCCGTTAGCTCTTTATTGACCGATCAAAAACCAACTGGGGACAAGGACCTTCCATGTTTGGACATTAGAATTCCATTTGGGGGGGTGGATTAATTCAAAATATTAGAACCAACCTCCTACAGTTACTTCTGCTATTCTGCTTTGTCTCTCTGTCTGGAAGATTAAAAGTAAGTTTTTGTTGTTTTGTTTAAATATGTCATCTTCTTGGAAGCTTCTTTCCCCTACCCCATGATTAGATTAGATTCAGTGATTGGAGCTATGGCATCCATCTTATGGCCATTAGGGAAATATCAAGGGAAAATCACATAACCCTCACCTTTGATGCATCCACCACCTCTCATATGAAATCTGCTGGAACTTTATTACTGGGGATTTCAGTTTCCTGAGGAATCCACTAGAGCCAAAATTGTTGGAATCCAATCTTAGAGGGTCTAGGTCATTGGTGTCCCTGAGTATGTACATTTGACTTCCTGGGAAAGGCTTGGGCAATAATGATATTACTGGCCCAAAGACTACATTTACAGAAGTTGGATATTAGTCTTATATAAAGAACAGATCCTGTGTGTGTGTGTGTGTGTGTGTGTGTGTGTGTGTGCACGCTTCATATATATGCTTGGAGTTGTTGTTTGACTTTTGGACAGGGCCCCTAACTCATCCTGGAGCTCTCTGATTCGGCTAGAGAATCCCAGGACTCCTCCTGCCCCCACCTTCCAGCATGAGCATTCTAAGTGCCAACCTGGTGTGAGGGAGGTTGTTTGTGTGGTGAGTGAGCATTTGAGTGATCCCATACCTCTCATATGTCCTGTGGTTGTAATGTCCATGTAACCTATGGAAGTATGAACTAGATTGTTCACTCTGTCTCTTCTCTCAGACATGCCTCAAGAGCTGCTCACCTTGGGAATATTGGTTGGTCCCTAATCTCCTCCACAGTCCTCTTTGCTCCTCTGACAGCATAATGACAACCTCCACAAATGTATTCCCTGCTGCCGAGCTGCTGGTGGAACCAGCAATGTGTTACAGAAAACCAGGGTCTCTGCTCTGAACTCTTCTCATCAAACACGGCAGGTTTGATATGCTTTACAGCAGTAAAGCCACCCTAAAACACTGGGGTCCTCTGAAAAATGAGTCTCCACCTACTGTCTCACCTCCCACACTGACCTCCGAACATCCAAAGCTGGATTGTAAAGCTCTTCCTCCAAGGATTAATTGGATCAAGATCAGTCCTATCTGGAATGTACATTTAATACTTGGGAATGATGTCAGTAATATATGTAAGAGATTTTTATATTAGATAACTGCTCATTAAAAGTCAATCCTCCCCCCGCCAGGGATTTAAAATAGAAAGTATTCACCTTTTGCAAATGAGGAGAGTGAAATTTTCTTTAACTCATGATACAATGAAAACGGGAAGAAAGGGAATTGCTCACAATACAATATGACTCTACCACATTTGCATAATTTAGGCATAAAATGTAATACCCTGCTCACACGCTTTTGTCTTGAATGAAATTGGTTTTCAAGTAATGTGTGGGGAATCATAACCAGCTTTAGCAAAATGGATAATGTCAGAAAGAAAAGTTCCTATTAGCCTAGAAGGCATCACTGAAGCATAGATCCACTGTGCAATGGTTTTCAAAAGTTTGTCTTGTAACTTAATGCATAGGAATTTGTGAACCAGACAGAAGCAAGTTGGCCAGGCTCTTTGATGTCTAATGGGGCAATCAACCATGTGAGACCTTAAGACAAGACCTTTTTCTAGAAGCCTGGAAGTCACTAGGTGATAAATGTTCTAAGAATGTTTTTTAAAAAGGCTTAAATCCTCATAACTACTTTTCAAAAACATGGGAGATTGTTACATATTTGTACTAGTGATGAATTTTTAGTAGTACACAGCTGAGTACATGCATCTCACTCTATAGACAGAGACTGAGGCTGAGAAAGGGAATGCATGACTTAGGTTACATGTTGAGGTGACATGATTTAAGGGTGTGTGTGTGTGTGTGTGTGTGTGTGTGTGTGTGCACGCGCACGTGCGTGCATACCCCAGAAATTGCTTCTTTGTTACATGGTAATAATAGAAAAGTCTGCAGACTGCTCATTGCAAACACTAACCTCCAAGGGGGTTTATCTTCATATCCTCTCCCATGGTCTTGCTGATTAGTGTTTTCTGTTTATTTTCCAGTCTTTGAGATGAACCATCAGGGTTCTTTGCTTTTAAAATGTAAGAGCTAAGAGATCATATTCCTTATGTGTTTCCTGAGAGAATGTAAAAGATAAATATCATTATTAGTTTCTATAATGTAATGTAAATTAGTCATCTACTCCAGTCCTAATTAGAACATGGATTCTCTGAGGCCTTTATTATTTTGTTTTTTTTCTTTTACTGATTTAGTGTGTGTGTGTGTGTGTGTGTGTGTGTGTGTGTGCATGCCAGAGGGAATCAACATGAGGGAGTTAGTTCTTTTCTTCTACCATGATGGTTACGGGTATTGAACATGGATTATCAGGCATGTTGGCAGACGGTTTTATCCTCTGAGCCATCTCACTGGCCACTGAAGACTTCTTCAAAACCATTGGTAAGAGCTTTGTTTCAGAACATCTCACAATGGAGTCTGAGACCTAGATGTTTTTGGAAGGTTCTCTACTACTGATTGCTGTGTTCCAGTGCTGGAAAACCAGCTGTTTTGGGTTCTCATCTTGAGAACTACTGTGCTACCTGATGAATCGTCTCCCATTTGCTATTTTTAGCTCATTGTATCAAGGTGTCCATTTGTAAAAATCATATAGACCCACACTATTAATAAACCCTGATTTCCAATGTTTGCAGCTGGGGTGACCACAAAAGGACCTGTATAAAAGTGAAATTTAAGGGAACACGCACATTACTTGATTCACATGAGACTCTGGGTGCTTGGCCCTTTTCTCTTCATGCTGTTTATTGCTTTTTTCATCTTTTTTGCTAGTCAGAAAATGGAGTAGCTATGATAGGACCACAAATGTAGAGGCCATTTTAGAACATGGATGAACTGATATTTTTCCAAGAATAGCCATTATAGCTGTGTGATGCCTATCTCCAAACTTCTGCTTTGGGATGAAAACTGGAAAAATGACATATACTTACCAACTTACCAATGACAGAAACCCTGCATTCACACACACACACACACACACACACACACACACACACACACACACACACACACAGAGAGAGAGAGAGAGAGAGAGAGAGAGAGAGTTATTCACACACACAAAATTATAAAAAAAACCAAAAAATCCAAAACAGAAGCAGAACTGCAGTCTGATGTTCTCGTAGCCACACACCCAAACAAAATATAAGTCAGCATCTAATATATATTTACACCTTCTTATTCACCTTAACACTGTTGATGGCAGCAAAAAGAGGGGTCAACATAAGTGTCTGTCATGGCTAATCAAACTGTGCTCAAGACACACACTCAAACACACACATACACAAACTCACAAATAGAAACATACATTCACACACACTCATACACATGGACACACACAGAAACTCTTTCTCACACACACAGCCACACACATAGCTCATCATATTACTCAGTCTCTACAAAGGAGGATGTTCTGCCATTTGCAATAATGTGGGTGAACTTGGAGGCTATTCATTGGGTCTAATAGCATAAGCTGGGCACAGAACGATAAGTCCTATGGGATCTTTTTTTATACATAGAATGCATAAAGTTGACCTGGAAGCAGAAAAGAAAAAGTGGTAGCCACAAGTGCCTATGAGATAGGAGGGATGGGCAGCTAGTGCACAAATGATGTGAAATTCTAACTCTAACTATTATCAAGAGATCTGTGGACCACTTGTTGATTTTAGATAATGACATATTTTATTGTTTCTTAAAAATTGCCGAGGGAGTAAATTTTAAGTCCTCTCACAAATGAATATATGAGGCTACATAGGTGTTCATTAACTTGATTTAGTCACCTGACAAAATATATGTTTATATTTTTTTCAAAATGAAGTCTATCCATATATGTATGTATCTATACCTACTTTATATATAATTATTATATGATCATTTAATTCATATATATGTGTATACACACACGCACATATATATATATATATATACATATATATATATATATATATATATATATATATATGGAGAGAGACAGAGAGAGAGAGAGAGAGAGAGAGAGAGAAAGAGAAAGAGCGAACAAGTCATAACCATGGAAAATAAAACCAGGAGTGAAGAGGAAGCCAAAGCATCCCTGGCATTTTTGGATGGCTGATTCTCTTCTGTGCCCTCAGGTGCTCCAGGTCAGTGGATGGGTGTGGTGTGTAGGGTACCTCTCCCTTCTGCTAGTCTTATTGTTAAGCCCTGTTGGGCAGAAGCAGCCTCTGAGAGGGACTTCAGATGAATGACAGATCCTTACCTTCTACCCCAGAGGCCACAGTATCACCCTCTGGACTGAAAGGCCATTTATAAAGCTCACAGGTTGCCTTTACTATTTCAAAGAAAAGGAACTCAAAAGCAGGTACTCTTTCTCCAAAGAAAAGACATTTCTGTGGATGGTTTCTATTCCTGCAGTGAGCCTTAGCCACTCACATGCACAGAGTTCAGAAGCTATGTCCCTGCTTGGTACCCAGCATGTAAGACACTCACAGACTGGCTTCCTCCACACAGCATCATCCTGTCTCTGTCCTGACTTCTGGTGTGTGTAGGGGATATATCAAGTCAAGAATGGGAAGAGCTTATACCTGTGTTTTGTAAGGGCTGCAGAGCACACAGCAGACTGGGAGTGTCTCATAAAACAGATATAAAGAACTTCCTGCTTTTCAGACACGCGGAAGATGAGCTATGAGCTAATCGTGCTTTCTGATGACAAGCCAGAAGAGAGTTCAGATGTGTATGAATTTGATTTCATAGACAAACTCAATTGTAGCTATTGGTGTCTGCCTAGAAATTCAAGTCATAAAGCTCCCTTCTCATATTTTAGTGGCTGCAAAACAACCTCCCTACTTTGGGAGAAATGGATAGTTTTAAATGGAGAAAATATGCACGTTAAACTTGGTGGTCTTTGAAATTAAGAATGGGAAATTTCCTTTTGGTAGAATGTGGCATGTTGTGCTTTTAGGGTATTTGTTCTGTTAAAATGACCCTATTTAAAGAACAAGAAAAGATATGATTCTCTCTTTGTACATTGAATGCGACAGAAAAATAATCCCTCCTCTCCGGTGCACTTGACTGTGAATCTCAACGCTTACATGATGGAAATAATAACAGGAAATTTTAGATAATAATGAATATATTCCTTACCTTGTTTTCTCTTCCAAAGGTTTTTTATATCTTACACAAACACCTTTTCTTTTTGTAGAAGCAAGATGCTGAGAACAGAGATTTAAATTTAAGAAATGACTGGAGTGGATCGTTTTACTTCTTTAAAACACAACAATATTGTTAATCATCAGTGTCTATGGAGCCTTTTCTCTATACCTGGTATAATACATTGTAGGTTTCGAGACTGTAAGAGTTATAACTGCATTAGGATTGTCTTGAGGAAAAAGTTCTTACTTTCCTCACCTTACCTACAGAGGTTTGTGATTGTAGCTTGTTGGCCTGTGGTCATACAATTATTGAGCAGAGGGTGTTAGAGATCAGATAGATGCCTTCTTCTAGAACTTAAACCTCACCAGCATCTCAGGTTGAGGCTTCTAACCACTATTAATTCAGCCCCGGCATCACTGTGCATCAGCACATTGGACTGGAGTCAGCTGGATACAGGGAACTGATGCTCAGAGAAGTCTGGTGGTCCAGATGAGCTTGGGAGGTTTAGTTCCTTCCTCTATAGCCATTCAAGAAAACCTTCATTTTTCTAACTGAGTGAATGTCTTAGGTGGGAGCATTGAGGGCAGATTTGCATGCCTGTTCTGTGGCTTTTAACAGGTGCCACCCAAGGACATCCCTACAGGGAGATGCACATTAGAACAAAATGCTAAGACAATACAACATCCTCCTGAGCAGGTGGTGTGCATGCCATGCATCTGCTGTCTTTACAGGGAGCCCATCTGTGCAGGCAGTACTGCATGTTGGTAGTGAATAACAGACATAGCCCATTTTGGAAGACATGCATTGTCTGAAAGAAGAAATATTAAGCCAATAAACTGTGATACCCTTAACACTTTAGGGTGCTTCCAGTTACCTCTAAGTGTTAAGATAGGAATAAATGAGAAGAATATCTATTTAGGTGAGTTGTCAAGAAGAAATGTTTTGGAAAAGCAATAACTAAACTGAAATCTAAGTTTAAGTAGGGAACGGTTATACAGGAAAAATTATAGTTGTGTGTGTGTGTGTGTGTGTGTGTGTGTGTGTGTGTAAAAGCAGACATATGCTGAGCCTAGCACAAACCTTTAGTGGTAAAATGAGGTTATGAGTGGAAGTTCCTTGAGTCACTCAGAGATGCAGTCCCCATTATTTTTTCCCATTTTAAAACCTATTGTCTATAGTTCTCATAGGCAAGGAAGGCCTTCTACCTCCTTGTTATAGAAGAAAAGAGAATAGATAAAGATTCCACCTTATCATTTCTACTTATCCAGAATTCAGTTTCCCAAGGGCACAGTGATGCCAGTTGTGGTGGATGAGCCAGTGCTTTATGGGACAAGGAGTCTGGGCCCATTTATGACCCGTCAGGTTGAATACTGTAATCTGTTAACCATGTCTGCTACCAACCTGGCATTGGAAGGCAGTGTTGTATATAGTGTATGTTTGCCTCTCTCTAATGACCTTTTATTTATCTGGCTTGTACTGCTAATTAGAAAATGTATTTGTAACGTTCAGTTTTCTCTTATTTTTTATTTATTTTTTGCCTGATTTAAATAAAATAGTCAGCAATAATTGAAATCAATCAAGGGAGGAAATATACACAGGGAGACAACACTCTGAAATTTCACTGAAGGGCCTCCTCTCGGTTTACAGTATTAGTGTGATTAATGTATAGAGACCAAGATTTTCTGACGTTTGAAATTTGCCCTATTTCTCTATGAGCTTTGTAATCTCCCAGAATAGTCATGCTGATCTGTTTCCTTAAAAATACATCGGATGCCTAAGTGCTTATTTTGCAAGGGCAGCAAAATAATTGGACACAGCAGCGAAGAGCACAGGAGCCCTCTGCTTCCTGAGGAGAGGAGAATGTGGAGTCCCAGCCGGATGGAATGTCACACCAGGAGGCCAGGGACCTCAGCTCTATGCCAGTGCCACAGAGCAGAATGTTTAAAGGCTATTTATGGAATCAGGGCTGCAGGACTGCAGCTCATTCTCAAAGGGCTCCAGGGAAGGCTTCCCTGGACCATAAAGCATATGTTCTTTTAGATATTGGGATCAAATGGAAGAAGAAAGTTGGAGCATTTGCCCCTAGTGTGGTAGGTTTTGGGGGTGGGTTCCTGGTGACTGTCATGAAGCTCTGGTGTGTGCCTGGTCCTCTCTCCCTTACCGCTGAGGTGGATTCGCCTGTTACTGACGTTCAGCAAAACTCTCCTGTAATGGTATCAGTAGCCAATCAAACAGAGGAAGGTTGTTCAGTTTAAAATCTGTTACAGGTGTGTGCTCTGCCCAGTGTTGCCTTTCTCTGCCTTTCTTATTTCCCTCTTCTTCCTCATGTTTTTCAACACAACATGTTAATGTGTGACCCTGGGTGTCTTGGGTAAAGCTACTTCTTGGCAGTTTCTTGGTAAGGATCCCCGCTATGGTTTGCTAAGGATGGAGCTCATGTCTGCAGATCTGATGCCCTCAAATCTGTTATTCTTGAAGACAACGACGAGGCTCTGGTTAGCCTGTGTGTACAAGGCAGCTGAGCTGTGTGACACGGTCTCCTCTGTACTCCACCGTCCTTGCTGTAGCTCCTACGGAAGCCCATTGATCATCTGGTGGAAGCACACACGGGTTGCTGGAGTTGGAGAGAAGAGGAATGTGACCGGGAGACAGAGCCACACTGGTGGTGAAAAGACAGGCTTGCAAATGAGTCCTAAGTGAATTGGCACCAGAACCCTGACCTTCGAGACATTACTGTATCTGTGTCAGTCTTGTTGGTGGCATGGGACTGGTAACATTTTTTACCTTCTTGACATGTGAACATTAGCCCAGATGAGGAATTTACCTCAGGAGATTACCACAGTGGCTGACCTAGATTGGCTTTCCAGGAAGCACTGCCTTTGTCGTGCTGAACATCTCTCTCTCTCTCTCTCTCTCTCTCTCTCTCTCTCTCTCTCTCTCTCTCTCTCTGTGTGTGTGTGTGTGTGTGTGTGTGTGTGTGTGTGTGTAGGATGTATGCAGTGATGGTTAGTTCTAATTACCAACTTGACAATACCTCAGAAACACCCGGGATGACAATCTCAATGAAAATTTGTCTGCATCATGTTGGTCTGTGGCTATGTCTGTGGAGAATCTGCTTTGATTGTCATAGCTGGTGTAAGAAGCCCAAGCCTAATAGTGAATGGCGTCGTGTCTGGGGCTTGGGTCATGTACTGGGTTAGCATAGAGAGCTAGCTGAGCAGCAGGCACACCCCAATCCTGCTGAGCAACAAACATACACAGATCCCTTCTCTGCTGCTCTTAACTGTGAACGTGATTAGATGCTTCAGGCTCCTGTCCTGACTGCCTCTCAACCTGGGATTGTGAGCAGAATAACCCCCCTGTTTCCCCTAAGTTGTGCTTTGTCTGCATATTTTATCACAACACCAATAAGGTGAGGTGCCTATGTTTTAAAAATGTATCCATCACAGCCACAAATCTGTTGGATTCCATAGTCTATTCCCATTATAAAGGAAAATTAGAGGCTCGGAGCAGATAACCACGTGGTCACTAAATACACACAGGAGACCCGGCCGTCACAAATGCAAAGCAAAGCAAAGCAAAGCAAATGACTTCCCCAGATAAGTCCTCCACAATGAAATGTCTAAACAATGCCTTTGTTCCCCTTGAGCCATAATGGTGATAGTCATTAGCATCTTACAGGCGAGGTTGTTTCTATTACACACACATCTTCTTACAGATTCTTACAGGACCTGCTTGTGATCATTGAGCTGAAGCAGGAGGTCAGTGTTCCCAGAAGCAAATTTTATGAACTTCTGCTCGTTCTTGGAAATAGTGATAGAAGACGTTCAACCAAGGGAAGGTGTGACCATTGCTCTAGGGTGCGGGCAGTGCTGGATTTCAGCATGGACGGGTCAGGCTTGCTCACTTACTAGAGAGACAATCTAGGGCTTTGTGTCAGAGTCTCTCTTTGAGTTCTGTTTCATCAGCTGTATAAACACGGATACGTACTCCTGCTTTTTAGGGTTCTTGGGACATAGAATGGCCAAGAGCCTGGAACCAAGGAGCCTACTGCTAAGGCATTATTAGGTCTGAATACAAACCCAGGCTCTGGTACCATAAGGTGTTTTACAAAGGAGGGTTTAAGTCTCTGATCTTATGGATTTGATTCTGGAGCCTGTTAGGTATTAGGTACCTATTGACACATCTCAGGTCCTGTCCACTCCCTTCCTTATACCAGAGAATTTAATAATAACTTATTTCCCAGAATGCCTTGTGGCATGATGGAAATTGCCAAAGATAAATGCACAGATTTGACAGGACTCTGTGTGGATTTATCCATGATTCCTCTCCCTTCCTGTGATGATTCTGGCCTCAAGTACAGTTATAAGGCATCCATTGCTAGGTCTCAGTCCTGTCATCAGATCAGCTGGAAAAGGCATAAAAATATGCTCAATATGTGGCTCTTCTAGAAGTAAAATGGAATCTGGGGATTTTGATGCCCAATCTTCATAGTTTGTTTTTAAAAAGCTTTTTCCCAATCAGTGGGATAATTCCATTCAATAACCAGAGACAAGATCTTATGGAGTAAATGCAGTTCGATGGGCCCCACCCCTTGCCTGCCCTCAGCTTCCTGAAAGTACAGGCATCCCTTTGTATCTGTGAGATTTGCATTTGTATGTGCACATACCCCAGTCTCTTCTGTGAAATGGCACATTTTTTTGCAAATGGCCCACATATGTCATTTAAGAGTTCTTCTCTGGTCAGTACTCTGGTCAGTACTCCCGGCTCTCATAGAAGCTTGACCTTGTAGACATGCCCACATCATGGCCCTGTTTGCTGCTCACCATGATACGGTCAGCAGTCTCTGAATTTAAATAATTAATGAGGAAAAATGTCATCACTCTATCTCCCCAGGCATAGCCATATGAAGAGGTTAAATAGATGACTATTTTAAACTTTGTCGTCTCCCACACTGTAGTTTCTTTCTTTGTCTCTGTGTCTATTTGTCTCTGTCTCTATCTATCTATCTATCTATCTATCTATCTATCTATCTATCTTCTATCTATCTCTGTCTCTGCCTCACTCTGTCTCTCTCTGTCTCACTCTGTCTGTCTCTGTCTCTCTGTCTGTCTGTCTGTCTGTCTGTCTCTCTCTCTCTGTGTGTGTGTGTGTGTGTGTGTGTGTTTGCCAGGCTAGTTTGCCTGTGAGCCTCTGGGGATTCTTCTATCTCTGTCTTTCATCTTGCTGTAGGTTATATGGAATTCAAAATACACGGTGGCCTCCAGCTCCGTATGACTTCTGGGGATCTGAACTCAGCTGCTCCTGCTGGTGTGGCAAGTGTTGAGCTTATCTCCAGCTCATGTATCTGTTTCATGGAAACAGCACATACTTGGAGTATGGACTGTTGGAACATTGCTTGCCTGACTCTTTCTGTCCACCTGGGTTGTAGACTTAGAAATGTGGGAAAAGAAACATACCGTTGAGCTCACGGTTCATCATGTTACAAATCTAACCATGGTAGTTAATATGACCATCAGAAATAATAAGACGGTTACTAAGAATAGAACCAAAAATTGCTTGAAAAAAATCAGGACTGCTGTGCTTCCCTTTGAAAGATAATTGTCCTTCTAAGTGGTGTCTGGGAGCACTGTCCAGCTCTCAGATGGCAAAATCCACAATTCCGACTCCCATAGTGAACAGCCTGAGAACCACAGCCCTTCTGAAGATTCGGAGTTGAATGGACTCCTGGCTGCAGGGTGGCCATTACGTTCAGTAATTTAATGAACATGGATACAGGAAGAAATAAATCAAATGGAAACAATCAACAGCAATCAAGGGAGCTGATCGTCTGGGGCACTTAAAATGTATTAAATGAGTGTTTCAATCACAGTGGGCCCTTCCTCAAACTCTCTTAATCAGCCAGCGCCCTTCTCAGCAAAGTGGCCTGTTCATGTAAACAGGGAGATCTGAGCAGAGCCCCACAGCCCATCCACAGGAACAGGAGCTCCAGCAGAGATCCCAGGATTCTCACAGACAAGATAAACAGCAGCAGAGGTGGGGAGGTAAGAGGATGTCTGTCTCTACAAACAAGCAGCATTTTGCATGTATTTAAAAATACATAAGAATGCCCTGAGGATTGAACTCAGGGGATTTGTAGGCATGGCAGAAAGCCCCTTAGCCATTGGGCCAACTCACAGGTCTGCACTCATTTGTATTGCCTGTCTATTACCAGTGATGCAGCCATACTTATATGCATTTAGATTTTGTCTGAATGGGGAAGGATAATTTTGTGGATACAAGTGCACACACCTGGACATATGCACACACACACACACACACACACACACGCATGCACATACACACGCATGCACATACACACACTGATGCACACATTTATGCTTTACTCTCTACATTCATTGTTCTTTAATTTTCATGTCTTTTAGTCTTGACGTTGTATCTGTGTCATATGCTATGAAATAGAGAGGTTAGGTGATTTTTTTTCTAGGAAACATCCAGGTAATAAACACATAGTCTTTTCATTAATCTCACATCTCTTAATTCTGACCCATTTTTTTCTTAAATCACCCCCATATTGGCTTTGAGTTTTTCTGCTATTGTTCAAACTCTATTAGATTCACAATATCAGTGTTCCTGCTTCAAATATGTGTATACTTAGAAATAAAACATTGAAGACACAAGTGTACCTTTAAATGTAAAGCCAAATGTATTTTTTGTTTTGGTTGCTGTGGGAATTATTAGAGCATGCAGTCGTGTTCACAGAAAGTAATGGTAGCTGTTCCTGCTAGGTAAGCATCTTAGGCACTCAATCTTGTACCTGTTCTAGGAAACGGCATATTGTGTATGTTTGTGTGAATTTGTTCCTGGGAGAGAGCTTTTTAATGTAAAAGTATCAGGAGAGTTAGAATTCTGCCATTTGTTCTTTCATGTCCAGTCCGTTTCTTCGAGGAGTTTTTGCTCTTGGTACTTCTAAGGAACTTGAGCTCATCTGGAAGAACTCAAAAGTATTTTGAGTCTTAGAATTCCAAGTGGTTTTGGAGGTTTGAAAAGCGTGTTTGAAGTTTCCTCTCCTATATCTTGGTTGTGAACCTAGTCTTTAATGGCTGAGCCATCCCTCCAGCCCAAAGTTTCCTCTCCTAGTGTTTGGGGTTGAGTGCATTTATAGTAAGGGCTGCTGTCAAGGTTCCAGGATGACAACTGAGTATCTTTCTAGCCCATAACCTTCTTTGCGTTTCTCTTCCTAGTGTTCTCAGAGAAAGCACATGTAACAAACAGCAGCACATCATGCTCATGTTTAAAACACAGTCCAGGAGGATGGAGCCACCCTAGCTTTAGATATCAATGGACCAAACAACCCTTGTGTATAGCTTGGGATCATAACTTGATCCACAGCCTGTTAGAAACTCGTGGTACAAAACATCATGTTGAGTTGACTATTCAGAAACTGCACTCCTGGGAGCTGGCACTCTTGCTGGGTTGAAGGTGGTGCCAGGGGAAACAGATCCAGGAAAAAATAGAGAAGGTCTAGATGGGTCTGGTGTCCAGTCCTGCTTGGGCTGTATGTACCCCTGAACATTTCTGTTCTGGCCATTGGTAAACTCTCTACTCACTTTTTCAGTGAGTTTAATCTTAATTTTGCATATTGGATATGAGACTCATTCTTGTTCTATGGTGACTAGCATTTAAGCCTCGTGGCCATCCTCACTTAAATACCTAGAGAAAGTTTTGACTTCTTACATTAAATTAAAAGCAGAGACCACGTTGTATACCAATAGCTTTCTGATTGGGTTTATAATCCATTCCACAGGAGGGAACAGATATCTGGATCTATAAGCCTGGCCAAGAACCCATGGTTGGGAAGGTCATATTGGTTAGAGGAGAACCTACTTCCGTTATTGTGCTAATGGACATGGTGTCAAACTGCCTTCTCTAATGGACATGGTGTCAAACTGCCTTCTTTGTGCTTATCTTATCTTATCTTTGTGCTTTGAACTTATGGGTGGAGTTCTCCCCTCTCATCAGAGAAGCTTGTTCCTGCAGTAGAAGGCAGTTAACACCAAGACTCACAATTAGTCCAAGTGCAGAGAATGAAAGACTCTGGAAAACTCAGGCACAAATAAATATCTGTCTCACTCTGCCTCTCCAAGGCTTAGAGAACATTACGGAAGAAGTGATAGAAAGGCTGAATGAGGTAAAGCTTGAGGGGTTGGGCAATCAGTGAATTTTATCTTGGGTGCTTGACAGGACTGTTGCTCTCATGACCTCACAGCAGCTATGGTCACCTACACAAGACCTGCATAAGATCAAGCCAGCCAGTGTTCGAGCATGGGGCGATGTTGGGCTCATGAGGCCTCACACTTAGTTAAGGAGCTATTGGCAGGTGTTGGATATTGGGAGGAGAATCATTTTGATTCAGGGATATGACCACTAGTAGTATGTCACACGTGCTCCAGTGGATTGACCTGTATTTTATGCACAATAGGACAGTGCTAACTGGACTCATCGGGTTGTAAAATAAATGAAAAAAAAAAAGAGGATATGAAGACAAGAGAGGTCATGGGTACACCTGAAAGAAGTTGGAAGCAGGGGGTGGGGGAAGTTTGAGTATGACCAAAATACAAATTCTCAAAGAAAGCACAATGTGTGGTATATATGAAGATTATATATAAAAAGAAATATACATACAAAAGGAAAGAGGAAGGATCTACCCCTCCACCATCCCTTCTAGCTTCTCTCTGCCTCACTGTTTAAGCTTTCTTGCTGAAATGTGGGTATGGTTATAGCTATATGTCTGTCAATGATGCTCGAAGCCTGCTCTTTTCTGTAGAATAAAGCCCATGTGATTAGGTTTTACTGTGGCCATGTGATCTACCCAGTGCTAGTGCCTCAATGCTCCATTTGCTAAAAGTCATATTTAATGGGGAGGATCAGAGAATCTCTATCTCCCTGAACGAGACATCCAGTCTTCCTTATCCTGTACTTCTGTTGGGCTGTGTCTTCCCCCAACCACCTGCCTCAGCTCCTAGTCTTCTTTAGCTCTGGGGAATCTTACTTCCTAAAACACGATATTTATTAATTTGGTTGAAGTTACCAATCTGTGTATCTCCCTGTTCCCCTTCTTAGAGTTTCTCTGTAGCAACTATGCCTACATTTTGGGTCTTTAGTACAAAGAATGCTACTGAATCATCGGAGACACTGGAACACGAGTATAAATGAACTCAACAATAAATGCCTGATTGAATGAAGAATACACTTTTACCTTGTTTCTTTGTAAAGAAGTCACATGAGTTCATGAATATAAGCAGTGATGATTGCCTATGTTGTTTTTTCTATTTTTACTAGCTTACATATTTTTATCTTTTCAAACTAATTTATTTTAAACCAGACACAAAGACTCTTTTAATCCAGCCTGGCACTAAGTACTTTCACAGATGCACTCTCCTTGAGGGTTCTGATGACAGTGTGCCCTGGTGATGTTTCTGTCTGCTCTGAGGCTCTGTATCTGCACCAATGGTTTCATTTTGCATTTATCTGTTCACTGATTTTTATTAAGTACTTTACAGATTCCAGATCCTGGGGCAGGTCACGGCAAACCCAAAATATCTAAAGCAAGCCTTCTGCCTTTAGGGACACACTCTACAAACTGCTATCTATCATGTTTTGTCATTGGAGTTGTCCACTGATAACAGCCTAATAATCATAATCATCTTTTATTAACAACCTCTTATCTGGAGAAGTAGTAGGATGTGCTTTAGGGACAATCTTGATAATTCTTCTGACCTCTGTGAAAAGTATCTGTGTCCTGGCTTCATGGACAAAGGCACAGAAGATCAGAACAAGAGGGAATTAGCTGGGGCTGGAGATGGCTCAATCGTTAAGAGCAATGACAGTTCCTTCAGAGGAGCCAGGTTCAATTCTCAGCACCCACACGACAATTCAAAACTTTCTGTAACTCCAAGATCTTTGCACAGACACACATGCAGGCAAAATACCAGTGCACATAAAATACAAATAAATAAATTATTAAAAAGAGAGGTAATTAGCTAAGCACCTGCTGTTGTCAGGAACGCTGCCCACACTTGAGCGTTGCTTCATTGGAAGGTAAGACCATTCTTCTGTGCCCTCTTGTCCTCAATCCTTTCCTCCAGCCACTGTGTGTCCCTGTGCCATGCAGTGATTTTCTCTTATTTCATGTGCATCATTTCAAGGTCTCTCAATCCCACTCCGTGCAGTTTCCTACTATGACTTTTCAATCCCCTCTTGCACTTCCCTTCCTTAGCTTTCTAGAAGTCCTGCATGCATGTGTGCATTGGCTTCTGTGTACTCAGAATTCATTTGGCTAATTAAGTGGCAAATATTTATTTTATTCTGGCTTCAGCAAACCTTCTCAGCAAAATTCCCCATGACCGTGGACAAAGTGGAGCATGGAGCAGTTCTTTGGAGTGGCCCACAGACTCAAACGATTGAGTGACAGAAGATGGTGTCAGAGGTTGGATCTCCAGGGGTAGTGAGGGAGGTGGGGAGGCGATGACTCTTTCTTCACAGGACACACACTTTCCTTAGCTATTCCACAGCTCCACATGTCTTTGTCTCTTGATTCATTGTCAGTTTCTCCTGTGTAACATGAAGGCTTTTCTCCTGTGACAAGGAAGAGGGGAAGAGCGGACAAGGAAACTGAGCTTGCTAACTGAGTTTCATGCCCTCCTCTCTCCCCCAAAGCCAAGGACTCTCTTCCCTGGCAAGATGTCCATTTGGCTGCACTTAGAGCTCTCAATTCATCCCATATTGGAGCTTGGAAGACCCGTATTACTGTGGTTGGCAGTTATTTGGTAATGTGCTGAGTTGGAAAAGTTCTTGGCCGGCAGAGATAAGGGTAATTCCTTCAGGAGGCAGGAATTGGGAAATTGTAGGATCAAGAAATGTTAAGACTATACAGTTAGCTCAGAAACACAAGTCAGGATTCGTATTAGTGTAAATACGTGCCCAACAGGTAGAGAGCAAGTGGCCAGGGCTGTCTGGTCCCTCTTCTATTTCTGTCTTCCCCAGCTAGACTTGGCAATGCTATGACAAAATACCTGAAATTAAATAGCTTATGGAGAGGGAAGGTTTACTTTAGCTTCTGCTTTCAGAGGTTTCATCTTACACTCCTTAGCCTTATTGCTGTGGCTTCAACCAAGGCTAACTATCATGGTAGCAATGGCTGCTCACCTCATGGAAGAGAGGGAGGAGAAGTGGGGTCACTGGCCATGATTAGGTATAACTGTCATAGGTACATATCCATCAAAGGCACTCCAGCGGCCCCTACTTGCTGAACTTTTCTCCATCTCACAAAATAGTGCCATTAAGTAGGGCCAGGCCCTTATCACCTCGGCCTGTGGGAAACATTTCATATTCCGACATTAGCAGATGCTTTTCCCAGCACCCTGTTCTGTATTAGTCACTCTCAAGTGCAGGCAGATTGCCATTTAAATGGCAAGTGACGCAGCCATTCCAACAGTTGGACATGATCTTTGACATCATGACAGTCTTGGAAAGTTCAAGGAAATGATCTCCGTTCCTCTGCCCCCGCAGCTCTCTCCAGTCTTGTACTAGTCTCCTGATCCTCGACAGGCGAGAGACAACCTGAGTCTGTTACTTCTCATTGCTGTGACAGAATATCTCACAAAAGCAGCAGAAGAAAGGCGGGCCTTCTGTGGGCTCACAGCTGGAGGGCGGGGTGATGGGAGGGCGTGGTTGCAGGGGTGTGAGTGGCTGAAGGGTACAGCGGTGGGGAAAGCATGGTGACAGAGGTGTGGGCAGCTAGCTGGTTACACGGCAGATAGCAAGGGGATGAATGCTGCTCGGATTGTGTCTTCTTTTTACGCAGTACAGGCCCCCAGCCGGAGGAATGGTGCCATCTACGTTTTGAGTGGATCTTCACAAATCAATTAACTTAAATTAGAAACTTCCTCCTGGGTATGTCCAGACATTTGTCTCATAGATGATTCTAGAACCTGTCAAGTTGACGATCAATATTCATTATCACTGCACCCCAAAACAATTAGCCGAATACTTGTCTGGAATCAGATGGTCTCTCTTGTGTAGCCATGATGTTGACAGCTGGTTTCTTGGATGATGAGAATCTCATTCTTTCGTTATCTGAGACCGTCTATAAAATGGTCAGAGAACTAGAAGGCCTGCTTTGTTGCCAGAAACATCAGGGAAAAAAATGAATTCAAAATGTCTGCTCTAAAACCCCAGGCTCTTCAACTGTGACTCAAATAATGGTAAAGACACAGCGCTGCTCCTGGGAATGCTTGGTCAGCCCAGCCATGCTGCCAAGGGTCCTGCATGAGCAACCTCCTTTGTTTGTCTGCAAACCAAGCTGTAGTATGGTCAGTTTTACTTTCGTGTGTGACAGGTAAGCATACAGGTCACAGAGGATCAATATACACTTGTTTCACGTCAGGCCGCAGAGATTTGGAGAAGTCAGAATTCAAACCTAGAGTCCACTATGCAATAGTTAATTATTTCACTGGAATACAATATGTACGTGTGTGTGTGTGTGTGTGTGTGTGTGTGTGTGTGTGTGTGTAGGGAGGGAGAGACATAGAGACAGAGAGACAGAGAAGACAGAGAGAAGAAAGGGGACAGGGGAAGAAGTACTCAGAAGCAAAGGAAAAAAATCCAGAATCCTGGAAGTATATCATGAGAGATGTTCTAAGTAGCAAAGTTACTTAGAGGGTTTTATTTCTTTTTAGCTATCTCTGGGGGACATTTTTATTTTAATTTGTGAGAGATGGAGTAGGAGAGATGGAAAAAAGAGAGGAGCAAGGAAGGAAGGAAACATAAGAACAGAGATAAGAGAATCGCCTTCCTCAACTCTGACGATTCCACCGGCTGCTCACACACTTGTCCCGAGAGTAGCTGTCCTCCAAGATGGCAGAGCTGCCCAGCACTGGTTAATGGCTCAGGGTTGATCCTCTATTGAGGGACATCCGTCCCTTTGTGCTGTGACATTGATGTTACTGTCATTTGACAGCGAGCTTTATCATGAATCCCTTCAAGTACAAAAGGCCACTGTTCGGAAACTGTCATTAAAAGCAGCCTCTCTCTTTTTAAAAGCAATCTCTCCTTTATTCTCCCTATAATAGGAGCCAGTGTACCAGAAGAGGCTGACCTTAAGTTGAGCCTGTTTAGTTAAAAAAAAAAAAGGAAATAGAATAGGTTATGTTTTTTAATGTATTTAAGATCAGAGGTGCAGAATTAGAATAGAGCAGGGAGGGGAGGGAGAGCAGGGTGGTGGAAGGCAGAGGTGGCCTTGGATTTTCTTTGCTTTGGGATAATGGGCATTTCTAGTTAAATCAACACAGTCTATTTCACAGCTTGTCTCCATGATGTATATACTCTTTCGACAGGGTTGCCGGCTGCCTGAGGATCTCTTTTAGCCACAGGACATGGGTATAAATAAGCTTCATGTAGTCAGAGATGCTCAGAGTGATTATGGGTAGTTCTGAAAGTCCAGGGCAGGATGCCCATTGTCATGTGGGAAGGAAAAGATTCCAGAACACAATGGTAGGGTTCTCCTGACCAGACACCCTCCAGGGAATTTATCATTTCTTCATGACATTTGGGAGAGATTGCTTTATTTTGGTTGGAAGAGAATAGAGAGGTCTGTGATTGACATGTTATTTGTTAAGGTTTGGAGCTTAGGGTTTCTCTGGGGCTTCCCAGGTACAAATTAAATGTACACCATGCTCTTTGAGCTACTGTTCTCATCACTGAAGACCTCATGTAATAACCTGGAGGCAGAAAGATCCGATCTGGATTATGGTTTCAGAGGGCTCAGGGCTTAGATGCCTGGCTCCATGCTCTGGACAGATCAGCATGGTGGAGAAAGCATATGGCAGTGGGGTCCTCTCATCTCCTGTGACAGGAAGTGAAGTAAAGAAATACAGTAAGGAGCCAGGGTAAGAGTTTGCCAGAAAGGCATGCCCACAGGGCCTGCTTCCTCCATCTAACCCCCACTTCCAGTCTTTTCAGTAGAGCCTCTGCACTAGAATTCATCCAGGGATTAACCCATTGATTATGTCAGAACACCCAGGATCTAGGTATCTCTGCAGGCAGCACTAGACACTCCTAGAGATGTGCTTACTAATCTCCAAGAAGTCCCTAATCCAGTGAGGCAGATGGCTAAGATGAGCCACTACCAGGCACAACTCCAGCTGCCCATAAGCAGCCATTTAACCTCTGTCTTCCCATGTCTACAAACACACTGTACCCATTGGTACATGAGTTGGCACTGGTAAAAAGCACAGAGGAACATTCAGTCCGTAGTCAGGGCTCTGCTAGCACTTGCTCTGATTATTTATGTGTTGTGGAGACTTTGTAATATAAGACTCTGGGTGTGTGGTCAAGCTTGGAAACCCACGGTCTGTCTCCCAGAGCCTGGTGTTCACAGACCTCTCAATAAGGCAGCAGATAGATTTAGTTCTGCTGCTTGTTGAGAATGGAGAGACAGAGGCTTCCTGGGGATTTATCACACACACACACACACACACACACACACACACACACACACCAGTGGGCTCTGTGAGTGTGGAATAGATTGAGAGACGCCTAAGTACAGGGAAGGCAAGTAGTCCAGAGAGAGCTCAGACAAGGATGACATCAGTCAAAGGCCTTTTCTTTATCATGTAGGAACCTAGGGTTCCAGTGAGTAATTATGGGAAGGTGCTGGAAAGTTGGAGGAACAGCTTACTGAGCTCCACATTTTAAGGGTCAGGAGTAAGTAGAAGAACCCAAAGGAGGCTTCCAAACTTGGCCAGGGAAGAGATAACATTGACTTAGCTTAGGATGTCAACTTTAATACAGCACCAACCAAGGAAGGCCTGGCCTGATGGTCTAACTACTGTTCTTGACACCCTGTCACCTGTCTGCTTCATTCCCTTCTCCTGTCATTGTGACATGTGGCTTCTCTCTAGGCTGTATGGAGAGGGATTGCATTTCTTCTTCCTCCTCTTTCCACTCATTTTTCCAAGTACTAGAACAAAGCATTCATGTGATTGCGAACTTGTGTGGTCAGACACTCACTCCACTGTTTGATCTTGCACACACGGGCTTTTAGAAAAGCAAGTGGCTCTTTCAGGAATAGGAAGGGCCTTCCTTTGAGTTTACAGGGCTTGTGATGTGAGGTGGGTTTCTACAAGATATTTATGCCAGACTGTTGTCCTTGAGCAGGGCACCATGGTGTGGGGGTCTGCTTGGCTCGTTCTTAGGAAAACATTGCCTTAGCTCCATCTCTGGGGCAAGCCAACCAGGAGTCCTGGGTAATTTCCATGCAGAGGCAGCCTTTGAATGCCAGGCCTCTTTCATGAACTGAGAAGATTTGTGAGGGGTCAGCCCTGTTTAGATTGGTTCTCTGCACAAGCTGAGGAAGCCTGCTGGCTCTTCCCAGCATGGAGTATGTTGTAGGGAAGATGAGCAGGGGACAGCCTGGAGAAGCAGGGCACTTCCCAGCTTGAATCAGGCCTGTCCTGTGTAGGCTCATTATTTTGCTGGAAATTAATCCCCAGAAATGGTAGACATATTAGATTTGAATGAGAACTGACTGGGGTGTCTCATAGCTGAAGGAAAGTGGTTTTTGGATTAACCACTCTGCTCAATTGCCCTTGCCTTGAAAGTCTTCCATTAGTGTGGATAATTGAGAGAATCCCGGTTTTGTGTTTTTATACCTGGTTGGGAATTCTCCTGGCATTGGAGAAGGGTAGGCAGTTTGAGTTGGTCTGAACCATTTGCTGTCACTCACAATGACATTGATGTAGTATGTTTGCAATGGTTATGGCTGCGTGGAACTGCCCATGTCCCAGCCACTGTGTTTAGCCCTTAACCTTGACTTATATCTCCTGTCAACACTAGAACCATGGTGGCAGTCATCGATATAACAGCAGTAACATTAGGCACTTATTTGTGCTGTTTGGACACTATTCTACTAGCTAAAATGTCTTAGTCAATCTTCCAAACAACCCAAGGAGCTGTAATTCAAACCCCAGGGAATGTCACCCTGACTAGGATTTGAAGGTTACCCTTGACAATGAACTGTGTGGAGGCTTTGCCTTTGATGTGTGAACCTTAGTGTCTCCTGTGACATGGAACTCAGAAATGCTAAGTCACCTGCTGTGTGACTCAGCTTTCTGTAACTGTAAAAAATAAATAAATAAATTCTGACATGCTCAGCTGATAAAGGCTTTCTTTTTGGCCCACAATTTGGAGGCTGGGGCTCATCGTTGGTTGGCTCTATTGCTTTGGCTTTGTGGCAATGAATGAGACAGGGTAGAGTTGAAAGAGGAAAGGAAGAAAGGGGACTCAAAATTTCTGTAGTAGGTATGTCCTCAGTCACCTAATGCCCTCCCACTAACCCCACCTCTGAAATGTTCCACTTCCTCTCAATCTCACCATGCTCTATGGAACACCTTGTAACATGCCAGCTACTGGGAGCCACTGAAGATCAAACCGTAGCACGTGCTAAAAGCCACAAAGCCAGTCTGTGATAGATAGAGTCAGGAGCTGAACTTTCTCCAAAGCCCTTTTGTTTCTTTTAACTACATTTGATTGAGAACCAGAAGCTACTAAATCCTAATTTTGCACTGAACATCTGTGGCAGAGTAGTGTGCAGACGAGTCCCTTCATCCTAGATTTCAGTGGGGAAGTCATTGATCTAAAGAAATCCTCAAAGCCCCTATTGGCCAGAAGAACAGATATTGTGAAATGCTTTCAGTTTGATTCTGTCTTCTCAATGCTAAGGTGAGCCTTCTTTTCTCTCTCCTTGTGGTAAACTACCATCCATGATTAAGTATGATTAGGAGGCAGAAGAACCATAGTGGCTTTGCAAGTTTGCAACATATATTCAAATAGGATAACTAGCAAGAGAGTAGTGGGGGAAAGTATATGGAGAGATGTAAATTCTGAAGAGGAAGTCGGCAAACCATTTCTGATAACATTCTATGTCACTGTTAGTTGGGTGTTAATGGACAATATAGGCACAGTCATCCAGACAGTGTATAATAGGATGAAATATTCCAGAAAAATTACATCCTTTGTCTGTGACACAGTAGGATGGACTGCTTGCTTCCAGAAACTAGGTCTCACATTTATCTTATAAGCTGTTACTGCTATCACCTCCCTTATTGGCAAATGATGATATCGAGTTTCTGATTATGAAATGACATGACTATAACACTTATCTTCCTTTTGTTTCTGTTTCTCTCTCTCTCTCTCTCTCTCTCTCTCTCTCTCTCTCTCTCTCTCTCTGTTTCTCACACACACACACATACACACACACAAACACACACATATGAAAACACACACACAGCCTTGATAAGTGTTATAGATGGAATTTGAACTCAGGCCTCATTTAACCCCAAATCTTACTCTCCTAGAGGTAGGCTAATCTTAGGATTTGATCCAAAGGTTACTCAGAGAAATCTAATTCATTTTCTGCCTAGCAGATTCATCCCTCATCATCACCACCGCGTTAGCACTCCACAAAGTAATCCCATCTATCACGGAGGGGGCACCAATTTGAAACAGCTTATGGACTGTGCGAATTACACGCACGAACGCATGAGGAACTCCCAGCAACTTTTGAGGCAGTCTCTGTTCTTGGTATGCGTGTGACTTGGATGGAAAAATCTGAAGTTCATTTTTCAAAGTCAAATATAGGGGGGTCTGTGCTAGGGACACAAAATGGCTTTTCTGAGTTCATAATCCTCCACACTTAACTCCCTACTTTCTCAGCTAGACAGATGACTGGGGATAGATAGATGATAGATAGAGATGATAGATAGATAGATAGATAGATAGATAGATAGATAGATAGACAAATAGATGATAGAAAAGTAGGAATGAACATATGATACATATATGATAGATAGCTAGATGACAGGACAGACAAATAGATAAATCCATAGGTTATAGATACAAGATGGGTAGGTGTTAGATCAATATGTGGAGTCACTTAGATGCAGAAATTTGTCCTGTAGCTATATACATAGGCACACGTACATCTATTTCCTTATATTTGGAAATCCAAAGCTCTGTGCCCCTGTGTGTTCTTCTCCGTTCTCTTCATTGCCTCGGATGGAGCACAGGCTGGAGTACATTTGACTCCCTGCTTACATTGATATTCCTCTTGATAGCACAAAAGCTGTCACAATACCAATTGGAATAAAACCGAGGAGAAGTGTAGGGAATATAAATGGGGTCTTTTCTTTTCAACTCAGTGTAGGAGCCATCTCCCATGAAGAGCAAGGGGTCAAAGATAGACATGCATTCACCAGGGAACATGGCTCTTTCTGATACCTCTGGCAAGGCACAGTGAGAAGAGAAACTTAAGATAAAAGGGATTATAACGCAGACTTCTAATTGTACCATCCACTGGGGCTTGAATTGTGCATTTATTTATGAGCACCATCATCAATGGGTGATTTTTTGGGTATTCATTCTGTATACAACGTGATGGGATGCTACCTGACTACATAGCTTCCGATTCAGCACGCATCTGGGCTGTCCACTAAGCAGATGTGTTCAGAAAGAGCTTACATCAGACTGAGTGCCCATCAGACCTATTCCTATGGGACTGTTTTGATCAGAGTTATGGAAGTAGATACTGAGAGCAAAGAGAAACCCTGTTTGGAAATAAATGAGATTTCCCAATTGCTAACAGCTGGTATGAAATGAGATCTCTCATTTTGAGAAGTAATTTTTGTACTTCTGGGTGCAGGCTTGGCCATCTTGCTGGCCAACCTTGATGCTTGATCCCAAGGTTATGTGGATTTCCACAAAGTAATTGTTTTGATCTTTGGTTTGTTTTTCCACAGCAAAAGAAGTTTAGTACTCCCCAAACCCTCATAAAACCTTGCCCCATACAATGCATTCTCTATAAGGCAACTCCATTCAGTCAAGTCTAGCTATGAAAAATGTTTGAATATTCTTCTAAAATTAAAATAATATAAAACAATTTTCTCTATTCTATTGAGAACAGATATACTAAAGGCAACTTGATTTGTAATTTGTATCAATCCTCCCTTCTTCCCTGTTATCTGTGATTTTGTGTGTGCATGTGTGTGTGTGTGCATACATGCATGAGTATGCACATGTGCCTACATGTGTGTGGAGGCCTAGGCCAATGATAGCTGTCTTCCTCTATTGCTTGACAATTACTTTGAGACAGGATTCCTCACTAAACCTAATGCTCACCGATTGGCTGGAGTTGGCTAGCCCGTCCCGCCACTTCCACTATTAGCACTAGGGTTGGAGATATGAGTGACCAGGCCTGACTTTTACAAGTTCTGGGATCTGAACTCACATTCTGTTTTGTTTTTATATCTGAGACAGGGTTTCTCTGTGTAGCCCTGGCTGTCCTGGAACTCTGTAGACCAGGCTGACCTCAGAACTGAGAAATCCACCTGCCTCTGCCTCCCAGGTGATGAGATTACAGACGTGCGCCACCACTGCCCGGCTCTGAACTCACATTCTTAGGCTTGTCCAACAGGCACTTTTCTAAGTGAGATCTCTCTAGCCCTGTGGCAGATTTCCGTGCTGCCGCGCCGTTCTGTTGGCTGTGTCCCTTCTTCCTCACCCCACTCTCCACTCTCAGGGTAGCCTCTCCCTCCTTCCTTCCAAGCTTGTCACTCATGCATGCTTCTATCTCTTCTCAGGAAGCCCTCCTGTCCCTCCCTCTCTCCTCCCATGTCTCCTATCAATGTCTTTTCCTCTCATCTGCACAGCTCAGCACCCACTGGGCCCCCATACCTGTCTGACAGGTCAGCATGCTGGGGTGGGAGAAAAGCAGAAGAGTCGGGATATTTACTCATCATGGAGCTGGCCCAGGTCTGAATATTTCCCTATCAGTGCTTTTTGGTGGGGCCATTCCTGTTCTGTAGCTCCCAGTCATCCAACAGGTAGTGAAGCACTAAGTGTGGATATGCACTCAAGAGGTGACAATAGCTAGGACCATTCAAGGCTGCTGTCTCTAGGGACCTGCCCCGACTCCAGGTGAGCTGTGGATGGGTGGCTCATGCTTTGCTAGGTAACAAGAGAGAAGTGTGAAGTGCTCAGGTGGAGGGTAGGAAGGACACATCGATGTGATGCTGTTGCCGTGGTAATGTGACTTTGAGCGGTATTTAGTGGAGTACCACTCTGAGCACCCAGGTACAAAGCCAATAGATGAGGCACTGTGTTGCCCCAAGACCTGGAGAGTCAGTGACTGCAGCATTTTTATGTGGCTGTAGATATAGTGTCCAGGGCTAGCCTGGGAGGATTTGTTGAACGCTGAAATAGGGAGAAAGGGTTGTCCAGGGAGGGGAAGACGATGGGTGAGGACTGAGCAGAGACTGGGAGAGTGATATGCCAGTGGAGTGCTCCTGGATTCCTGAGGGGTGCTCGGCCATGCAGAAGTTATCCAGAAACATAGGAGAGGTTGGATTCCTCTGTGTGTGTGTGTGTGTGTGTGTGTGTGTGTGTGTGTGTGCGTGTGTAGACATCCAACCATGGCCATCATTCCTTAGGAGCTGTCTACCTTTTTCTTTGCTTTCTTTTTGTTCCATTTATTTGTTAATACATATGTCTTTACATGTCTACTTGCATGTGTGTGTGTGTGTGTGTGTGTGTGTGTGTGTGTGTGTGTTCATGAATGTGAAGACCCAAGGCCAACCTGACCATTTTCTCCCTTATTTGTCAAAATGCAGCCTATGACTTGAAGTCAGGGCCCTTGCTTCTCTGACTAGGCTAGCTAGTTAGATCCCTATTTCTGCCTCTTAAGCACAGGAATTGTAGCCACACCTGACTGGGATTTGCATGGGTGCTCAGAATCTAAACTCTGGCCCTTATACTTACTTGCATGACAAACATCTTACCTGCTGAGATATTTCCATATACCTACCTTGTTTGAGAACCCTACACACACACACACACACACACACACACACACACACACACACACGAATCCAGTTGCTTCTCTGTTTCTAGTTCATGTCTGTGGGATCTTTCACTCGTATCACTTGTATACTTTCCCCAGCGAGACTAGCCTGGCTCGCAAGAGATCCCCAAATATGTGCATGTCTCTACCTTCCCAAGGTTACAATTATAAGCATGGGTGGGTAACAGGGATGAAAGTCCATTCTTTATTCTTGCTAGACAAGCATGTGACTGACTGAGCCTTCACCACCTCCCCTGGATTTTGAATGCCAGCCTACAGCTTCAGTCTCTACCAAATGCAGTGGGGAATTTGGAGAGATGATTCGTGCAGTATTATGAACGTGTGTTTAGGGTATGAGATCAGTTTCTTTCTCCTTGATGTGACCAACTATCTGACAAGAGGCAACGGACAGAGAAAGGTTTATTCTGGCTCTTGGTTGGAGGGGGATACCATACATGGAGTGAGAAGGGCTGAAAAGAGATGAGGAACAGCTCAGGCCCATGGCAGTAGGCAACGTGGCGTGGCTTGATCACAGCAGTGCGCAGAGTGTGGGGATACCTATACAACCTTTGAGGCCTGTCCAGCAGCACCCCACTGCCTTCAGCTAGACCCCACCTCCTAATGATGCCACTGTCTCTGAAAACAGGGCACCAGCTGTGCCCCAAGTATTCAGACACAGAAGCCTGTGGTGGGCACGCTGCAGCCATACCACGGGAGATGAGATGTGTTTAGGACCGGGCTTGCCAACATCCGTGCTGTGGACACCTTCAACCAGACAAGTTTCCGTTATTTCTGTCATTGCAGCTCCAGAGAAGCATTCCTGACTGCAGATGCCAGAGTATTCTGCCAACCCTATTATGACCAACATAAATGTTCCCAGATATTGCCACAGGCCCCCTGGGAAGATAATCACCATTTGTGAGAGAGTCTGGTTTAGGAAGACAGTACTTACACCAGCATGCATGGCATATAACACCACGAGCAGGAACCCATTCTGAGTAAAATGTGACGTGTGAGTGCGGAGGTTACCTGTACCTGAAAACAGAACCGACCAGCCATGTACTCTCTGGATCAAATACTTCCCATAGCTTTGATCAGGAAACACGGGGTTATGGTATTTGGAAACAAGCACTTGTTACATTTTTTGATGCATTTTACTCTTTGGAATCTATTAAGATCCCACAATCAAAGGAGGAGTGAATCCACTCTCAGCAGGCACTCCAGCCAAATCTCCCTCTCCACTATCTTTTAATTAAAACAGCATTCGGCAACATTTTGATGTCGGGTTTCTGAAGGAGACTCCCACTGCCCCTCTCCTGGTGTCTTTTGTGACATTGTGCTTATTTTTAAAACTCCTTAGAATTGTTCATTTTCATCTAGGTTCGCTCAGCCCTGCACAGCCAGCTGGCCATTAAGGAAATTTAGAACAACAACAAAAAAAATGCCAGAGCAACTGCGCTCTTGTGTTGTGTAATCAACTGAAATAGCCCGAGAGGCAACAATGGGAGAAGTTAGAGTGAGCAGATCCCCCTGCCGTCCGCCGCAACCGTGTTAGGAAGGTGGACTGCACTCAGTTTTATTGTCTGCCTGGAAACGGCTATTTTTGTGGAGGAAGAGAAGGGGGGAAAAGAAAGAGGCTGGGAGAGAGGGGAGACAGAGAGTGGGAGAGAGAGAGAGAGAGAGAGAGAGAGAGAGAGAGAGAGAGAGAGAGAGAGAATGTGTGACTGTAGCTAATGAAGAAGTTTGAATTCTGTGTCCTGTGTCTACATTTGTCTTTCTACTCACACATCTCTCCAGGTCACCCTCGGCTCAGGGACAGTCACTCACTCCCTATTACTCTTCATAACAAATCCAAGGTGGTCCCTATAGCACTGTGTCCCTGCCATAATCTAAATCCCAGTTCCAATCTTATCTCCTCTCACTATACTCTGCCTATTGTATTTACATGTTCTCTCTCTCTCTCTCTCTCTCTCTCTCTCTCTCTCTCTCTCTCTCTCTGTGTGTGTGTGTGTGTGTGTGTGTGTGTGTGTGTGTGTGTGTAAATGTAGGTGGTCGCACTGGGAAGCCAGAAGTGTCTTATTCAGGTCTTCCCCACATTTTCCATCTTCATTTTTTTTTTTTTTTTTTTTTTTGGTTTTTCGAGACAGGGTTTCTCTGTGTAGTCCTGGCTGTCCTGGAGCTCACTCTGAAGACCAGGCTGGCCTCGAACTCAGAAATCCGCCTGCCTCTGCCTCCCAAGTGCTGGGATTAAAGGCGTGCGCCACCAACGCCCGGCTCCATCTTCATTTTTGAGGAAAGGTCTCTCACTGATCTTGGAACTCATCGGTTTGATGGCACTGGCTGGCCAGCAAGCTGCCGGGATCTGCCTCTGCCTCCCTTCCTGTGCTCGACTCACAGATGGCTGCCACTATGCATGGCTTCGACAGGGATGCCAGGGCTTATGTCGGGCCCAGGCTTGTATGATAAGTGCTCTAATCTTTAAGCATCTACCCTGCTAGCATTTCATTTTGTAATGGAGCCAAGACCATTTTTGAAAAATACGTATCACAGAGGACATCGGTGAGATCCCATGGCCATTGAAGGGCTGGAGGAGAACATGGGTCCGGAGTGAGGCAACTACTTTCTCTGTTTTGTGACAGTATCCTGCTATGTGGGAACAAGCTGACCTGACTCTCGCCATGGAAGTGAGTTTGGGCTCAAACTGACTTTTCAGCCTCAGCCTCCTGAGCACTGGGATTCAAAGGCATGCTCGACCACATCCAGCTTTGCCCAGCCACTTTCTAAATCCATGATCCTAGCTTCAGATGCGAAACCCCAGGATTTCATCTCACTTTGTCAGACAGCAGATCTAGAGCTCCACATCCAAGTTGTTGTGTTGGCAAAGTTTCATTAATTCCCTTGACAGAAATTGAATGCAATTGTGACTTAGATGATCACCCACTAGTTATTATTCAGATTTGTGTCCAGGTCACAAAATGTCCCGGTGACATCGATACCCTCTCCTTTGCGTGAGCTCCTTCCATTTGTCAAGTGCCTTCCCTGAGTTCTTCTCTGTCTCTCTCCAGCCTCTGTCACGCAGAGTTTGGCACCTGGTCTAGTAAAGCACGGACACAGCGCATGTCCCAGGAGAGTGCAAGGTGCTGCTCTCTCAGCAGCTTCTCCACGTCTATTCCTTAACCAAATCTGTATAATAGTGACGTCAGTGATCCTCCTGATGGCCGGGGAGATGCTCAGTGGGCAAAGTTCTTCATGGAAGCATGGTGGTCTGAGTTTAAGCCCTAACACCCACGTCAGAGTCCAGGCCTGGCCTCAGGTGCCTGCAATTTTAATGCTAATGAGGCAGAGATCGGAGGGTCCCTGGAGTTCACTGACCACCTAATCCCTCTGAACAAGTGAATTCTGGTTTTATGGAGAAATGCCATCTCAAAACACAGGGTGGAGGGTGAATGACTATGGACCTCTGTCTTGTACTTGGATGTGAATTCAGGTGCGAGCAAACCAGGATACACACACACACACACACACACACACACACACACGCATGCATGTACACATGCACGCACCCATGTGAACACAACACACTTGCCTTCTTGATTGCTCTACCCGGGTCTCCTTCTAGGGCTTCTGGGAGTGGGGTTGGGGTAAGAGAGCCAAAATCCAAGCGTTTCAATGACTTACACATAGTTTATGAATATAAGCCCATTTCCTCCTTTCAAATTTCTGCTCACGGTTCTTTAAAATAGTTTATTTTTGTGGGGAAATGTTCTCCTTCTATCGAACACCCATTGCCACATATCAGGAGGCTCTCAGTCCTAGAACTGCTTCTGGTGCACTGGGAAAAGGTGTTCACTCAGCCTGATGGCACAGGTCGTATGCAGCCCGTGCCCCCGGCACGGTTGATAAAGTGCTGCAGGCTCCAATGTGCTTTTCTTTACCATTGACCAGAGATGGCTTTGTTTTCTGGATGGTCTGAAGGACTTTCGCCCCCTCCCCCTCTGGTTTTAATTTCTCCTTGCTCAGATACTTGGACTTCATAGATTCTGTCTGGAAGTTCTCTTCTCTGAGGTCTCTCAAAGGCAGCACAGGGAACACATCTCTTGTCTTTCTTGTTTTGTTTTGTTTTGTTTTGTTTTGTTTTGTTTTGTTTTGTTTTGTTTTGTTTTGTTTCGTCTGTTTTATCAGAAGAAACTCTAGGACTGACAAAGTGGTTCAGCAGGTACGATTGCTTGTTGCCAAACCTGTTGTTCTGGAATTTATTCCTGGGACCTAGATAATGGAAGGAGAGAACTGAGCCCTGCAAGTTGACCTCTGACCCACTCCTCACACACACACACACACACACACACACACACACACACACACCCCGCGTACATCCACATAGTTTTTGTTTTAACAAAAAACCAATGTCTCTGGCAGCTATGGTCCCACCTGTTAGATTTTTTTTATTACATTGATAAAGGTTTGGGTTGTGCTGTGATTCTCTCAAGCCCCAACAGTAGATTCAGGAAAAACATGCTGCTGGCTGCTTACTGCTCCAGTCCCATGCAGATGTATTGTCTGTGCGATTGCTGGTGTTCCTAGGTGCTGTGTGAGAGCCATCTGATTATGAAGCACACAGAAGTGGGGGCCATTTGTAGATCATCTTCACCCTAAGGCAGTGTATTAGTCTGGTTCTCTAGAGTCACAGAACGTATGGGCAATCTCTATGTAGTTAGGGAATTTGTCGATGACTTACAGTCTGTAGTCCAACTCCCCAACAGTAGTCAGCAGCAGCTGTGGATGGAAGTCCAGGGATCTTGCAGTTGCTCAGTCCCACGAGGCAAGCCGGCAAGGAAGAATCATTCTTCCTTCTTTCAATGTCCTTATATATGTCTCCAATAGAGGGTGTAGCCCAGATTAAAGGTGTGTGTATCCATGCCTTTAATCCCAGATGATCTTGAACTAGAATCCATAGCCATAATCTGGGATTAAAGGTGTATGTCTCCATGCCTTTAATCCCAGATGATCTTGAACTGGAATCCATAGCCACCATGCTTCAAGATCTCCTTGCTAAGTCCAGGTCATAAATTTATATCTCTGAGCCTCCATATTAGGATCATAGGTGAGCCTTCCAATTCTAGATTGTAGTTCATTCCAGATATAGTCAAGTTGACAACCAGGAATAGACACTACAGGCAGATAGAGCCTCTACTGGCACCTACCAGTCATTTTACTTGTGTCTCCTGTAGAACATCTGTTGGATCAGGGAGAGATATGCAAGTGGCAGAAAACTCAGGAGAATCTTGGCTTTCCTAGGGAAGATTGGGACTAGGATGTGGCCTAGTTGGTAGGGGATTTACACAGCATGCCATAGAGTTGAAGCCCTGGGTAAATCAGGTGTGGTGGCTCCTAGGTCTAGAATCAGGAGGTAGTACACTACTTTAAAAGTTTGAGGTTAACTTGGCATTTATTAGGCCCTATCTCATGAAAAAGTTACCAAGAATTTGGTCTGAAAATGTGTGTGAGGAATGGATGTATAAACCCTTGGCTTCTGTCTCCAGCTGTGCTGCAACAATAAAAAAATGAGCAAGAAGTAGAGCAAAGTGAGAACTTGTCCTTCTCTACTGTCCGAAGTGAAATCCAAGGATGCAAAGGGCAGAGGGGTAGAGATGCATGGACTGTTTTTCTATTAGGGAATTCCACTGTCCTAAACCGTTGGGCTCTACCTTTTGGTTGCAAGCTGTCAGCTTCCTGTCTGATTGCACTCTCATTCCATTCAGTGGGAAAGATGGCTGGCGAGCTAGTCCAGCTGCTACAGGTTCAGTGAGAGACCTTATCTCAAAACGTAAGGTAGAGCGTGATAGATGAAGACATGCCATGTTGGCTTCTGGTCTCCGTGTGTGTGTTCACACACATGCCTCTGCACACACATACACGGACCTTGGGCGCTTTCTCCTTTGCCCATATTGTTGGACCTGGTGTTTCCTGAGCAAGGTCTTCTGAGGACTGGTTGGAAATATGCACAGCCATTGTTTACTGTCAACAAGATTGACGCATTCCTTTCCACATTGATTTTATGCAGTTTCCAGTCTTTCATTAAGCCTGGTTTAAGCCAGGTTCTGGAAAGAATCACAACAAAGATAATGGCTGTGAGTTCTTTGTTATGTCAGGCTCTGGCGGAGACAACAAGACACCTAATGACGTCTTAGTGGGCAAAGGTCACGTTGTGTTCACCTTCGGTTTTCCTTGAATCATCCGGGCTCCTTTATCTGAGAAAGCATGTGTTCTGCATCCCTGCATAGTGGGGAAGTCCTGCTGGCCATCTCTGCTCAAAACATAGATTGATGTGCGTGGTGTGAAGGAGGGAAATGGGCCGAGGGAAATGTGGGGTGCTTTTGTTGCTGTGTCAACAGACTTAACAAAGCAACTTGAGGAACGAAGGCTTTACTTCCGCTCACGGTGTGAGGGTTCAGTGCTGCATTTCAGGAAAGGCATGATAATGGGAATTTGCCATCGCTGGTCACGAGGCACCCACATTAGGAAGCAGAAAGCTGAACGCTAGTGTTCAGCTTGCTGTCTCCTTTATATTTGGCCATGACCCATGACACACAGGCTGGTGCCCTGGCATTTAGCCTGGATCTTCCCACCTTAACTATCCAAATCTAGAATATTTCACAAGTATCCATTGAAAATTGTCCCCTTATGATTCTAAGTTCTCAGAGTTGACTCAAGATTCCTATCACAGAGCCTTCTTCAGACACAGAGTGGGTAGAAATGCTCGCATACTCAAGGTAAGCAGTTCTTCAGTCTGAAACAGGGGAAGTCTGAGAACAGGAAGTCTGTGTCCCTGTGCTGGGAAGCAGGGGAGGGAGGTAGTCTTCTATAAAGACAGCTCTGCTCAGGGTTAGTTAGAGTGGCAAACTTTCAGCTGCTACAGCACTTGTTCTTAAATCTATTTGTGTGCAAGTCCTTTGTCACCCGAGTCTTTCCTGGAATAGCTCTACCCTAGCCTTCACACTACAACTGTTACAGCGGTACAGAGTGGCAGGGAGAAGGTATTTATGTATTTATGGGAAGATAAGAAAAGGATGGCTTTGGTAAAGGCATTCAGTTGGTTGGGAGAGAAAATAACCAAACCAACAAATGTACTGGACTTACATTTCTGTAATCACTCAATTTGGACTGAGTAGCATAGCCTCCAGCTATGAAACCGTTTCTCTCAATTTTTTTTTCTTTTTCTGCAATCTGTCTCCCACTGTGACAGATGTGGCTTATCTCATGCCCAGTTCTATAAGAAAAAAATCCCTCTTTCTTTCTCCTCCTCTTTCTTTTCCTCTATCGCTGGAGCTGGGAGTGTCTGCCAATGTCTGCTCACTTCCTGGTTGGCATGTTTTTTTGTCATCCCATTTGTGTCTATAATTTGGAGAGTTTTCTCTTTGTTTGTAAATTTGTCATTATCTCACACAAAGTGCCTTGCCATGGTTTAGTAAATATCTCTATGTCTTCACGCTCAAAGCAAAACTCCATCTGCAAGCTCAGTGTATTTGTCCCCAAATGCCACTTCTGAAGGAGAAAGTTGGAACCAGAAGGGCTGGCAGTAACAGTGGCTGCCAGCAATATCCACTATTACAGGATTAATAGGAATTAGGTCTGCTCGAGCCACCCAGGGAGATGGCACTCTATTCCCAAGTCAGGCTCAAATAAAGAGAGAAAGCAAAGACTACGGGAGAGGCGCTGCCTCAAAAACCAAGGTGAATGGTTTCTGATGAACAACAGCCAAGATGAACCTCTATCTCCCACGTGCAATCAAGTATGCCTAAAGACATCCCCATGCATGCATGAACATTCCTTTGTACACATAAACAATGGAATATGAACCTCCTGATATCCCCACCCCCAGACTCTCAGGAGTCAGATGGCATTTGGACCTTTTCAGCTGTAGTTTCCAGAATTTTCCATTCCTCTCAGATCCCACTGATGACCTGGTCCTCTGAGATTCTCAGACATCCTGGTCCCTATTTCATACCTTTGCACATGCTGTCCTGTCCTGGCTTCTAATGTACTCAATTCTTTCTGCTTCTTCAGTGGCTTGGCCACTGGGTAGAAGCTATGTCTCCAGAAAAGTCTTTGTTAATTCTAAGAGACAGACAGGTTCCCAGTTAGCACAAAAGGCTGTGCACATCTCTACATTTACATCTATGTCTACAGATACATCTATCTTAGTTCCTCACAGTCTGATATATATGTTCTCATTTCTGTCTTCCGCTGACCTGCCAGTTTGCAGGTCATTCCATAATGTGTGCTGAGTGGCCAGTGAACATTGGTTCAATGTGAGATGAGAAGAACTCCAAGCCCCACATGTGGGAACATCTCTGATAAAAAACATTCTGCCTCCTTTGAACTTAGCTCTCAGTCTAAATCCATACCACCCTGGCTCAGTCATTGCGTTTGAATTGCGGACAGATGGTCCAAAGATGGAAATTATTTTTCCCTTCAACTCCTTCAGTAGTCATGAGTAGAACAGTGACTTGGGGTCATGCTATGCTTGCTGGGTACTAGGAACCTTAAAATGAATATGTTGTTATGTTGTCTTCTTTTTTTTTCCAGACACCATTTGTCTGCCCCAGAACCCTAGCTTGTCATTTCAATCTATTATTTATTCCTTTGCTGTTTTCATGTGTTTGTGTGTTGTGTATATGTGTATATGGATGTTTGAATGTGTGTGAGCACATGTTTGTGGGCATGTTCACATGTGTGCATGTGCATTTGGAGGCCCAAGGTGGATGTGGAGGGTCATTTTCCATCTATCTTCCACTTTATTAATTGAGGCAGGCTCTCTCAATCAAACCAAGACCTAGACCAATATAGCTAGCATCGCTAGCTATCCTGTCCTGGTGATCCCCCGACTTTGCCTTCTCTTGTTGGAATTACAAGTAGATACCCTGCCCACCCACAATTTATATGAGTTCTGGGGAATCTAAACTCCAATCCTGTCTTAGGGTTTCATTGCTGTGAAGAGACACCATTACCAAGGCAACTCTTATAAAAGACAGCATTTAATTGGAGCTGGCTTAAAATGTCAGAAGTCTATATCATCATCATGGTGGGAAGCATTGAAACGTCCTGGCAGACATGGTGCTGGAGGAGCTAAGAGTTCTATGTCTTGAACCCCAATGCATCCAGGAGACTGCTTTCCACACTGCGTGGAGCTTGAGCATAGGAGGCCTCAACGTCTGTCCCCATGGTGACATATTTCCTCCAACAAGACCACACCTACTCTAACAAGGCCACTCCTCCTAATAGCCCCATTCTCTATGGGGCAAGCATTCAAACATAAATCCATGAGAGCCAAACCTATTCAAACCACCACAGGTCGTCCCAGGAAGGCCACTAGTGCTTAACTTCATTTCCCTAGCTTGGCGTCTCATTTTGAAGCGCTCACCACACTGACTGCTAAAGGATGAGACATTTGAAGTGTCCCCATAATCAGATTTTCCAGACCTTTATTTTGAGGTATGTAAGAGTCTGTCATATCTTCTGTGGTTCCTGAGATCAGGGAGGTTTTCTTCTCTCCACTCTCTTCTTGGTATTTTTGGCTTCAGCTGTACTCAACTGCCTTCTCAGAATTCCCCATGACCACATAACCTCTCTGCCTCTCTTTACATAAGCTCCAGGCTCCTTCTACCTCTGAGAACACCCAGTCTTCCTTTCCTCCCCACAGAGCTGTGGCTCCATATAGATTTACTCTTTCTTAGGGAGTATTTTACTGTCATATGATGTTCATTATAGAGCAAAGATTTTGTTGTTGTTCAACTTTTTAAGAATCCTATATGAACATGCAACTTATTCTAGCAAGTGAAACTTATGAGAGAGAAACAGGTTGCTTCTAGCTTGGAAGTTTAACAAACCAATCATTGACTCCAGACTTCTGTGAAGAGACCAGAGTCAATTCTGTGTCACTTTGAGCCATGTAGAGACTATGATAAAGAAGACCCCAGTGGAACAATGACCCAAGTCAGAAATTAGCCTTTGCTCTCACCTGGTCCAAGATTATGGGGCTATTTGTTACTTAGTACACCTAGCCCATCTCTGTGGGTTCACCTAAAAATGGCAGCTGCTTCCAGGCTAAGTCAATGGTGTTAGAAGCATCCCAGTTGCTATGGAAAATGAAGATGCGTGTGGTAGATTCTAATTAGGTTCTAAAGAACCAAAGGAAGAAACAATATGTGGGGAAGTGGTAAGAAGAAGAGATTCAGAAGCCTCTGGGCCAAAGAGTAATAAGCAACAATGGCAAGCACCCTATCAGCTGCCCACCACCCCACCCCTCAGTGCTCACCCTAGCAAGGTAGGGCCATCTTTTTCAGAAAACACCTTGGATCCATCCTTCTTAATGATGTGTTCAAATGAGCAGTCTCCTGTGTCCCAACAGATTCCAGTTCCAGAACCAGCTTGGTGCTTCTGATGCCCTTTCTTATGGCCAAGGGTATTTCTGGGTTTTCTATCTTCTACCGATATTAAGAGAATCAGCCCATGGAAATTTCCAGTCCCCCCTCCCCATCTCTCCAGCAGTAGGAACAAAACTAAAGGCCACACATGCTAAGCAGGTGGCCTACCACTGGCCTACAGCCATAGCTTTCATTTAACTTTGTAATCAATTTTTCCACAGAATTTCTCTCTGCTGCTCAGGCTGGCCGTCACTTCATTCAGTAGCCCAGACAGGTCTTGAACTTGTGATCCCATCGTCTCGGCCACCTGAGTGGCCTGGATGAGGCTTTTGTTAAAACCACGGGTAGTTTTTAATATAGCACAGAAGCCAGAAACTCAGATAATAGATGCTATTTTTCACCACAAAGTTTTGGGAGGCTCCCTTTGGAAGATTGGAAAACTTCTTAGTGGGTTAGCATCAAAGAGGAGAGCAAAGCAGCAGCAGTGGGCTGCGGGACTTCCTCAGTGCTTGAGAACACTGCTTGCTCTTCCAGAGGCTTAAATTTCATTCCCAACATCCACACGGTAACTCACAAACACCTGTAACTCTAACTCCACAGGATCTCACACCTTCTTCTGGCGTCTATGGGCACGGGCACACACATTGAATGGGTGAATGAGCTCTCTCTCTCTCTCTCTCTCTCTCTCTCTCTCTCTCTCTCTCACACACACACACACACACACACACACACACACACACACACACACGAGAGAGAGAGAGAGAGAGAGAGAGAGAGAGAGAGAGGGAGAGAGAGAGAGAGAGTTTCAGAAAAGCTAGCTTGCTCTTATCTCCGTGTACACAAATCTAGTTGACAAATCTAGTTGAAAGCAACCAAGGCTTACACTGTCTAGTGTCTGGGTGTGTGACTTCTCTGCGCATCCATGGATCTCATGCACAGGTTGGACATCATGTGACAGTTTCTCAGCCTGTGAAGAAGAACTGCGAACACCATTGCCTAAAATGGGTTATTACCTTTTTATATTTATCCCAAACTGTTAAGGTCAGCATTAGAATTTGACCTTTTCCCTGCCAACCCATTTGAAGTAATTAACCCCCTGTGTCTGGAAACACAAGGAAGCTAGGACTTTGTTATTAGATTCTCATAAAGAGCCTATTAATATTAAAATTGCTTGCCTCTCGGGCTGACTGTATTAATGGCCCGGCGCTGGGTAAACAGGAGTACTGGCGTGGGGTTTTAAAATGCATGAGTCGAGGGCAGAGCTGTTCCAACAGCTACGGGATCCATCGCGGAGCCTTTGTGACAGTTTCCTTGTCCATTGGCTCAAACCTCTGTTTTGAATGTGCGCCTACTGATTTCCCTGGGTTTGCCAGGAGACCCCTTTCATTTCCTTTGGATACGGAGCCGTCCGAGGAAGCACATCATCCATGGTGATCTCTTCCCTCAACCCCCTAGATGTTCCCTGACCTCTATGCATACCTGGATCTCAGGGAGAGCTCAGCTTGGGGCCTTACATTAAGCTGTGGTTCCCTGTGCAGGCTATGCAGAACACCCCAGACAGTGCTCCTAATTTCAGATATGCATCCGACTCTCAAGTCTGACTGTGGGAGGCTCAACTGTGAACCTCACGGCTTCCGTTTGTTAACTCGGACATGCACAGTGTGCATCAACCAGCCATCAGCTATCATGATCCATGCTGGGCTTTGGGATACACCGGAAAATGAATGAGGCAGGCTTCTTCTTCTTCTTCTTCTTCTTCTTCTTCTTCTTCTTCTTCTTCTTCTTCTTCTTCTTCTTCTTCTTCTTCTTCTTCTTCTCGTGGATCTCACAGTTCACTGCAGGAACACCCAGTGGCCAGGCATGCAAATAAATCATTAAAAAAATAAAGTAATAAGTCAATATCAGGAGAAACTAAATAGACACGCTACCCTGTCTTATTGCTAAGTACAAATAAAATTCATGAACCGAAATATACAGATTCCAGTAGCCGAATAAACCTCAGAAAAGGTTTAACAGTATGGTATATGATGAGAGGCATCAAAACTTCTGTAAAAGGAAGACAATGACAACAACAACAACAGCAGCAGCAGCAGCAGCAACAACAACAACAACAACACCTGTTGCAAGTAGCCACAAGGAAGCGAAAATCATTCTCGACAAGAAACAATTTGAAAACAGACTTCTCATGAAAAGCCTTGGAAGCAATGAACAAACACATGATAAAAATAAATGCTTGTCACAAATCTATATTTAACAGCAACAGAAATCCTTCAAGAAAAAGGAGAAATAAGGGAATTCTCAGGTGATAAAAAGAAAAAAAAAGAGCAAAATAAGTACTAACCAGAAACCCTACCTGAAACAGGAGCTAGAAGAGATTTTCTAAGGAAAAAGAAAATGTAAAGAAAAAAAAAGTTAGGGCTTCAGACAAAAAGGAACAACCCGCCCCTCCGAAATAAGAGGATAATTTCTTCATAACAATTTATGACGTCTTCATAAATGGATGCAGTAAGAAGCATGGTGACTGCAGAAAACTGATAAACGGGAAACAGTAATGACTAACACTTTCAAGTTTCTAACAAATTGATGAAGTAGAAGGAGAGGCCACCCCAGGATGGAAATGGTGAGGGTGGAGTTCGCTGAATATGTAAGGGATTATCTGAGTATCTGTTTAACCACTGAGGGCACTGGACTTGTGACTTCAAAATTTTCCCCAAAATAATCTTTACCCAACTGGATTCATTAAAGGACAAGCAGAGCAATTCTCCATTGTTTTTTGGAGCTGAAAATAAAGTCACACAGACTTTAGAGTAGAAAAGAACAATGAGATGACTTGGAAACCCGTGTTGTCTGTGACTGTAGAGCTGTTTCTATGAACTAGACGGCAACACAGCGAGCATCGGCCACATAAATTCAGCTAAATGTAGAAAGAGTTGTGGGACTGAAAGAAGCTTACTCCTGAGATGCTATCAGTAAAACCATCAACATTGAATCACTGGGATACAGAACAGCAACAGGCTGGAGAAGAAATGACCGCTCCACATGCCGTTCAATAAAGTCCAATTAACTCTTTCATTATAAAATATGTCTGAAAAACATGAAATTCAGAGGTTTGGATACAATGAACAGCACCAAGAAAACCTATAACACATAGAAACTCAGTTTGTATTATTGTTCCTGTGACTCTAAGAGAACAGTTTTTTTTTCCCTGTGGGTAGCAAGGGAAGAATAAATCTCTTCCCAGAGGAAAGAAGATGTTACCTTTAGAGCAATTCCAGCAGCTTCTTTTGCATGTCAATGAGACAGGAGGGGCCTTGGTTTCCCTTTTTCATTGCCCTTTATTACCTAAAATTCAAATTGAAATAAAGAAAACTCTGGGCACTGGTGACACACACCTTTAATCCCAGCACTTGGGAGGCAGAGGTGTGCAGATTTCTGAGTTTGAGGCCGGCCTGTTCTACAGAGTGAGGTCCAGGACAGCCAGGGCTACACAGAGAAACCCTGTCCCCCCCCCAAAGAAAACAAAAACAAAAAAACAAACAAAAAAGAAAAGATTCTAAAACAAAAATGCTAAAATAGTAAAGCATTTAACGAAACAGAACTTAGAGGCCGACAGTCACAGGCTTCGTTAATGTTTGTCATTCTAGGAATTTGCCATGTTAAAGGATCAGAACACGCAGCTCTCCCCAGTCTGACAAAACTGTTCAATGCTAGTCTGTCACAATCCCTGTATGAAACTTGGGACAGCTCTTCTACAAGGCAAATAGTTAGGCAATGGAGCTAAATGAACTGGATGAGTTGACTCTGTAGTTTAAACAGGGAGGAGCCCACATGAACGGTGTTTGTACATCACGGCCATCACAACCGTGTGGGTCTGGCAGAAGGGTAGAAACTTAGCCTGGTAAAACAGACTGCAGAAACCCCAAATAGATTTGCATGCATGCGTCCAGTTGATTTTTCATGAAGGTAGAAAAGAAGTTAATGAGAGGAAAGGTCACCTTTTGCTTTCATTATGTCAGGGACAGCTGGAAAAGCCAACGGGATGGATTAGACCTTCATCCCACATCCACACAAAAGTAGGGCTGATTCAAAACTTGGCATCAGTTTAAGTGTGAAACAAAACTATGGCATGCTTAGAGAATAAAAATTAGTCTCAAGTTTCTTTTTTTCTTTTAAACAGACTCTTCTCTCATATGCCGCACCCTGACTAGTTTCCCCTCAGTCCACTCTTCCCAGCTTCCCACACCTCCCCTCTCTCCCAGAGCCACTCCCTCTGCTTCCCTTCAGAAAATAGAAGGCCTTCAAGAGACACAGCAACCAAACATGACAAAGCAACATGCACAAGCAAAACTCAACTCACAGAAGAAAAGAAAGCACTAACTTGAATCTTATTATATATTTATAAAAAGCATAATAATTTGCTCTACAAAATAATCAGGTCAAAGGGTGAAAAGACTAGCTACAGATTGGAGATAAACTCTCGAATGCCATTTGATTAAGTAAAGGCTGATTTCTAAAATAATGCTGTAAACATAACAATAAAATACTAGTTAGAAAATTGTCAGAAGACATAAAGCATTGTTTCACTGAAGATATGCAGATGGAGGGGGCATAAGTGAGAAAATGTTCCATATCATTAAATGATGTGAAAACCGTAGAGCAGATTCCTATCAGGATGTACATTCCAGGGTGGCTGTCATTAAACATAGTGGCAGAAGGCTGGAGAGATGTTTGAGTGGTTAGGAGCACATGTGGCACATACAGAGGACCTCAGTTCAGTTCCCAGGACTCACATCTGTAACTCTAATGCTTGTGGATCTGTCGCCCTCTTCTGGACATAATGAGTACTTGCACTCACATGCACATGCATGCACACACACAGACATGTAAGCATGAGCATACCCAAGCATCCACACATGCATGTGAACACCCCCCCCACACACACACACATACACACAATGACTATATAAACTGGAAAGGATGTAGAGGGTTTCGTTCTCTTTTTCTTTTTCTTTTCTTTTTTTTCTCGAGACAGGGTTTCTCTGTATAGCCCTAGCTGTCCTGGAACTTACTTTGTAGACCAGCCTGGCCTCGAACTCAGAAATCCTCCTGCCTCTGCCTCCCAAGTGCTGGGATTAAAGGTGTGCACCACCACTGCCTGGCAAGTTTAGTTTTCTTAAGCTTCACTGGAGAGAATGGTCCACTCCACAACTGCTTTGGGGGAAAGTTTGGCAGTTTCTATCAAAACAAAACATCCAAGCATCACAGAACCTGGCAGATGGCTTCCTAAGGAAATTTGTGTTCACACCAAAACCTGTTTGTTAATGTTGATAGATGCTTTATGCATATTAGTCAGACATTAGTAATAAAGCAGATGTGTTTATGAAGGTGAGTAGTTCTACAAACTATGGGATATTAAGGAAAAAAAAAGAGTGAACTGTTGATCCAGTCACCTCCCACAGCAGAATTATCCTTATTGCAGAAATATTCCTCTATAGTTCTCATATAGTTTATATAGTCTTCATATGCACCATGAATATATCTGTACAAGTCCTGAGATCGCAGGAAAGACCAAAATACAGAGCAGATAGGTCACCATCAGGGATTAAGGAGGGTCAGGGTGCAGGCAGGTGACCAGCACTGGGGGAAGGTCCGTGTCGAGGATCCAATACTGCTGTGGCAGTACATTCTCTCTCCTTCTGTGTTATCATCCTGTACAGTGCCTTGGTCTTGTGCTGTGACTTTGAAACTAGATAAGGATGACCCATAATACCCCTGTATTTCTTTTAAGTTCACAACGCTTATCTCAAAAGGCTTCAACTAAAAAAAAAGACGTTTATCAGGCTGGAGAGACGGCAGGAGGCAAAGGTGCTTTTCTTGTGAGCCTGCTGGCCTGCGTCTGATCCCTGGAGTCCTTGTAAAGGTGGAAAGAGAACTGACTCCACAGATTTGCCCTCTGACCTCCACGTACTCACATCTTCCACAGCCATGCAATAACTGTAATATTAAATATATAAACTAAAAACACCTGCCAACCAAGAGATACTGTGATGGGAAGGTGTGATGAAAAAGAAATTAGACTTGCCTGGACCAGCTATACAGAGAAAGTCTTGCTACAGAGTTGATGTATAAATGGGTCTGTGAGGTGGGCTGAGACCAACATTGTAGCATGGCATCCATATGGATATACTGAAACACCGTGGAATCTGTGCCCTGGAAGATCATGTTGTACTCTTATCTCTCTGCCTGCTGGATATCAAAGTAAACACACAACTTGCCTCCAGGCATGCATTACCCAGGCTCCTGACTGTCGGCTCTCATGGCCTGGGTGATGTCACTGCAGTGGGTACAGAGATCCACAACCCTGCGATATTTGCAGACCAGCTCTGGGGTTGTAAAGGTACTGTCGTCCACGTGGCTCCTGAGAGCTAGCTGAGGTTTTCACACACGTCATGTGCTTGGACTCTCGCGGCCACCTGTGCTATCAGGCTGGCCAATAGCCTTGCATTCATTTGGCATTCAAGGACATACACAGCGAAGACATTGTACAGTGTGTCCTTATTGTGCTTTATATAGTAAGTTTGAGACTAAAATAGGGCCTATCTGCTTCTAAGGTTGGCACTTGCTGATGAGATACAGGTGTAGATCTGCGGTGTTAACTGCAGTGATAGATCTGCATCTGTAGGCAAAGGTTGGTTTTTGAACTCAAGAACTTCTTGTCTCTGCTTCCCCAGCCATTGAACAAAACGAAGAAGTGATTTATTTTATTTTATTTTATTTTATTTTATTTTATTTTATTTTATTTTATTTTATTTTATTTTATTTTTTTAGGAGTGAATAGTTTGTTGATAGAATTGGCAGAGAAGACAGTAGTTACACATAGAAGAAATTAATATATTTTGCTGTAAATAATTACTATAAAAATCACAAAGGCAGAAACCCTGAAGGCAAAATGCAATGTTTTCTATCAAGCATTTCATCTTACTTGTGCCCTCGCCATTCACTTTCTAAGCCTTCCCACTGTTGGTTGTTGATGGCGAGCCAAGGCGGATTTCCTTGTCTGTGATTGACAGATGCCATTCACGGTAGGCCTTTTGATTCTTGTAGGTGGATAGTGTGTTTTAACTTTGTATACAGTATGCGTTCATTGGCCTTTCAAGGTGTTCTACTGTAATCCAGTTATAATCAATGCCTTCCTCCCCAGTGCTCACACTGTCTATGGCAGCACCAATGACAGTAGTGAAGGTGCAGGACCAGCCTAGACGCCTATCACTAGGTGAGTGGATAATGACCTGGGATGATGAGACACTGGAGAGAAATCCTCCAGAACCCCCAAACTGAAATCCTGGGATTCTTGCCAGCACGAAACTATGCGGAGGTCATTACGCAAAGTGAAAGAAGCCACGTAGAGAAATATAAGCAGCACTTCCTGCTCTCACTCATTTGCAGAAATTGATGACCTCATGGGAAAAGAAGGGAGCCGGGGAGGGGAGCACTAGAGACTGGGTAGAGCAGAAGTTTTGATGGAGCAGAAAGACTGTTTGTAATGAGCCAACAAAATATGACTCTAATGGAGCCACTTAATGTGATGTGTTCTGCACAGTTGCGTCACCACTGCTTATGACACTCTGATTTGTTCCAAAACTGCTAAAGTAGAAAATCAGTATGAAAAAAAATGATTGGCATGTTCAACTGACGGCCTGATGATTTCCCTGTTTCACCATTACACGTTGTTTGCTGCGTCAGACTGTTGTGGCGCAGCGTCAAGATAGACAGATGTTGTGGTTTGATAGAGGCTCACCATCACATGAGCATCTTTTCAAGCAACAGAGATGCCTCCAGGGTAAGCAGAGACAACACAGGGGAGCAGAGATGACTCCGTGGGAGCTTTCATGATGTTCTCGAGATAGATTTTAGATAAACATGTCCCACATGTGAAGGGTCAGAGTGCATTTTAAGGCTCTCTCATACCTACATCACAGGGCACAGGCTCACTGGACAAAGCATCCATGTTGTACAGGAACACCTGAGAGCCTCAGGTGGCCCAGGCTGACTTGCTACATAGCTGAGTGTACCCTTCAATTTTTGATCCCTTTGACTTCATCCTCCAGCTGCTCCTTGAATGTCATGTTAAGTGTGGGTCTTTAAGCCACTGAGATGGCTTTATCGGTGCGTGCGTGTGTGCGTGTGTATGTGTGTGTGTGTGTGTGTGTGTGTGTGTGTGTGTGTGTGTTAAGGCCTGAGGTAATCGCTTTTCCTTTCTTCATTTTCTTCATTTGTCATCTCTGTTCAGTAGAAGAATAAAAATGCCCTGCAGGCAAACACCACTTGTATCACATCTCTGATTTGTATTTATCTGCCCGTGTGACAGATGCTCCAAACTTGATTAATCTCATTTAATTAATCGAGTCCTTCTATAAGAACTGGGGAACAGGCGCCTTTGTTTAAAGGTATCCTGATTGGTTTTAGCTATCAACTTGACATAGTTCAGGCTCGGCTGTGAAAGGTAGCTCAATTGATGGATTGCCAGAATCATATTGGCCCATTGGCATGTCTGTGAGGGATTGTCTTGATTGTTCATTGATGCACAAGGGTCAGTCCACTCTGGGCAGCACCATTCCCTGATAAAGCAGTCCTAAGCTGTGTAGGAAAGCTAGTTAAACATGAGCCTTCTTGAGAAGTAGCAAGTTGTATTTCTCCATGGTTTCTGTTTCAATTTCTTGCTTGAGTTCTTGCTTTGACGTCCCTCAATGGTGGACTGCAACCCCTGAGCGGAAAAGAACCATTTCTGATCAAATGCTTTGGATCAGAGTGCTTACTTAATCATAGAAAAAGAAAGGAAGCTAGAACAAAAAATCCAGACCTCTGTTTTTCTTTTATATGTAATCTTATGTATATAATATATGTGTATATATATATATATATATATATGTATATATATATATGCTTATGGTGTGTGCACATATATGTAATGTGTCTCTGTGTTTATGAACACAGAGGGCACATACCACTGCATACCACCAGAGAACAACCTCCCATGTCATTCATCATGTCAGGGAGAGTTCAAGGTCCCCTTGTTGTTACCTGCTCTGTAGGCTAGGCCTACCAGGTTCCTGGTGGTCTCTTGTGTTTACCACCCAGCTTACTATCGGACTGCTTAGATCACAGGCATGACCTACTGTATTTGCAGATAGCAGAGCGAGTGCTTCATCCTCAGCTGTATTCCCGGGCCTCATGGGTGCTCCATCCTGAATTGGGACTGGATCGTCCCTTTGTAAAACAGAAGAATCTCATCTCACTACAGTGATATTAAATCTGCTATTTATCAGTAATTCTAAAAAAATAATTCAAATTTGGCAGTGATGAACTGATTGTATCCCTGAAGACAAGTTTTAAGGAGCCATTTCTGGGTTCTGGGGGTTCCATATGCTGATTTGTCCCCTGGCCTGTTTCCTGTGCAGGATGAGGATGGGGAGTAAGTAGATGCTGGAGGCCGTACAGAGGCCAGCACAGCAGGGTCACGGCTGAGATGAGTCTCCAGACCTCTGATTTCCCTGGATAAAATCAGCCATGAGACTGCAAAGTCCTTGAAGACATATGTACCCTCACATAATCTGCCTTTCACGGTTCACTTTTACATAGCAAGAGATTTCATTTCAAGCCGTCTCGCTGGGTAGGCGCTGGTGTTCTCTTGCCCTCCTTGAGCTGAACACATTAAAATCAGGTTTCCTTCATCTGTAAGTGGGTAGGAGTCCATTGGACATAACCCATTAGTCACTTAATTTTTATGCTGCATAAATGGGGCGTTGCTTTGCCATTTTGTGTGAAGGGACTTTATAGAAAGCCATAAAAGGGGACAGTAAATTTGCAGGCATGCGCTCTGTGATCATATTGCCCCTGGGGCTCCATCTTTCTTGAGGGATGATTTCTTGTAGGCAGTTTCCTGCCCCAGTGCCGGGAAGTGAGTGTCCCCTTAAATCCCTTCCTGTCCAGAATGACTTCCTGGTCTGTGAGGTTCCTCTAGGCTCCATTTTGTCTCCTTCAGTTGAAGGAAACTGCAGAGTTTATCACAAAGTAGGTTCAACTTGAGAGAAACTTTGCTGAATCACATCCAGAGTAAGTCTGCGCTTCACTTCTCCCCTCATTTGCTCTTGGGTTTCAAATTTGGTGACGACATTGCCTTAATTGATGTGTTCTCTTTGGAGCGTGTTCTTCTGTGCTACGCTTCCCCACACATTTGGTGTATGATACTGGGATTGGATACTAGGGCCTCGTGAATGCTAGTGAAGTGCTCTATCAGTGAGCCAAAACCCCAGCTTGTTATAAGATATCTTGAGTCTCTTTGATATGTCCAGCCATACATACACGGTGCAATGTTTAAGATGAAACTGATCTTTGCTTTCAAACCGTTATCATTTCTTTATTTTTAAAATAAAATGCTTAGAAGGAAAAATGTTTAACGTCTTCCTGTCTTTGTTAAATGTACACACCGTCATCCACACACTTCACGAAGCAGTGACCTGCCAGAACTTATCACTCCTATGGATCGTAACTTAGAGCCCACCAGGCAAGCCTCTCCCATTGTCTCCTCCTCCTCCCTGCTCCCGCCCCTTGATAATCACCATTCCATTCCCAACTTCCATTGTTTTCTTTATTATGTCTAGTGTATATGGATTTGTGTGTATGTGCAGTGTGTGTGTGTGTGTATAGTATGTGTTTCTGTGTGTAGTATGTGTGCCTGTGTGTGTAGTATGTGTGTGGTGTGTGTGGTTTGTGTTTGGTATGTGTGTGTGGTATGTGTGCCTGTGTGTGTATGTGTGGTGTGTGTGTGTGTGCTTGTGTGTGGTGGTGCGTATGGATGGGGTGTGTGTGTTTGTGTGTTGTGTGTAATGTGTATTTGTGTTTGTGTGTAGTGTGTGGTAGGTATGTGCTTTTGTGTGTATGTGTAATGTGTGTGTGTGTGTGTGGTATGTCTGTGCCTATATGTGTTTGTATTATGTATGTGTGTATAGTGTGTGTGTATATGTGGTGTGTGTGGCTGTGTGTGTGTGTAGTGTATGTGTATGTGTAGTGTGGTGTGTGTGTGGTGTGGTGTGTGTGTATAGGTGTAGTATTTGTGCCTGTGTATGTGCATGCCTCTACGTGCGTGTCTGTGTGTGTGTGTGTGTGTGTGTGTGTGTTACAAATGTGGAGGTCAGAGGACACCTGCAAGATTCAGTTCTCTCTTTTTACCATGTGGACATGGGACTCAGTCATCAAGTCAGGAGCCTTTATCCCCTGATTGTTTTTGGATGCCCACATAACTCAAGTCCTTTACTTTATATCTACACATTTTTATTATCATTTATTTTACTATTATTTCTACAAGGTTGTTCCTTATAATCATTTTGTTCTACAAGGTAGAATATGAAGAGTAAATAGAGACTTGAGTGTCACTTAGAAGTACGTATTAACTGAGTTCACATCAGAAAAAAACAAAAAAGAAACAAACAAGAAACAAGCTGTAACCCAGATATTTCCTGGTGAGAATTCCTGGGGGAATCATAAAGCCCTAGCAAACTATTGTTGGTGTAAAATCTTAAGTGATGGGTGATGCACATTCGAATTTTTATTTATCACCATGTAAACAGAAACAAGCCCAGTTTTTGAGTGAGTCTGAAGCAGGGTTGGTGTTCTCTGTTTCTGTCCCTTTGGTCTGAAACTTCATTATGTGTTTCCTTAGTACAAAATTAATCAATCCTGAGGAAGGTGATCGATCATTGATAGAGAAGACAGATTGATTTTTATACCACCTCTTGCTTGTTTCCATCTTAGTAGAATTACTCTATTATGCTTCTGGAAGTGTTTATGGGCATTATAAGACATTTACATCTTGATGTATTAAGGTACTTCAGTGGTTTTTAGCCATTATTAAGGGAATTATATTAGGATTAGGCTGGTTATCAATCTCTAAATCTGGCACCTAGCTAAGGAAATCACTGCCTTATCCTCATTAAAGCCGTAAATAGAAGATCATTAACAGCACATACTCACCAAGTGCCAAGGCTGGTGTGAAGTCCTTCTGCCTTGGGGGAGACTCGATTCTTACACATCGAAAGTTAAATAAGCAATCCTTTGACAATTTGTAAAGAGCTTCCTCTGCATAAAGTACCCTCCCATTTTAAAGCTTAAGAATACTGCAGGAGAGATTGGGCATTGTCTAGTCAGTGAAGCATTCACCACAGGAGCATAACGGCCTGGGCTTGATTTCCTAGAACCCATGGGAAAAGCCTGGCACAGTGACAGGCATCTATATTCCCAGCCCTTGGGAAAGAGTAGACAGGAGAGTCTCTGGGGCCACTAGCCAGTTAGTGTAGCCTAGTCAGTCACCTCTATATTCAATGAGAGGCCCTGTGTCAATTAATAAGACAGCAAGTAATAAGGAGGAGGCTCAAGGCCAGCCTTGGCCTCCAATGCATGCATGTATTCGTGCACACACCCATATGAAAGTGTAGATATACCACACCCTGCACAAACACCCTACAGGAGACAAGGACTCCACGGAAACTTTTACCAATTAGGAGTACGGGATTTAATACCTTGGGTATATTGTGAAAATATTCACCAAAAGCCAATCTGGTTCTCTATCAGCCTTGAAGAAGGAACCATGAGCGTGGTCACAGGGAAGGGTAATCAAACTAGAGGTAGATAAAGAAGAATTACCCGTTAGTCATGCTGCAAATTTAGCCTTCTGTAAGGCTAGAGATGCTGGCGTTTGGTTTTACTTATCTGAGTTTTCTTTTGCCATTGAGATTAGCTCTAATCCGCTTAGGTGAAACCAGTCTGAGAGATTATAAACAAAAGATAATGATAAATGGTGATGTTCCCACCCGGCGCCATCTGGGGAAGTGGGAGAGAGATTCATAATAGCTTGGCCTAGGTGAGGTTGCTCATGTTGATTGTTTTAATGATCTGGAAGGGAAAGTAAATTGCATGCTAATGAAATTTGCAGAAGTTATTAAATTGGAAGGTGCTAGAAACAGGAGCGAGGATGGAAGATATTATATAAACCCACCCTATGTAGGTTAGAAATAAGGACAGAAAGGATAAGAATGTGAAAACACTTTAAAAGTAAGCTAGAGTTTCAATTCTGGGAGGTGTGAATAAAGCGAATCTCGGAATGGCCTGATAGGAAACAAAAGGAAAAATATGGACCAGAGGTGGGAAAGATACTACAGTATCAGAGACAGATTTCAACCTGGCATTTTCCCATAGCCAGCCTCTCATCCCACAGCGTGAACTGTGAGCCACCACTTCCCAGAGTATAGGCAGGCTCAGTAGCTTCTCTCTGACTGTTTTCATCTTGTCTGGGACTGCCTCTCCCTCTCCCTCTCCCTCTCCCCATCCCTCTCCCCATCCCTCTCCCTCTCCCTCTCCCTCTCCCTCTCCCTCTCCCTCTCCCTCTCCCTCTCCCCATCCCTCTCCCCATCCCTCTCCCCATCCCTCTCCCTCTCCCCATCCCTCTCCCTATCCCTCTCCCCATCCCTCTCCCCCTCCCTCTCCCTCTCCCCCTCCCTCTCCCTCTCCCCCTCCCTCTCCCTCTCCCCATCCCTCTCCCTCTCCCCATCCCTCTCCCTCTCCCCCTGCCCCTCCCTTTCCCCTTCCCTCCCTCTCCCCCTCCCTCTCCCTCTCCCTCTCCTTCTCCCTCTTCCTCTTCTCTTTGTCTTTTCATATCTTTCAGCTCACCCACCCCTTGTCTGTAGCATTTATTTCTGGTAGTGTTAGTAGGAGAAAGATGGAAACAGATTGGAGAAAAGTTGGAGGTAGGAGTGAGAGCAGATTAAGGGAAGAGAAGGGAAGGGAAGGGAGGAGGAGAGGGGAGGGAAGAAGAGGGAAAGAAAGGAGAGGGGAGGGGAGGGGAGGGGAGGGGAGGGTTCCTTTATGAGTAGAGATTAAAGGCATTGACTTTCCCTGGCCTATCTCCTGGTGGCATCCATAGGTGGAGAGTAATGGACCACCTATGGTGCATATACTTCTGTGCTGCAAATTCAGAAAGGGACCATGATATTATTTAGACCCCAAACCAGGGTAATAGCCAAAGGTAATTCTGATAGGGAAATTATACAATCAAAATTCACTGCTGGAACTTATGGAGGCTTGGGAATAGGCTGGTTGGTGTTTTCTTGCTGGTGGATATCCAGGCCGGGTAAACCTGAAGGGCTTTGGCTCACTATCCACATTTCAACAGAAAACCCAGGACAGACTCAGGGGTGAAGCATGAGGCTACCTCTTTTCCTCTTGAGTCTTATTATGCTTTTGACCTTGTGCTCATTAAGACTTTCTACAAAGGTGCAATAATATGACTATTGCCCCTCAACCCAAGACAGGAAGGCAGTAGGCTAAAGTTTACAGAACAAATGGGCTTCTTGGGGATCATATATAGATACTTGTGGAGAGGTATAGATTATATTAATACAGAGCTGAGGCTTTTAAGGGATGCTTTCTTTGTCCCGAATGCTGGGACAAAACAGTTGTCATCCAACTGGGTATGAGACCCATTTTATAGATGAGGAAAATGGACTTCAGAGATGTTTCTTCTGTAGTTTGTTTTGAACTGATAGCAGAGTAATACCATAGGAGCAGCGTAAGACCATAGGAGCAGAGTGAGGGAACGAATGGGTTGATATGGGACTTGTGTGTTGCTGCTTTTCCGGTGATGAGTAGAGAGGGTGGTAGAGTTCCTGGTACTAATGGCAGCAGTTGCTAAGTAATGATCAAAGACATACTTCCAAGTATAGATGCTTTCCACACCTTCCTTATTGATTCCCCAACAGGAAACCTTTAAGAAAAATGAAGATTTGGGGAGGGGGTTATAATGAGGATTGAATTTAGGGTCTTGGACATTTTCTTAAAGGACACAACCACTGAGCTACATCCCCAGTGCAAAAAATGCCAATGGTTAAATAATTTGCCCATGATTTCAAAGCCTTCTAGGAACTGGTTTAGATCTGATGAAGCCACTCTGCCTCTTGCCTGGCTTGAATGGAAAGCAAGTGTGAAGAAATTGGGTCCTGAGGGGTAAGGGGACAGGAAAGGGGCAGGAATTAATGATCCTGTACAGGGATGAGTGGTTGACGGAGCAACAGTATGTTATTAACTGCTTCCAAGCTGGGAAATAACATTAGCTATGAAGTGAAGGTTCTAAATTCAAGGTGTTGCCCTCGGGTTTTAACTTTTGGAGAAACCATCTTCATCTGAATTCACAAGAATCCACTAGTTCTTGGGAGGAAGCCCAGCTTGTGCGGAAATGATCCCACTGATGTCTGAGACAGATGGACCTGTGGTAATCAAAAAGTGGAAGGGAGAATTTAACAAGGTGACTGCAGCCTCCTTTTCCGGTCAGTGAGGTGACATCAGGCTGTGCTTTCAGGGTGCTCTCCCGTTCTCACCCTTCTTTTAAAAGACTTCAAGACTTTGTCTGATTCCTGTCAGCCTCAAGCCTTGGGATCAAGAAATGATCGCTTTCTACTATGACGAAAGTGCCACAGTAAGCAGCTGTTCCATTCCAAATACTTCATTAGCATTTTACACAGATTCTCCCTGGTGAGTCGCTCTGACCCGCTAATCCCACTGACATATTAGAAACAGAGCCAGTAACTCAGTCCCAAGCCATACACCCCGAGCTTGGAGAGATTAAGAACTTTCTATGGGATCTGAGGGGGGCATCGCTGTCCATGATCACCTTGCAACCACATGGTCCTAAGTGTGGTTCCTCAAACCCACATATATCACTGGGGTGTGCACTTGTAATCCCAGAACTGAAGAGGCAGGACAGGCTCACTGCTCAGCCAGTGGAGCCTACTTGGTAAGTTCTAGGCCACTGAGAGACCATCACACACAAAATAGCATGGAGAGTGCCAGAGTGCTGGTGTTGACTTTGACTTATGTATGCATACCTGCACACACTTGCACATGTGCACATACATACACCACTAAAAAAAGGGAAAGGACAGCTCAGCTGGGAAGTGCTGGGCACAAGCCCAAAGACCTGGATTTGATCCCGAGAATCCACTAGGGTGTTTATAATCTCAACCCTGGGGAGGCAGAGACAGGAGGATTCCTGGCACTCACTGGCCTACCTAGTGGGTGAATTAGTTCTAGGCCAATAGCAGATATTGTCTCAGGAAATAATGGATGTCTCCTGAGAAAGACACCGGAGATTGATTTCTGGCCTCCATGACAATGTGCACACATGTGTACATGGAGAGAGAGAGAGAGAGAGAGAGAGAGAGAGAGAGAGAGAGAGAGAGAGGGAGAGAGAGAGAGGGAGGGGGAGGGAGGGAGGGAGGGAGGGAGGGAAAGAGAGAGAGAGAGAGAGGGAGGGAGGGAGGGAGGGAGGGAGGGAGGGAGGGAGAGAGAGAGAAAGAGAAAGAGACAGAGACACAGAGAGATGATTGCTGACCTGTTCTAAAACCCATACCATGCAGTATGGTGTTCTATCTCAAGGCTAGGTTAAATGTTCAATTTTCTGTGTCATCTCAGTTCTTCAGCGAAGTCTGCAGTGAATGGAGACATAATGACCAGGAAACTGTCTGTTTTCTTCTTGGTTTTCTTCTAGCTGAGCTTCAGATATAACATATGTTACCGAGTGTCAAAAATGTGACGCACCACTGATGATACAGTCTAGAAGGTGAATGGGTCAAACAAAAAGGCGGATGAATTCAGTCTCTCCCCTGCTTCCCCCAGAGTGGCAGTGACAGAGAGCCTCCTAGAATAACAAGACCCTCCTTGCACCATCTACCTCCCGTTTTTTCCTGTCTGTCTTCCTTTCTTTTCTCCAACCATCTAATTAGAAGTTGCAAATGCCTGATGGGCCCCATGGTTTGACAGTGAGTAGCTGAGATGTGGCCAAATTACCTGCAATAGTGTTTTTAATTTATTTTTGAAATTTGCTGCTGTCTAGTGCAAACCAAGCTCCGTTCCTGGAATCCTTGCTTGAAGGGAGAGAGAAAGAGAAGGTTCTCCAAGCTCATGGCTATAAGGCAGACAGCCCATCTTTGCGATCACAGCGGGGCGTATGTGTCTGTGGTGAGGTGGAGGGAGGGAGAGAGTTCCTCCTGCCTGGCTTGTTTCACATGCCATTCTGTAAAGAGCAGTGGCTAAAATCAGATTTGCACACCACCGAGGCTGCTGGCGTGCAAATGGCGGCTTGGCGATCACCTCGTCTCATTATTCCTATTATCTACTTAGCAGCTAGAAAACGTAATTCCACTTGCGGTTTTTATCTCTTTTCATTCTTTAGCTTGGCTAATGGCACAGACATTAATCAGTTTGCTAGCTCTCTCTGCCTATACCATTGGGACTTCTCCAGGCTATGTTCAGAAATCAATTCTCCATCAGTTCACACCTGTACCTAAAACAAATACCAGATCTGCTTGTTGGTACACTGCCAATATTTGTAAGAGTCACAGTGGTAATGAGACCCTAACGCACATTATCTGCATCGGTGTAGCACGCCACCAGTTCTGGCATTTGCCTCACACAGCAGCAGGTGGGTGTGTGACAGAGTTGGGATGTGTTTCCATCCACCTACGTGACAAGAAAAAGAGTGACAGTTCTCTGTAGCGTCTTCTAGGGTGGAAGTGATGTGTTGTTGCTGTATTACCTATGGATGTGGGTGGTTGTCCATGTCTGTACAGGTACAGGTATGTACACATATGTGGATGCGTGTTCATCGATGTAGAGACCAGAGGTCAACCTCAGATCTGCTTCTCAGCAACCATCCATGTTTGTCTTTGTCAGTTTCTTTTTGAAACAGTTTCTCGTGCATCCTGGGACTCACTGGTTAAGCTAGACTCACTAGCTAGCCAGCCCCTGGGGTCTTCTGGTCCCTGCATCCCCAGCACCCAAATTACAAGCACAGATCACCTGCTCTGCTTTTTGCATGAGTTCCAAAGATGGAGCTAAAGTCCTCATGCTCATGTGGAAAATATTTTACCTACTGAGGTATTTTTCTAGCTCAGCAAGTTTGCTTTTGAGTTGAAACTAGTAAGTTGTAGACTTAACAGCTGATGCTGACCCTTTCTTCTTTCCCACCACCCCATGAAGAGAGCAGTCATGAGGCACAGCGGCCTTGACCTTGGAGACTCTGCTAGGAGAGTAGAGGCCTTCCCTGGCTCAGTCATCAGTATTCCGCGGCGTGGCACCTGCGCTGGGTCATTGTGGAGGTGTTTTGACTCTGTTTGGATTTTATACAGAGGCATAGGCACGGAGAACGTTCCGTTCCTTCATTAAAGGCTTATTAACTGCACTTTGTGAAATGGGGTGAAAACAAATATGCTCCCAAATGGCTTGTGTGTTTATTACCCTCCCGCCGGACACATAAACTCAGGGCCTAGGGGGATGTCGCAGAATCAAGGACTTACAAAGAAATATGCAGTCGTGTAGCCTGTGCCCCAGAGAGGTGAGGGAGCCTTGGAAACTTCTAATTTACAGGGCATTTCTCTCCTAGTCCTTCGAGTAGGGAGCCAAGAAAGGGGGAGATTGAAATAAGGCAGTAGGGAGGGTAGGTAGTGAGGGTGAGTAGGGAGGGTGGGTAGTGAGGGTGAGTAGGGAGGGTGGGTAGGGAGGGTGGGTAGTGAGAGTGAGTAGGGAGGGTGGGTAGGGAGGGTGAGTAGGGAGGGTGGGTAGGGAGGGTGGGTAGGGAGGGCGCTCGTTTGGGATGTCAGACAGTGCTCGAACATCTCCAACCCCAATCGAATTTTGAAATCCAGCGAGGGCAGAACTGTTTGGAACACTGACATGATAGACAGGTTACAGCTGTTCCTCCGACAATGGGCTACAGCCAAAATGCAGGTGCGCTGGAAATCCGCGTGCCATTAACTTCGGACTGGATACAGAAGCCTGTAGAAACATAACTAAATGTTTTGTCCAGGCTGAGTGTCCATTCAAGATACAACCTTATATAAAGATTCATATTATGCAAAGGTAAATATTACAGAAAGACATACATTATATTATCTAGGGGCACATTTTACATAAAAACACATATTCCAAGATTCCAAATGGCCCTTGTGGTTCAAAGTAATTAGGGTAAAGGAAACAGAAGTTGTAAGGAGCAACTTAAAGAAAGAATTCAGTGCTAGAGAGATGTCCCTGAGGTCAAAGGTGCTGCTTTCTGCCTTTGCAGAATATATGATTTAAGTTCCAGAACCCGTGTCAGGCCCCTAGAAACTACCTGCAACTTCAGATGGAAGGAATCTTGCTTCTTACTCTGGTATCCAAAGGCAGTGTGTGTGCGTGTGTGTGTGTGTGTGTGTGTGTGTGTGTGTGTAAGAGAAACTCACACACACTCACACTCTTTCACACACACACACACACACACACACACACACACCAAATTAAAAAAAATAAAAAAATAGGTTTCTAAATTCTACAACACCTGCTATGACAAAACTATTGAAAAGATATACAAGAAGCGCCACAGTGAGAGAGCTTCAGATTGATTAGGGGCTCGAGTGTATTGTCAGAATGGGCATGGGCTGGCTCAGGGGAAATTGTCTTCACATTGCTAAGGCTTGGAAGAGGAGCACCCAGAACCTCGGATCTCCACACACACTCAACCTTTCCCAGCCCCACGGGCCCTAGGCTGCCTGCTGGTTGTAATTGAAGGGTGGAGTTGGTCCTTTGCCACCTGTCTGTGTTCTAAAATGCAAACTAGCTCCACTTTTTCTTCCTGCTGAGAGGTTTTCTTTTTAGGATGTAAATGGCCATGGCTTTAGATTGAATCTCCATTCTGTTTTTTCTGGTCCTCAAGTACTAGCTCATTAATCTTTGTCCATTCTGTGCAGTCACCATAGCCAAGGAGAAAAGGCAGAGCCTGCCGGGAAGCATGGAGAGACGGGGCTGATCCAGACAGACCTCCTGCTCATTTCTGTTCCTCCTTTGTGCTCTCTTTGCATTGTAGACTCAGATCCTAGCAAGAAGCCTCTTATCCACATGAATGGCCCAATAACCCAACACGAAACATGGCAAAAAGAAAAGAAATCACCATTTCCATTATTAAATAAATTGTGGCTTCTTTTCTAAAAGTGGGCTAGCATGCAGTCAGCACCGTGTTATTTATTTCATGCCAAGCTAATACCTTTATAGTCAACATGGAGGCAGGTGAGCAGGCTGCATCAAATTATTAATTACACAGCATCTTGGCACTGATAACAAATGCTCGCGTGAGGTCTCCTTTCCCAGGGGGAAGGCTGAAATGGGTCACAAAGCAAAAGTCTAAATAATTCAGAAGAGCTTTAGTCACAGTGGGCAGTTTCCACCCACATCAAAGTCATGGCCATCCACTTTTAATCCCTGCCTCTGCTTCTGTTTCTTCTGCAAACAGCTTTGAATGTCAGGGCTCCTTGTGCCTTCAATGTATCATTAAAGACATGTCCCCAGCCAGGGACAAATGCAGTGTCAATAGCTTGGGAAAAGTTCAGAGATCTTGACTCAGATGTGTGAGAAGTTCTCGCATCACAACCTTGGTTTAAATCCAGTGTTGACTCTTGCAGCTGGTTGCCTTGAACGATCCCCTTCAAGCCTTAGAGATGCCTTTTCTTTCTTAATATTAGAAGATGCTACTACTTGGCTTAGAAGATTGTTGCAAGGATAATAAATAATATATTTACTATGTGTAATATGTAATAGCTACATAGGAGGTATCGGAGTTATCAAAATGTAGACAGGTTGTTAGTAGACTTCCATTGCCAACTTGTGGGCCAGTGAGATGGATCAGCATGAACAGGTACTTCCTGTCTCAAGCCTAATGATTTGAGTTCAAATCCAAGAACCCGCATATTGGAAGAAGAAAACCTATTAACACAAGTTATCATTCGCCATCTAGATACACATCATGCACATATAAATAGATACACATGCAAGCACACAGATACACAATAAGTGTACACTGTATAATTAATTGCCAAATTAATATAGTCTCCTGAGTCTATAGGAGACTATGGTTAGAGGCCAAGTTAGAGGCCATCCTGAGCTCAAAAGGATCAGCATGACACAAATATTTCACATAGTGTGGACTTAGGATTCTTTGGTTTTGAGAAATAATCCTCATCTACTTTGTAATCACTCTGATTGCTAATAGCTATCTCAATTCTAGCTTCTCCATAGGCCTGCATGATACTGGGCATATAGATATTAGGTTATAATCCTCTCTATAGGCCTATGTGAGACTGATCATGTAGCTTTGCATTGTAACTCTTAGAGTCCTTTCATTTAGCTAATGGGGCTAGAGAAGTAACTCTAGAAGTGCCCCTCCAAAGAGGCTACCTAAATGATAGGAATTTCCCTACGGACCATATAACTTGAGTGACAGGGATCTTCTGATGCCTTCCAGCCAAGTCATTAGGCATGGATGATCAGATTTAGATGGCTTCAATGACACAAATGATGCTTACTTATCTGTATCCTACCAATTCACTTCTATTCAAGGTCTATGAGAATGTATAACATGACTTCTTACCCATGACAGTATATGCCCAGAAATCAAGGAAGTACTTGAGACAGAGTAGAAAGGAAGGATATATCTGAAGGAATAAAAAAAGTGTTAAACAAATTTCAGGGTGGGGAGATGACTTTCCGTATAAAAGGCTGGCTTATGGAAGCATGGCAATCAGAGTTTGAATCCTCTGCCCATGCGAATGCTGACTGGGACGGATGTCCTGCCTGTAATGCCAGCATGGGGAGACCAAAGCAAGGCATCTCTGGAGCAAGCTGGCTGGCTCAGTTAGTCAAATCAGTGAGTGAGTTCTGGGTCCTGCATCAATATATAAGGTAGAGAGTACTCGAAGAAGACATTCAATGTCAACATCTGTCCTCCGCAAGTATTGTGAATACGTACACACGCAAACATATATACACACCATACACATTCACATACAAAGAAGAGTAAGAACACTAAATAAGCTGAAGAACTAAGCCCTCTAGTCTCAAGGTCAACACTGACAGGGATATTGACATTTTGATCTGGCCTCGGTAGAAAATGACAAGGGACCGATGATGAAATTCATGGAAAAGTAAGAAACACATACTTTACCCGGGAACCTTGCAAGTCACTTGGTGGCCATTAGCAACAGGCATATATATGTGTGTATATACATATACACATACAAGAGGCTTCAGACTCAGAAAATTAACTCTCTGAGGTAAAGTCTCACACTGGAGTAGAAGGTTATGGGAACAAAGTGACTAATCAGCCTTTGAAATGGCCAGCAGTCGAGCCACCAAAAATAGCTGTGGTGTTGCTTGCTCTGCCTTATCCATCTGCTCAGCCTTGAAAGTATGCTGGTTGTAGTTCCAGTGGAAAGCAAACATGCTTAGAGTCCTATCTCATGATGAAATGGGTTTGTATAACCATGGGATTCCTCAAGGGAGCCAATGGACGTGTTTTAAAGACTCACCAAGTGCCTGATATTGTGGCTTAGGACTCCAAGATCCAATGCTAGAGAATTTAGTTGCATGGCATTATTCAGCTTCATTCTCAAAAGTTCTATTCTGCTACACAGCCTTATCTGTACTTAGAAACAAATACTGAATGGATAACTAAATGTGTGATTGGAAAGGAGAACTGAAAATCTTTCAGATTCCTGGATCAACACCTATGCATGTATAGATAAGCATGCATGGGTGCATGCATACACTCCCTATATATCACATGTACTATGCAATGGCAAATTCAGACTCTGCTAGTTAGTATTAACTATCAACTTGGCGCAACCTATCATCACCTGGGAAGAGAGGAATTCGCTAGTTTAGGTTGACCAATCAGCATGTGGTGGTTGTGGGTTATTATCTTGATTGTCAACTGATAGAGGAAGACCTAGCCCACTGGGAGCACCATCATTCTTTGTTTTTTGGCCATGAACTGTATATCAACAGAGAAGGCTAGCTGAGGGCTAAGACAACAGGTAGCATCATGATCCTATTTTCTCTGTTCTCAACTATGGATGTGGTGTGACTAGCTGCTTGAGTTCCTGCCCCAACTCCCCAAAATGGTTGACTTTAACCTGGACTATAGACCACACGAATACCCCCTTTCCTCCTTCACACTGTTGTTTTGTTATGGTGTTTTATCACAGCAACAGCAGCAGAAGCCATAGCCCATCCTCCATCTCTTGTCATCTAAAATGAAAAACATTTACTTAAGTGTACGTAAGCTCTGAAAGCTGGTGCTCCTAAGCTAGAAATGTTGGTAGTAAGAAATCACCAGAAGATCTTTCTATAGTTCCATATACATGCTTTCCTTCTCCAGAGATGTCTAGACTCCTGTTTCAGCTGGAGAAAGACTAGAAACGTTAAAAGCTGGCGAATTTTGTGTGTTTGAAGCTTTTCTGTGTGTGAAAAGCAGGCCTGGTATTGGTGACCAGGTTAAGCCAGCTTTTCACACTACCTTTTGGTGTCCCTCATCTCTGTGAGAAATTGGGTGACATTAACATGCTATAATTCTGCCTAATTAAAAATAAAGAGTTCATCAGATACACGCCTCCAGTGGGCTAGTTCTTCACACAAGCATCTTTAGACTCCCATGTAAATAAGAAAATATAACTTCATCCTTTTCTATTTGTGCTCCCTTTATTTCCTTCTTTGGTCTTATTGCTCTATCTATGACTTCAAGTAATATATTAAATTATAGTTGAGAAAGTGGACATACATATCTTGTTCTTGATCTTAGTGGATACGTTTGGAATGTTCACATTTGTGACTAAGTCAATATGTTCCATCTATCCCTGATCTCTTTAAGACCTTATTGATTTTGTCAAAAGCCATTTATGCAACCACTGATATGGTCTTAGATCTCTCAGGTTGAGTTCATTTGAGTGATGTATTACATTATTGATTCGTGTATGTTGCAACATATTTGCATCTCTGGCATGAAGCCACCTTGATCACAGTGCATGATTTTTGGGTTATATCCATTATTAGTATTTTATTGGGGATTTTTTGCACCAGTATTCATCAAAGATATTGGCCCATAAATTGGTGTGTGTGTGTGTGTGTGTGTGTGTGTGTGTGTGTGTGTTTCTTTGGTTTTGGTAGCAGGGTAATATAGATTTTATAAAAGATTTTGGTATCATTCCCTCCATTTCTAATTTATGGAACTGTTTGAGAAACATTGGTTTTTAGCTCTTCTTTAATGATCTCGTAGAATTCAGCAGCAAGTCCATCTGGGCCTAGGGTCTTGGTTGTTGACCAGCACTTCATGATTAGAAGCTGTTACAAAAGACACCACATAGGTTGGTCACAGAACACAGAGAAACAAGTTAGTATTGACTGCAAAATTTCCTCCCTGATGGCTTGCTATCACAGTGGAGGAAGATGCTGTGCAAGTTTTGGGAGGGTATGAAATAATCAATAGTTTTATACAATTAGAAACCATATAAACTGAAGTATCACCAGTATGCTAAGATATGAATCAACATCATGAATGGTATGAAAGTAACTAACCACTTCCTAATTGCACTTAAGGCCTACTGCACAGGATAAAGCACACACCAGGTACTGTAAACCTGGTCAAGAACCTGCTGTTTGGGAGCTCACAGGTCCCAGGGGTAAACCTATTTACTATTAATTTGCTAAATGGACATGATATCTAACTGCCCTTTAACTCCATACCTCTCTACCCATACATTAGTAAAGTTCTTAGAGCTCTTCAGGCAAGTTTCTTTGAACAGTGGATGGTGGTTAACACTGAAACTCACCACTGGTCAAAATGAAAAGACTAAGTGAGTCTCGTGTGCAGCCACAGATGGGGAGTCAATGGCTCATCCCTCCTCATAGGCTTAGTAAACATTGCGCGAGAGAGGTAAGGATGTTGCACAGGTGAACTGAGGTGAAACAATGTCTTCTGAACACATCACAGTACAGACACGCTCATGGCCTCACACCAGCTGGAGTTGCCCACACAGGACCTGTGCCAGAGCAAGCCAGTCAATAGCTTTGCATGGGAGAATGAGCTCACAAGACCCAACAAACCCCTGCTGGCGAGCCATGGACAGCCGGTGGCTTCCGGAGAAGGGAGAGTCCGTTTATTTAAGTGTGTGCCTCCTAGCAGTTTTCCCGTGCTTCAGCGAATGACCTCACCCCTCAAAGGTGTATGGAAAAGACAAATTGGAGTCCCTTGGGTAGTACTTTTTTTTTCCAAAAATGATAAGATGGAGAATTATGGAGGTGGGGGTAGATCTAAGATGAGTTAAAGGGAGTTGGGCTAAAGATAATCAAAATACATTGTGTGAAATTCTCAAAGAATTGGTAAAACTTCTTTTTAAAAGAATATAAAAGGAGCTCAAAAATCTATGCAGCAAGGAAGCAAATAGCTTAGTCAATGGAGACATGACGTGAGCAAAGTGTTCTCACAAGAGGAAATACAAATGAGCAATCAACATAAAAAATTTTGAACCTCCCTAGCCACAGGAAAATGCAAATCAAAACTGCATTAGATTCCATCTTACCCAAGTCAGAGTGGCTGTCATTAAAATAAATAACGGGAAATGCTGGCAAGGGCACGGGCAAAATGGGACCTTTCTATACCGCTAGAAACAATAAACGAGTCTGTCATTATGAACTTGGCATGGAGATTCCTGCAACAACCAAATGATACATCTTCTATAGCACTCAAAGATACCGCTCTTGGGTGTTTACTGAAGAGGATCCTGCATGGCACATCACAGAGACACTTGCTTTTCAGTGTTTATTGCAGGTCTAAAGTCTTGGAAGTAACCTAGATGTCCATCCAGAGAGAACTGGATCAACTAAATGTGACACACCACCACCACCACCACCACCACCACCACCACCACCACCACCACCACCACCCCCACACCACACCACACCACACCACACCACACCACACCACACCACACCACACCACACCACACTAGGGAATTTTTCATCAATGAAGAACAAGTTAATGGATGTAACTGCAGGAAAATGAATGTAACTGGGGATATTCATAAAAGTGAATCAAGTTAGACTAAAAAAGACAAATGTCACGTGTTTTCTCTTATGTGTAGTTCTTAGATGTTGTGTGAATCAGTAAAGTCATGTAATTATAGATAACAGAAAATAAAGAGCGAGTTTTCTACAGAAGCAAAGGGAACCCATGGGTGGCCAAAGGACAGCTGGGGAAGCCTGAAGAGTGTGACAAAAACATGTGGCATTCTTGTATGAACAAGTCTTTGTGCAACCCAGTACTGTATGCAATGAACACACATCAATACAACAAAAATAAATCAACCATAAAAACTCATTTCCATGTTGTAGAAATTTACAGTCAAATGTTGTGGTCAGCGATGCTTATCTGGATGGTGGCGAAAGTTACAGTGGTGTGGCTCAGGCTGAGCTGAGCAGCTGACTCACCTTAGAGACCTTGTTCAAGTGTGAGTTCCTATTTGGGAGATCTGGGTTAGAGCTGCCTTCCTGTATTTCTAATGCACCCTCATAGCTGGGATGTTACCTGTAGGTTAAAATGGTGGCCCGCGGCTGGCCAGGGCTCAGTCCACTGGCAGGGCGGACATGGGAACTGCAGGAAAGTGAATGTAACTGGGGATATTCATAAAAGTGAATCAAGTTAGACTAAAAAAAGACAAATGTCACGCGTTTTCTCTTATGTGTAGTTCTTAGATGTTGTGTGAATCAATAAAGTCATGTAATTATAGATAACAGGAAATAAAGAGCATCAGGTGCGCATCAGGCTGTGTGAAGCTGCAGGACCCCGCTCCAGGGGAGGGGAAGCAGAGTCTGAGGCCCCAGGGTTCATGGAGGCTGAGGACAGGCAGGTTCTAGCTCTTGGACACTATAGACACTGCTGGGTGCTGCAGAAGAGCTGAGAACAGAGCTGGGTCCTGCGTGCTGGGTCTAACCCAGGGTCAAAGGGAAAAGGCAGATAGGAGAGCTCTGGTGTGGTCCCTCGGGGATGAGAGAGTCCTTGATTTGCTCAAGCAGGCTGCTTGTCTCGGTGGAAACCATGTCTGGAAGCACAGAGAGCTTTCCTGTGGGAGATTAGACCTGGCTCTTTAAAGGAAGACCTGCGCCATTGCTCCAGCATGGCAGATCCAGATGAGAAGAGGTGGTCCATGGTTTTAAAGTGTTTGTTGTTGGTGGAGAGTTGTGATGAGTGAAACCACACCCACTTTCTCAGGCGGGCCTGAGGTTAAATACCTTTTGCAGGGAGGAATGTCTGGGAAGGGGAGCTAAGATGTCTGGGAAGGAGAGGCAGAGAAAGGGGGAGAGAGAGGGGGGAGGGGGGAGGGAGGGAGGGAGAGAGAGAGAGAGGCAAGAGAGGCAAGAGAGGAGAGGGGAGGGGAGGGGAGAGGAGAGGAAAAGGGAAGGGAAGGGAAGGGAAGGGAAGGGAAGGGAAGGGAAGGGAAGGGAAGGGAAGGGAAGGGAAGGGAAGGGAAGGGAAGGGAAGAGAAGAGAAGAGAAGAGAAGAGAAGAGAAGAGAAGAGAAGAGAAGAGGAGAGAAGAGGAGAAGAGAAGTAGAGGCTGGCCATGGCCACATGGAGAGAGGGGGAAAGGGAATGAGGAGAGACAGGGAAGGCAAGAGAGAGAGACAAGAAGTAAGAGAGAGAGGAGGGGGCAAGAATCCCCTTTTATAGTGGGCCAGGCCTACCTGGCTGTTGCCAGGTAACTGTGGGGGTGGAGTCCAGACAGAATACCAGGGGCTTGGGGCCTTGCCCTACATGACTGATGACCACAGAATTATGGAGAGCTGAGGCCTAGTGTTTGGGAGCATGGCAAATGGCCTTCCATCCCTTGCAGAATTATCTGCTGGGTCTCTGGGGTTTAAACCTAGCTCAACCAGAACACAGGCTGCCTTTCATGGTCCCACAGTTATCCAATCCATGTGGGCACACAAAAATGTGTTCCATTTTTAAATAGAGGTGTGTGTGTGGTGGGCATTTGTCATTTCTCAGGTGTTGCCCTCTGGTCCTTTTCTCCACAGGGCCTCTCACTAACCTGGAACTCTCTTAGGCAGGCGAGGCTTCCTGCTTGGGCACTCCAGGATCCCCTTTGCCTCTACCTTTTCCAGTGCTGGAATTACAAGTGAGCACTAGCACTCTTTCTTTATAAAACGAAAACTAAAGCATGGTTTGGAGGAGTTAAATTCAAGTCCTCATGCTTAGAAGACAATCACTGTATGGACTGAGCTTTCACAGTTAGGCCATTGACCACCACACACCATGCAGTTTTATTACAAAACATCTCTTACTTCATTATGGCTCACACAAATACCTTGTGGCAGAATGAGCGTGTGTGCATTGAGGTGCATCTTCCCACCTCAGTTTCCACCTAGAAAAATCCCTCACTGACTTGTCCAAGCTTTCCTGCCTAGGTGATTCTAGATCCTGTCAATCTATAGCCAATGCTGACCTTCACACAAGGTCTTGTGTTTATAAGCAGAGGACGACTTAGTGTTTCCTTCTGCCCGTGAGCTAGGAATCAGAGAAGAGTGGGCTACTTGGACAGAGCCCCAAAAGATTCAGCACGCCTGACTTCTAAACAATTACTGGACAATATTCTGCAAGGCAAAACTCTTTTGAGTTACTCCAGGTGGGTACAGGTTACTCCAGGTGGTTGCTATATGCCAGGAGTGTAAGATAAATAAGCTACCACCATGTGTTGATACCAACTCGGAACAGAAGGAGCTTTAATCCTGTGGGGGTTCCCCCCTAACTTTACACTTGATTTGTGCTGGAAATACAGAATAATTTTACAAGTGTTATTTGTCGAATCACAAGGAGATGAGTGAGTGTGTACAGTAATGGGGACCATCATCCCTCCAAATGACACCATTGAGCAAGCTCTAGACAATAGCATCTTTTCTTTGAGGATGTGACAGAAGTATCGTTCCATCGATTTGTTGGGAAGGGTGGGTAGAGATTGATGGAATAAGTTGGCCTTCTTTCTGCGATTAGTGCTTCAAAGAATAAAACCCCACTGGTGTACCTTGTGTGTAATCGATAGGGATGAGGAAGTCACTCATTGACTGGAGGCTGGCAGGTGCCCTCATAATTAGCCCCCATTTTAATCACAGCGGTCATAGGAAGAAAGACATTCATACACTGGCTGGTGCTTCAGTTATTAAACTGTGCCTGTTCACTGGAAGAAGCTGGGGTCGGTCTCTTGGGTCCTTTTTATTGAATGTGTGTCTTTCTTTAGCTGTCCAGTCTCTTGCCTAATCCATAAGCAAGGCTCATTTTGACTCACGACATAGCTAGCTCCACAGTACAAGGTGTATTAAGAATTATAAAATAGAAAAGTAAAGGCAGATGCATCATGGGTGGGGGGGGGAAGCTTTCCCAAGCAATTTGAAGAAATGGAATAATACAGCGTCTTTTGAAAGCAGTGTGGGGTTGAGGCCGTCTGTGAAAGAGGGCAAACTGAACGGCTACTCTGAACGTCAGCTCACACTTGGAGAATAATGATTTCACAAAGCAGTGTAGGAAGAGAAGGGGGGGCATCGGGAGCTCTGACACCGTTGATGGTTGAGGGCGGTATATAGCAGGCAAATGAGGGGAAAGCAGAGAAGGGCCAGGAAAAGAGGCGGAAGGATTGAAAGCAGCGACCAACCGGAGCTTTTTAAGCACCTGGATGGGGAGAGGTTGGGAGCTTGCAGCCTGCTGTGGCTGCAGCAGTTCAGACAAGGAGGGGATGTGGTTTCTGAGCCTGGTGTTTAGAAGCTGCTTTTCCTCAGTTCTATTACTTTGCCTAAAAGTGATAATTAGTCACATGGGCAATAAGAGACACTGAGGGCTGCTATAAGCAGCAGCATGAACCAGGAACGGGAGGGGCCGTGCAGTAAAGCTCCTCCTGGGTGTCTAATCTGAAACCTGCACCCAGTAGTACACCGCAGGTGCTCGGTAAATACTGGCCATGTTGGTGCTGACACTGGTCTGGCTAAATACGGTGTGAAGCTACCAAAAAAAAAAAAAAAGCATATTTATACTTCAGAGCATGTGTGGAGACTAAGCTTTCTAGCTGAGTGCCATGCAGTCTCAGTTTAGACTGGAGAAGGAAGGAGGGCTGTGGGAACTGGTTGTTTTTCCACATTTCTTCCCTAATTTACCCTCACTCTTCCTTCCTTAGAATGTATCAAAAGGTGTGCACTTCACATTGGGGTGTGTGTGTGTGTGTGTGTGTGTGTGTGTGTGTGTGAGCATGTGCTGTGCCTAAACATGTGTTTAGGATCGTATCATTGAGAATAAACATATCTCATTGTGACCATCATTAGTGAATCCTGCTTTGTCTTTGGACTTGACTGAGGGAAATGAAGTTAAAGGAACCGGCGATGGGGAAGATGTGTCTGTTGGTGAGGTGCATGCTTAGTCCGCTTAAGAACCAGAGTAAGGTCCCCACAGCTTGCTGTTAAGGAGCTGGGGGTGAGCGTGCACAAGTGAAATCCCAACACGGGGGATTTTGAGGATCCTGGGGGCATTCTGGCTGGGAAGCCTAGTAGAATCAGTAAGTTTGAGGTCAGGGAGACGCCTTGCCTCAAAACCAAACCAAACCATGTAGCAAAAACAAAAACCACAGTGGCTGGATTCTGGGGAGTGATACCTAAAGTTGACTGCTGACCTCCACATACACACACATTCATACACAAAACAAGAACAGAAGGAAGAAGGAAGGGAGGGATGGAGGAAGAAGGAAAGAAGAGAAAAGAGAAGAAAAAGAGAGAGAAATTAGGCTTTTTTTTTTTTTTTTTTTTTTTTTTTTTTTTTTTTTTAGTCAAGTATCTCCACAGCACGGTGGAAATACATCCAGTGACTTCTTGTCGGAAGAAACAGTTCCACGGAGATTTCAAAAAGGAAAAAAAAAAGAGAAATAATTACATGTGAATGTTTCCCTGGTGAGATGTATCCTCGAGAGCTTACTCAGAAATTAAACTTCGTCAGTAATCGGCTGTCAGTGGTGCATTCCAGTACTGCAGCCGGCTTATTAATATCTGTGTTTGTCTTGGCCCCGGTTCTGTGTCGTCTTCCCGGGCTGTTCTTGATGTCTGGAGGAAGATGGGGAGTAATTTGTTTTTCGGCATGGAACGTTCCTGGACTCCCACAGCCTTTTGCCCCTGCAGATGCACCATCCCATTTGCCCTTTTTGCTCATTGTTGAGAAGGAAAACTCTGTGTTTCTGGGGACTCTACATGTCCCGGTTACTCCAGTTCCAGGCCTGGATATAAAAAGAGCGCCCCAGACACCCCAGCCCTCTGTGTCTTAGAAAGCACACTTCAAAACCTTACACTTGCATCAGTGCTGCAGAGCTGACATGTTTTGATCTGATTCTAGCCTGTTTCAACCCCGACTTCGACCATACAGTAACGACGATGATGCACCATAAGTCCAGGTGTTCTTGCCTCTGGGCTCCTGTAGCCTCTCCTCTCCACTTACATTGCCCCTCTCCCAGTCTGGGGAATATGTACCCCACTTCATGTCTTGCCTTCATGGTCAACTTCAAATAATTATTGCTGATATTTAAATGCATCTACTCTGGGCTTTGTATAGGTAGGAAAGCCTTCATTTCCCACAATTAGTAGACATATAAGCATAGTGCTCTCTTGTAGATGGAGAAAGTGATTGATACCCAGTGAGGATGAGTGATCTGTATGCAATCACAGAGCTCAGGTGCACGAGATCTGGGGTATGAAGGCAGACACACCGTGCACAGCTGCAGCTATTTCTTCTCTTCTTTATTATACTTATTATTTTAGTTTATTATCGGCGTTCTGTAAGACTACTTCCATGCCTATGTACTTTGGGCATCTTCTATACCTGGCTACTCTTCTCTTTCTTCTGCTCTGTCTCTCCCTCTAACCTTCTTTTGTTTCTCTTTTACTTTCATAACATCTATACATCCACGATTTTGTGTATCTGTAAACACTTGGACCCACACTTGAGAGAAACATTACTGCCATCTTTCTAAGATTGAGTTCATACACTTAATATGATCATCTCCACCTACACTCATTTTTAACTCAAAAATTCAATGTATACGTGAACTGTGTGTTCTCTATCCATTCCCATGGCGTTAGGCACCCATGTGGGTTCCATATCTTAGTGTTGTGAGCAGCATGGCAGGAGAAATGGGTGTGCCACTAACTTGTCAATGTGCTGACTTGGAGTCTTTTCATATGAAAATCAGCCTTACAGAAACTTTGTAATTTTATGAGGTTCCATTTGTCAATTCTTGATCTTAGAGCATAAGCTATTGGTGTTCTGTTTAGGAATTTTCCCCCTGTGCCAATGTCCTCAAGGGTCTTCCCCAGTTTCTTTTCTATTAGTTTCAGTGTGTCTGGCTTTACATGGAGGTCCTTGATCCACTTGGAGTTGAGCTTAGTACAAGGAGATAAGAATGGATCAATTCGAATTCTTCTGCATGCTGACCTCCAATTGAACCAGCACCATTTGTTGAAAAGGCTATCTTTTTTTCCCACTGGATGTTTTCAACTCCTTTGTCAAAGATCAAATGGCCTTAGGTGTGTGGGTTCATTTCTGGGTCTTCAATCCTATTCCATTGATCCACCTGCTTGTCACTGTACCAAAACCATGCAGTTTTTAACATTATTGCTCTGTAATATTGCTTGAGGTCCGGGATACTGATTCCCCTAGAAGTTCTTTTACTGTTGAGAATAGTTTTAGCTATCCTGGGTTTTTTGTTATTCCAGATGAATTTGAGAATTGCTCTTTCTAACTCTATGAAGAACTGAGTTGGGCTGGTGGGATTGCAAGCTGGTACAACCACTCTGGAAATCAGTCTGGCGGTTCCTCAGAAAACTGGGCATGACACTTCCGGAGGAACCTGCTATACCACTCCTGAGCATATATCCAGAGGATTCCCCAGCATGTAATAAGGGTGCATGCCCCACCATGTTTATAGCAGCCCTATTTATAATAGCCAGAAGCTGGAAAGAACCCAGATGTCGCTCAACAGAGGAATGGGTACAAAAAATGTGGTATATATACACAATGGAGTACTATTCAGCCATTAGAAACAATGAATTCATGAAATTCTTAGACAAATGGATGGAGCTGGAGAACATAATTCTAAGTGAGGTAACCCAGTCTCAAAAGAACACTCATGGTATGCACTCACTGATAAGCCGATATTAACGTAGAAACTTGGAATACCTAAGACACAATCCACATATCAAATGATGTCCAAGAAGAAGGAAGGAGTGGCCCCTGGTTTTGGAAAGGCTCAGTGCAGCAGTGTAGGGGAATACAAGGACAGGGAAGTGGGAAGGGGTGGATTGAGGGACAGGTGGAGGAAAAAGGGCTTATGGGACTTTTGGGGAGCAGGGAGTCAGGAAAGGGGAAATCATTTGAAATATAAATAAAGAATATATCAAATAAAAATGTAAATAAAGAAAATATTCAGTAAATAAATAAATGAATAAAAGTCTAAAAAAAGAAAAAGAAAAAAAGAAAATCAGCTTCACCATGCAAGAAGAGCAGCTGCTCTTGATCCTGTACAAGACCGAAACTTCCCCTCCCTTCCCACTGTCCCCAACACTCTGGCTCCCTGCTTATCATTTTGTGCTTCGCATCTTTATCGTAAATGTATTCATTAAATACACATTGTCTGGCTGCACTGCTGGCTCATTTCCTAAGCAAAGGTGGAAAATATTCTCCCTTCGGGAAGGTCGTCTGGGTTTTCATAGAGGCAAGCAATCCATCTCTGTGCATGACTCACTAGGAGGTGGCCAGCCAAGGCTTACCTTCTGCACACTGTGCTTTGTGTATTAGAGAGGCAGATGAATACACGACCATAGACACCTAGGGAAATATGCTAGTCAAGTGCTGGGGAGATGGTTCAATGGGTAAGGGTAGTTTCTGTACAAGTGTAAGAGCCCGAATTCAAATCCCAAGTATGCATGTTAAAAAAATCTGGGTGGGCTGTGTGATAGGGGAGACAGGAGGAGGATCTTACTTACTTACTGGACTTACTGTCTGCCAGCCTAGTTCTAGGTTTAATGAGACACTGCATCCACAGGGTAAGGTGGAGAGTGATAAGCAGGACATCTGAAGATCCTTGGGATCTAGAAGTATATGAATGAACATGCACACCACACACACACACACACACACACACACACACACACACACTACACACAAACACACACACACACACACACACACACACACACACATTTTTAAAAGCTGCTAGACTTGTAGGCTTGTGGCACCTTGTAGTCTTGGCCCATGTGGGCGTGGAGCACCTTTTGGGAAAACAATTCAGGTTAAGCTTTGGAGCACTGTGTGTGCATTTTATGTGTGAACACCAGGAATACATGTCATTCAAAGGAAATAGGAAGAATAAAGCCTCATACTCCCCAGGAGAGATATATCAGCACATATTTGGGTGCTGGATCATCTGGATGAGGTGCTGGTCACCATGCTCTGATCAGAGGTCCAGCAGGAGCCAGTTTGCTAAGTTTAAGATGCAACAGAAAGGTTCTTACTGATGTATTAGAGGGGATGGGGAGCCGCTGAAGGTTGTATGTCTATCCACAATCATTCAAGCTGTGGTTTTCAAGGCCCATACTGTATGTTGAGATTTCTTCCCTCCTTGGAAATGTTTCTATAGTTACAACCAGTTAAAAAAAAAGAATGCATTGAATGCATCATTTTGCTGGCATAGTCTTCCACCAGAGCTGAAAGGTCATTATCTTTCTGAGGTTCGCATCTTTGCATGGACTTCTATCATATCAAAAATCCAAGGAGGCCAAAGGAAAGGGTTGGATGGATATTTACTCTAAGAATAAAGGGAAATTGTTTTAGTGAATAAAATTGAGGCAGCCTTTGTCTCAGTCTCTATTTACTTACTTGTTTACTTATGCATATGCGGGGATTGGGATCAATCCTAAGCCTCTGCACCTGCTACCCATGCATGCTGTTGTTGAGATATACCATAGCCCTTGCACTTTTTGAGACAATGTCTGTTATATGACACTTTCTGGGAAGACATGAACACATAGTTATTCACCCTAGACAGGGAACCAGTGATAGACTAGTGGAAAGACAGTATCAAAGTCCAGTTTGGTGAGCCAAAGTATTGATTAGGGTTTCTTACCCTAGTAAATAGTGAGAGGTTATTTACAGGAGGCTTTATCAGAAAGCTCACCACAGCACTGTTGCTAACTCTTAAAAGCTACAGTCCTGGAACTCTCTGCAGGCTGTATAGGCAGCTCAGTAAGTAGAAGATTCTCTTTTCCTCAGCAGTCCTGACTGCTTATATAGCCTTGGGGAGGAGGGCCTTTTGTGTCTGCTGTGTTTCAGGAACTTCCTAAGTCTTTTGAATTGTTTACTTTCTGAGTCTTGAGGAGCATCCTTCTCTGATGAGATGTCTCAACACTGAGGATTCAGCTATAAAATAGCTACTCTCTAGGCAGTCTACACTGAGCTGGAAATGGACTGCTGCCTATGGCCCCTGAGTGCTGGGATAACAGTGCATCACCATGCGTGGCTAAGTATTTTAAAGTGATATAAAGCAATGTGAATATAATGCCTAATGGAGACCAGGGAATCTTCAGCGTGTCTAAGCATCAACTAGGATTGTCCAGAGACACAGCTCCACTGTAGTCAGACTGACTCTATTTTGTCAAGAACATCCAGAATGGCAAATGCTTAAGGTTGAGTTTTACACGTCACTAACTTATTCATAAGTTCTGTAAGTCTTAGTGTTCCATGCAGTCTGAGCATATGGGTCATTCAAATGCCCCCACTCTCTGCTGCCGTTTAATTCAGACCATGCAGGCTTAGCTAAGAGTTTCTGAAAGACAGGCAAAAGCAAGTGCGGCTGTGTGTAGACTAACGGCTTACGTATCCCTACACACTGGAATGTTTCATGTTCTGAATGGAATTCTAAACTTGCATAGCAGAAGAGTCCCTGGCTCTGGGGTTGGTGTATTCTTGGGACATTGTACGTCTATGGCCAGCTAGCCTGGCACTGGGCATCTCACCCTGCTGTTACTTGACCTTCCGGAAGTACATCTCTTATTCTGAATTCCCAATAAGGGGAAATTATGAGTGATGGAGGCAAGATCATCATGCATCTCTAAGCATGTTTCCTTTCCAACTCTGACAACACTCCACTACCAAATCACTGGATTACACTGGGGGACTTCTCAGATGGAATCCGCAGTTGTGTGCATGGTGGCCACCTCTATCCCTGCCTCCCGCTTCCTTCCCACCTCTGCCTCTCGCCCCCACCTCTCCTCTCATCTGCCTGGCTTTCTCCTTTTCCCCTCTTTTCTCCTGTTCTGTGATTCTGGAGTCACTCTCCTTGCCCCCTCCCTGTCTCTCCAGCTGTCACTCCAGTCTGGGTCACTTGGTTCTGTACCTCCCATCTTCCTCTTCTTCTCCCTTGCTTCCTTCTTTCTTCTCTCTCTAGCTCTCCCTCCTGTTCTGTATCTAGCCATCCTCCTCTTCCCGGTTCTGTCTACCCCTGCCCTTCTTCTCTCTGACTTCATCTTTCCTCTTCTCACCCCTTTTTATCCCCTTCCCGTCCTACTCCATCTCCCCTGAAATTCTTTCCGCTCTGTATTCCTCCGTCCCCTCTCTTCCCTAAGCCCTCCCCATCACTCTGTTTCTCCTTGCGGCTGAAGCTCTTAAGTGAGGCTTTTCACCTGGGGTTTGTGTGCTTAGCCGGTCTCAGCACACAGCTCTGGGCGCTATTACTGAGTCCTGTCCTCTGCGGATAAAGGTTGCCATTGGGCTTGAATATTAAGTTCCAGACTCTAATACACTGGTGGGAGATTTGCAGCGACAAGCAGGTCCCCTCTGCATCCCTAAATGCTTCCAGGCACAGTATTTATTGATAAACAGCCTCATTTCCCCCTGTGAAGCTGCCGCTGTGCAGGTGATGTGGGAGGCGACATTACCCACAGCTGGGCTCCTTCTCGCAGGGAGAGGTGGGCCAGGTTCCCTAGCCACGTGTGTGAAGGTTACTCCAGAGGGCTTGGGGATCATTTTGTCAGTTTTGTTTGCAGAGATATAGAAAGGAGGATTATGATCCTCGGCGCCGATAAGTTCCCCTGGGCCAAATGCTAATCCAGCAGGACGTTAATGTAACACAACCATTTCCTTTAACATTTCTGTGTACTTCTCATAGAGGGCAGAGGTGTCATAGAAAGGCAGAGGTGATGAGCATGTAAAAAGCCTCTCCACGGAGGACTCAGAGCCCAGGATCTCCGCTCATGGAGTAGTAGATAGCGCTGTTTGCCATGATGTTTCATTTAGCAACTGTTTTGTACTTCTGTTTTTGATGCCACAAAAATCCCCTGTGTGGGACTGGGGAAGTACCTTGGCAGAAAGGTGCTTGTCTTAATTGCCTGGAACCAGGGGGTTGATCCTGCACATTGCGTAAGCCAGAGTCGGTGGTGCAGCCTCTAATCCCAGCCCTGGGAGAGGAAGGCAGAATCATCACTTCAAGGTCATCTGTGGCTGCTGCGGAGTTTTGAGGCCACCCTAGGAAAATCTATGAGGCCCCATCACAAAGCAAAGCAAAACGAAACAAAAGCAAAGCAAAACACCATCTTCGGGTCTAGTCATTCCCACCTTGTCCCTCTCCTAACAGGGGCTGTTGTCCTTGGTCCTGATGTCCATGCTATGTGTCTGCAGAGGGATGGAGGTTGCCATGTTGTGTGGAATGCAATGCCCTGGCTTTAGCCTTGGAAACCTAGAGGGACTTTTCTCGAGGCGCCTTAATTTGCACACCTGGAATATGGCCATCAAAGTAGTTTCTACCTAACTAGTCGTTGTCTTGCCTTCAGAATCAGTTTCCAGGATGTGAGCATACTGCTCAGCACACACAATGGTGACGGGAGCTGCATAAGGTGATCGTGTGTGTGTGTGTGTGTGTGTGTGTGTGTGTGTGTGAGAGAGAGAGAGAGAGAGAGAGAGAGAGAGAGAGAGAGACTATGATGAGAACACAGGTGTGTGTGTATGTGTGTGAGAGAGAGAGAGAGAGAGAGAGAGAGAGAGAATAATGAGAAAACAGGTGTGTGTGTATGTGTGTGTGACTATGATGAGAACACAAGTGTGTGTGAGAGACTATGGTGAGAACACAGGTGTGTGTATGTGTGTGTGTATGTGTGTGTGTGAGAGAGAGAGAGCGCATGATGAGAAAACAGGTGTGTGTGTGTGTGTGTGTGTGTGTGTGTGTGACCATGGTGAGAACACAGGTAGAGTCCTATGGATCTGTTGCCATGCTGTGACTTGAATGCTCAGCCTTGAGCGGAGGGAGCAGGCCTGTGCATTCTGGTGGTGTCTCAGTGCACACTGAACCTGAACTCCAGCTGTAGAATGGCCGTCCTTCCAGGGCTTATTGGCCTGGCTCTTTTCATTTTCAAGCTTTCATTGGTGTGTATTTTGTGTACAAAGCAGTGGGTTTCATAAAGACATTTTCACTGAGTGTGTTGTGTCCTTTGACCAATTCGACTACATCATTCTTTTCTCTGCTCTAATAGTCTGTCTTTTAGTTCCATGTGCGTGCATGCAGGTGTGTGTGTGTGTGTGTGTGTGTGTGTGTGTGATGTATAAAATATAGTTTTCATGAGAGAGAAAACATAAAATAATTGACTTTTTTAGTGTAGTGCAGCCTAGGTTTTAGTGTGACATAACTATGTCTATCACTTTTCCTGCAGATGGTATGCTTTCTTTCCTTTTTATGGCAGCATAGTACTCCACTGTGTGACCAAGTCCATTTTCTTTCCATCCATCTGTTAACGAATGCCAAGTTTGATTCAGTATTGTAGCTGTTGCTAGTGGAGAAGCCAAGATCAGCACCATCCGAGGGTGGCTCTACTATACGCTGGCTTCCATTCTTTGGTTATATTCTGAGGAGCAGCATGACTGGACCACATGGTAATTCTATTTTCAGTTTCCCCTAGGAAACTGAGCACAGATTCCCACCGTGCATGCACAAGGTTCCCACCACATCAGCAGCCTGCGGTGGTTCCCGTCCTCACACTGTACAGCACTCTACATATGTGTCTTCTCGTTGAGAGTCATTCTGACTGGGGTGGGGTGGGACTCGGGCACCTTTGCTTTCTATGCAGTCTGAACCATGTCTGGAATTCCTCACAGCTCCTCACCCACCGCCCTGCATGGCTTTCTGAATCTTATAGACTTCCAGGTCCCACTGTGCACCATGGGTTGACAGCGAATTCCTCAGCTCTGTCCATCGATCTGACACGTTGTTTTGCTTAAGTTTTCAGAGAAGCAGGATGTAAGAGCTGGGATGGCGAGTTGGCTCTTCGTTTCAAACTCCCAGCAATGCAGCGGCGGGGTTCCTCAGCTTTGCCTGCAGCTGGGCTGAGGACCACGTTCAGTTAGCTCTAGACCCTACCAGTCCACCAGACCTCTTCCCTACAAACCATCACCAACCTTTACCATTAGTTTGCCAAACAATGCCAAACAATGACCAGGAATGATCAACTGTCAAGAGAAGGTGTCCTAGGCTTATTATTATTTTTTGAAACAAAACAGATCCTGACAAATCTGAATATTAGCTGGATACAGGTATCAATGTTGGGTTCATGGAAAGCCCAGCATTCTCCACATGGGAATATAGAGATTCAGAAAGCTGGGGCGAGGCCTGTTCATAGACACTGAGGTATGGACAGGAGAGGGAAGATATGTGCAGGGGGGCCCCCGCCCCGCCTCACATGCTGTCTGTCTTTAATGGTCCTCAGAGCGCTCTAGTGCAGCACTTTCTCATCAACAGCCCACGGTGTGAGGGAGATCACCCTGAGGTGTAATGCAGGCAGAGTTCTATGAACACAAGGAAAACACAGGTTCCTGGAGCCTGACCATGGGTTCTAGGACTCGGCTTCCAGCCTGGCCTTCCGTTTGCCTCTTAACATCTTTACCGTAAGAGATGATAAAACCGGCAACGTCATTGTGAAATCACCATGATTTACTACTCCACTCTAATTCTTGGCATGCAGTTCTTGCTCAGTGGAACTTTGAGTCCAGTGATGCTATCCAGATTTCCACAAAATAATGATCATAACCGGGGCTCAGAGAGGTCAAGAAACTAGTCCAAAGCCTCTAAGCCATCAGAGGAAGAAAGAAAAATAAGCAAGCAGAAAGGCTGGCAGCTTTTGATAGTGCCTTCCCTGGCCTCTGATTCCACTGCTGGCCTCCGGCCACTTTCTGCTCCCCAGCCAGATTCCCCCTAATATTCAGGTCAGAACAGGTTGCTCCTCTGCTCAGACCTCCTTAATGCACCCTTAATGGCTGCCTGACCAAGCTGAAACTCACTTACTCGGAGAGGCTGAAAGCATGATGTGCGAGCGTGGGTAATGATGTCAGTTAAGGTCACCGTGCACATGTCTTCAGGGAGCCAGTCTCTCTAAGTTCAGTTTTCTCCATTGAAAAAAAAATGGCACCAAAAGACAAAAGATGTAGCTGAGTTGGTGGTTTTCCTGGCATGGTCAAGGGCCTATGCTTTAGCCATCAGACTGCAGAAACCAAGCATGGTCCTCAGTATAACTCCAGCACTTGGAGAGATGGAGGCAGGAAGATCAGGAGTTCAAGGTCATTCTAGGCTTCATGATGAGTTCAAGGCCAGTCTATGATACATAAGACCTATCTGAAGATAAAGTAAATGAATATCAACACTTGGTAGAACTAAGGCAGGAGAATTCTGAGCTTGAAACAACTCTGGGTCACATACTGAGGTTCTCTGGCTGGAGCCTGAGTGGTTTTAACACACACACATACACAAATACACATACACACACTCACACACATACACATACACACACACACACAGTGAGAGAGAGGGGGAGTTAAAGGGAGAGGGTTTAGTGAAATAAATTGAAAGATGACACCAATGTGTTTTGGCAGGTGGAAAAATCTACAAAAGTTGTCCTCAGAGTGACTGAGTCATGTGCTTGGGGTTGAGGTGGAGATTTGGAGGAATATTGATGAATAGATGCAATATATCAGGCAAAAAAAATGGGTCTATAACCACCTACTGTTCCTTTTGTTGGCTGTAGTTAATAATATCTATTGTACTTGGGGGGAAAAAAAGCCAAACTAACCTGAGAATAATAACACTAGAGACAAGTGTCCACACCTCACATTGGTGTGTGAGGCTTTACATGTCAGGTTGACTTAGCATCCCACAGTATATTTTAAAAGTATGTGTGGTATTTGTGTGTGTTTGTGTGTGGTTAGTAGGTGTGCATTTGTGTGCACAAGATGAGGCCAAAGCAGGAAACGGAGCGCCCTCCACTATTGAGGTAAGCCTTTAGACAACTCAGCGTGAAGCTCTCATTTCCTTGTCTGTCCAGCTAGAGTTGGGCCCTGCCTGTATCTGCAGCCCCCTGTGCTGCTGTCCTAGGTGCTGGGGACACAGATGCTGGTCTTCCTGCCCATCTAACCATCCCCTCGGTGCTCAAATTCAACTTCTAAAAATCCCCTCAAGCAACTCTGACCCTTCACTGAACTTCTCATGACTTCATTCCGATTTTACGCTTTTCGTTTCTCTGGATCCCGGGGGATTTGAGGCACACGGAGCCAGTGTCTGCTGAATGCTCTTCGTCTCTTCGTCGGCTTTGCTGGAATCCTGTAGCAAATGGCTTGGTTCTTTATTGCTGGTCATGAAGGGTTGCCTATTAGGAATTTTATTTTATCTTTGAAATTTCATTTAAGTGTTCATAAGCACATTAAAATATTCTCTTCTGATCAAGTGGGATTTTTGTTCTTTTGATTACTTGTTTTTCTTTTTGGGGGTGGCAGGGCAGGGGAATTCATTCTGAGTGCGTGGCTCTTCTGAGATTTTACTTTTGGCTGAAATGGACACATTTAGGGTCTCTTTGCTCTTATTCTTGCTGAGCAAGAAACATCCATATTTTCTAGATAATTTATAAAAGCCAAAGGAAACTATTTTTCTCTTCTCTTCTCTTCTCTTCTCTTCTCTTCTCTTCTCTTCTCTTCTCTTCTCTTCTCTTCTCTTCTCTCCTCTCCTCTCCTCTCCTCTCCTCTCCTCTCCTCATCTCTTTCTCTCTCCTCTCTCCCTTCTTTCCTTCCTTCCTTCCTTCCTTCCTTCCTTCCTTCCTTCCTTCCTTCCTTCCTCCCTCCCTCCCTCTCCCTCCCTTCCTCCCTTTCTTCCTCCCTTTCTTTCTTTCTTTCTTTCTTTCTTTCTTTCTTTCTTTCTTTCTTTCTTTCAAAAGAGTCTCACCCTGTTGCTCAGGATGGCCAGAATTTATTTGTAGCTCTGGCTGGCCCAAAACTCATGGCAATGTTTCAGCTTCCCAAGTGTTATAAATCACAGATGTGAGCCACAACTCCGACATAAGAAAGACAGGTTTTAATGTAAGAAGTTCCAGGTTATTTTTCCTTTCCTGTGTGTATCTCAGTGTATGTGCATGTGAGTACAGTTGCATAGGGAGGCCAAATGAGGGTGTTAGCTCTCCTGGAACTGGCTTGGGAACGGGGAACCAAACTCCGGTTCTCTGGAAGAGCAGTGAGCACTCCTAACTGCTGAGCCCTCTCCAGCATCCCCACAACTTCTCTCTTATGAAAAAGAAAAGAACGTGGAGGCTCAGAGAGATTCAAATCAAAGCAAGTAGCTTATATCAGGAAAAGGATAAAAGCGCATGTCTGTTTGAGTGATTAACTTGGAAAAAAATTGAAGCCTTCTAGTTTCCTGAGCAACGGAGTTGGGAAAAATGTTTCAGAGGTAAAACGAGAGAAAAATGTAGCAATATGCCTTTGAAAAATATCCTCGGGGTCTCAGGAATAAAATGACTATCAGGGATAGTGTTCAGAAATGTTTATGAGGAGGTGGAGTGTCTCCCATGCAAGAGAACAGACCCGAGCAAACCAATGCCGTCGGGATATGGTGCTCACACCGTGTCTATAAAGATAACCGCACCGAGCCTCTTGCTAGTTACAGTTTCCTTGAGATTGCATTCTTGGGATGATGAAACCCGCTTGCATTTTCAAGCACAGTTGGGAGATCCTCTCCTGGTGCAGAATGAAATCTGGTAAACTGATTTTCTCTCTGGAGGAAAAAAAAATGATGTCCACATACTGTAGCTTAGAACCCATCATTTTAGGGATATTTTAATTCTGAGCCATCTTCTCATGTCTGAATTTATTGAGGTAATAAGAAACTCTGGAGTATAATGCATGCTAAATAGACATTTTTTCTACAGAACTACTGAGATCAACAAGGCGGAGGATGGGTTTGCTTCCTGTAAGTCTTCTGAATCCAGTTGAACTAAGCAGCTGGTAGTGTCTTTTCCTTCCTAGAGCAATAAATGATGGAGCTCAAAAAATAAAGTGTTCTCCGTGGTGTAAATAAAGCTGTAATCTGAGCAAATACATCACACTATGTACCCAGGCTTTTCTTTTTGCTTTTTTTTTTTTAAAACTCTTGTCTGTTTCTTTTCCTCCTCCCCATAGTCTGGTTTATGCAACTGTGTATTGTTGACACATTCATCTTGATAATAGAAAAAGAAAGCTACTTTTCATTGAGAAATAGATTCAAAATAAAAGATGAATGCCTTGTAGTCCCGAGATGTGTTTGGCACCCCAGCTCTATAAATCTGCCTGCGAGTTGCCTTCTTGTGAGATTCCTGTTTTCTCTATCAATTCCCCATCTCACCTTGCTGGGTGTATGATAGCTCAGCCCCCAACCTACCCAAAGTTGCAAGTGGCAGAGGGTGATGGTGAAAATTTCCAGGAGACTGCTTTTTGTGGGGCCTCTGGCCTCCACAGGGTGTCACAGGCTAGGGGAGCTGGCTTTGCACGGGGTAGAGGAAGGGCTTGCCTTTATGTCACTGTTGTCACCATAACTGTAGGATCAACTCGAGTGTGAGTGAGTGAGAGATTTATTTGACTCCAGACAGCACATTCTTGATGACCAGAGCATGATGCAGAGGCTGGTCACAAGGACTAGGAGAGAAAGGAGTCATATAGCAGAGGCAGATACCTTCTGATCATCAAAAGTCCACATCCCCCTTCTCCAGCCAAAACCCAACTCCTGTAGTTCAAGGCCAACTCAAAGAGCACCACGTGCAGGGGAGAAAACATTGGAAACAGAACCTAGAGGGAGCCATTTCAAGCCATAATAAGCTCAAGTTCTAATTAGCCTCGTTTTAACCTGTTAGATGCACCCTCACAGTGTCTCTAATAATAGGTACAGAGAAAGAATGAGATGATGGGAATCATGAGAGGTTGGTTAGGAGCTAGCTCTTCTCCATGTCGCAACACTCCTTGGTAAGAGCTCCTCATAGTGTCCTTTTGCAATTAACTCCTCCCACATGCAGACATGCTCAAGACGTGCTTAGGTAGTCCCAGGTCTTTCCCAGGGTAGCCAAGGGACATCTCGTTGCAATGGAATTTTTCCATCCTTAGATTTGTCCATTCTGTTGGCCACTCATATAGAGGATAGACTCTAGCTGAAGTGGAATCTGCCTTAGTCCTTAGCGTCTGTGAGTCTCACACTTCATTACAAACTATGAGATGATACCTGCAGAACAGAGCTAGAGCACCCACAGAGGTGATCCATGGACGGCTCTTGTCTTCTTGTTTTTCCCCCTCACCATGGTTAATACAGCATATAAACTCACACGATCGTGCTCATGTTGGATCTGAACTTTTGTTGAACTTTTAGGTTATAGGATTTTCAGGTTTTTTTTTTTTTTTTTTTGTGTGTGTGTGTGTGTGTGTGTGTATGTGTGTGTGTGTGTGTGTGTGTGTGTGTGTGTGTGTGTTTAAAATGTTCATTCCATGGTTCATGTGTGGAAGTCAGAGAAAAACTTACAAGAGTTGGTTCTCTCCTTTCACATGTGAGCCCTGAGCATTACACTCAGGTCTTGTCATGCTTCGCAGGGGGCATCTTTACCTGACGAGCCGTTCCGCTGACTCTATGTTGTTTGCTAAGACCAAGTTAATGTAGAGAGGAAGACTTGCTTCCAACTTAATTAGATAAAACCTTGTGTATTATATCACCTAAGCATTGTAGGAAAGCTATGAAGGCCATCTTTATTCCTTGTGCATGGGACCATTGAGGCAGAGGGACTTATGTCCTCTGAAGCCACAGAGCTGGGAAGTGTTTGACTGGGGATGATCGGCCAAGTGGGTAGGACTTGCAAGGCCAGACTCTGCCTCCTGGCATCTGCTCACACCTGTAAAAGCCATGGTTTGTGTATTTTTGCTGACCTCTGAGAGCTGCACGCAGGACACAAGGAGAAGGTAAGCTTAAAGGAGGAGCTGCTGGAGAAGGACAGCAGAGAGCTGCTATGGGCTGCGGGAGGCAACGTGGGTTAGTCCTGGAGTTATTCACTCACTCAGTGCTCACGGGGCCAGTGTGATAAGCACTCTGCGTGTTTCAAGAGCTGGGCTAAATGCAGTGCATCTTGGAGGGAAAGAGTTCCCTTTGAGCTCTTGCCATAGCAACATGGGTGGATATGACAAGGGCATGTCCTTAGACTTGCAACGGGAATGAAGACAAGCTCTGCTAAGAGGAGGCTCAGGTGCGACGTGAGCGGTGGGCAGGAGCCACAGCACACTCCGTTTCCTTTCCCTCCAGGCTCATCTCGGGGAGATCACTGTGTTGTGAGGGGCCTCTCTGTTGGTTCAGTATCACCCATGCATTGGAAAGAGGGGTACCTCCTTGTACTTCATGTTGGCATTTCTCTTTTAGGTGACAAACTTTGGCTATTTCTTTACAAATGAGAGGCATTGGTTGTCTTGAGAGCCATTGGCATCAGTGGCAGATATTGCTGGATTCTGTCAGCTCATGCCACATGATCTTATGAACATCTTCTCGGGAGTCTCATGTCTTTCACTGGAGATATGTCAGCCCTTCTTATGGTGCAGAGAAAGAGATATACTTTCTTCTTCAAGAGGGAAAAATTATCAGGGCACAGTCACAATCAAAAGCAAAAATCAGACTCCAACAGTCCAATGTTTGGGATCCAACTCACTATCTTCTGGGCTCCTCCAATGGCTTGGGTCACTTCTCCATCTCTGCCCTTTGTAGCACACACCTTGTCTTCTAGGCTCCAGCTGCCTGTACTCCACTGCTGCTGCTGTTCTTGGTGGTCACCTCATGATACTCGCATCTCCAAAACACTGCTGTTTTCTGCTGTGACTAGGCTTCACCAATAGTCTCTCATAGGCTCTTTTCACGGTGCCAAGCCTCAGCTCCTTTGCATGACCCCTTCAGTCCTGGGTCATCAAATACAACTGAGGTTACACCTTCACCAATGGTCTTCTGTGGCCTCTCACAGTGCTGAGCCTCAGCTGCTCTTCATGATGCCTTCATACCTTCAAAACCAGTACCACCTGGGTGGCTCTTACACAGTACCAAGTCCAGCCATTGCACAAATTACAACTGTGGCTATCTCTAGAACACAACCTCTGTGCTTTCAGAAAACACTTCACAGAAGATTTCACCTCAGTGATGCCTGTCTCTTCTTAATCACTGCTAATTTCTTAGCTCCAGCTAACCAGCATCAATAGTCCCAGTAACACAAAGGTTTGCTTTAGTGGTTTTGGTATCTTGTTAATCACAGCTGATTCTTCAGCCCCAGCTAACTGAAACCACAGAATCTTCACAATCAAAACATGGTCCTGATAACAGTCTTTAAACTTCCCTCTGAAATTTTACAAGCCAGCCTCCATCTTCTGCACCGTTCTTAACATTATCTTCCAAGCTCTTACAGAACATTCCACAGAGCTCTTAACATCCTAATGGCTCTTCTAGCTCAAAGTTCCAAAGTCCTTTCCACAGTCCTCCCCAAGTTGTCAGGTTGTCACAGGAATACCCCAGTCCTAATGACTATGTGTAAAGCCCACAACCAGCCCAAAGTGACAATCTAGTCTCTTATTTTCCAACCTAAGACTGTTTGAAGGCATTTACAAATCCCCTTGTCTGATTTGCCCTGTCCCAGCTCCTCCCTCTAAGGAATCAAAGCCCTTTCTAAGACTCCCCCTTTAGGCATAGGAATTGGGAGATTATATTCACGGGGAGACTGTGCTAGGGCATTGCAAGGACACTGCTTTGTAAAGTCAGTGATGCGCAAAATAAGCCCTGGGGCCACACCAGGAGCCCCTCCAGGCAGCGGAGCTGGCCGATATGACCTTGAGAGCCACCCACAACTGTGGCTTGGTAGCCACTGTGATGGTTCTAAACTGTAAGACCTGGGGCAAGTCCTTCAGATCTCGAAGAAGACCGGCTTCAACATCCTTGTTATGCTTTGAAGATGAAATGTCTCCCACAGGCACTGTTTTGGAAGCTTGTGGCAACTCTTTGGTTTGAATCTAGCTTTCAGGCATAGGGCCTCAGAAGTGGGGATAGATACATTAGAGCCAGCTGCTCTGGCCACAGGTCTCCCCTCTCTTATCCATAACAGGACTTATCACACTGGCTCCTCATACCATGAACAGAGCCCCAGTGCCCCTGGCTGCTTCATCATGAAACTGGGAAAGGATAACCCTCAGGTTATTGAGGAATATTATTGACTAGAGAGGTCACCAATGTGGCCTTTAAAGGGGACTGACTGAGGGTGGTTAAGCTTGGGTACACTTGTGCATGTAAAGTGCCAAGTGGTTGGTTGCTATTGATTTATTCTTGTCCACTATTTACTGGGTTATGTGTGATTTATACTTATACTTATGTCTTAATAAGAGAGTTATGACAAGCCAGTACTAACTAGATTATAAATTACAATTCTTTAAAGATATAAATGAAAGTGATTATTGCATAATATTAAATTATGAGTTTACAATGTATTAGGCTTATTTCATAATATAAATAAACTAGTAATAACCTGAATAAGCATATTCAAATAAAGTAATATTCCATATCTTTTGGCTTTTAGAATTATATATCTACTTTTGAGAATTTCATATGTTATATGGAATGCATTTTGATTAAAATTTGAGTCCCACTACTTCCCCCAGAGTCTCCCCTGACCCTGCACATCCCTATAGTCTAACTTGGTCTGGAGCTCACTCTGTAGCAGAGATTGACCTTAAATTCATGGCAATTCTCCTGCCTCAGCCACTGATTTCTTTGATTACATGTGTGGGGGCACTTCTACATCAATTTTATTGTCAGCATTGTAACTCTTTCAGACCCTGGGTCTCATGTACTGAGATTAAACACAATTGGAAGATAACACAAAACTGTAATACATAGTTATGATATGAGAGATTTCAGAGTTTACCTTTTTAAAAGCTTAATTGTCTGCCTCCTGAACACGACTTTATAGATGTTTATACAGTCTTGTGTAGCAGCATCAAAGGTTTGGACATATTTGATAGATTCTTATGAACCTGTGTATGAATCTATCTGAACCGCAATACCTGAGTTTGGCAAACACTCTTTACAAAGAGCTATGTAGAAGGTGTTGGTGCACACATGAACTCACATACCAACTGTCATCATATGCTGTAGCAGGAAAACTGACATAATGAATGCACAGGCCTGGGTCCCAGTAAAACTTTATTGACAAACCAGTGGGCTATGTATTGGATGGATGCAACCCACAAGTCCTAGTCTTCTGCCCTAATCTATATAGACACTTGACTTGATGGGCATCGTTGTAGGGACTGAAACAATCTTTCTGCCTAACTCTGAGTTCTTATTACATGACTTCTTCCACAGATATCATCAGTCACAGAAGCCCACAGGAGCCTGGCTCAGTGAGAGGAGCAGTTCTTTTTAAGCAGATGCCATGGAATTCCTCTTGAGCCTGAAAGCAGGATCTTTAGCCAGGCAATCTGGAGTGGTGGAATTGCAAACTTCACCCTTAGACAGAAGGATATATTGGGGAGCTAGAAGGCTTGCTTAGCCAATAAAGTGCTCACTGTGGAAGTCTGCAGACCTGGGATCAAGCCCTGGCATCACACAAGAGCCAGGGAGGTTCTCTGTGTCTATAACTCTGCTTTGCAGAGAAAGGAGCATTCCTGGGACTCATTGGTCAGGCAGTCTCGCCAAATCAGCAGGCTTTAGATCCAGTGGGATTCCCCATCAAAAAGAGAGAAGGAAAGATGCAAAGCAACTGAGAAAGACATGTGATGTCAGTCTCTGCTCACCCCCACCCCAGCACACTCAACGCACATATTTGCACTGGGCACTCCCATACATATGTGTATGCACAGATGAAAATCTATGGGCGCACAAACAATAAGCGAGCGAGAGCACCACGCGTGAGGCACAGGGCGCCTTTATCCCCGAATCCCCTCTGCTCAGCGTCTTCCTCCCGGCGCCCTCATGCTCAGACTTTGAGCATTTCCCTGCGTCTCCAGTGCTGAGCCATGACACCTCTCTGATTAAAAGAAAGAACCTACACTCTGCTTCCTAATCCAAGACACGCACCTCCTCCTTCTCCCCATCCCCAGAAAGTTTTAATTTTACAGAGACTGAAATAATCAGGTCTCGTGTGTATATTTCTTTTCAAAGTGTTTTGGTGGCTCCCTTTGATTTCAGTGTTCTGTCTTATATGCTTGATAGAAAAATAATATCAAGATGCCTTGAAATTCCCCTGGAGTTCAGCTCTCTTTCGTAGTGGGACTCACACAAGTCAGGAGCTAACTATAAAGGGCCCAGCTGCCTTCTGTGGGCCCTGTCATCTCTGGTGGGCTCAAATGTAGTCTCTCAGAGAAGACTTTCATACCTTAGTTCTTTCTGGCCTTGAATCTAGTCTGAGGGAGTCTTTGGCGTATGCACACAACCACGTCCCTTTGACAGACAGTGCAAATTAAAAGACCTGGCGTGGCCCAGGAGCCGGGGCCCAAGCTTACCCCTGGGTTTTCATTTACAGTTAGGCACTGCAGACTCTCATTGCTGACAGGGAAGCTGAGGCTGGTGGCAGAGAGAGTGTGACCATGAGTCTCATGCCAAGCTGTAATTGGGAGGATTCTTTTTAATCAGGACATACCCTACAGCCCAAACACTAGAAATTTCCTGTAAGGCCAAGACAGGAAATTAAACACACCAACATGAAGCTCAGAGCAGGGTATGTATGGGGTGTAATATTGCCAGGCTCTGAGGGTCCCTGGAGCTTTGGATGGAAGTTTGCTTCCTTAGAGAGTGAACTGGGAGGCAGCATTTCTGCTGAGCAGCTAGAGATAGTACCAAACTTCTGAGTGAGTGAGCACCGCTGTATTAAACGCAGCAGACAGACTAGTGGACATTTATTACATTTAAACAGAATGGAAAGTCAAATTCGCCTCGGTCTTGCAGCTATCATTGCATTATATCAATAAGAAAGATCTCCCATGGGTTTTCTGTTTTCAGAAACCTATCAAGAGCACCTGGCAAACACCAGGAGCTGTGCTGACCTCCTCACATTAAGGCTTTGTTGGCTTGGGAGGGGCTTGACTTGTAATGTTCTTGCTGCTCATGTGTGGAGACCTGAGTTGGAGCCTCTGAGACCCACACAGAAAGTGCAGGTGTGGTGGTGCACATCTGGGATTCCAGTGCTAGGGAAGCAAAGGCAGGAGGATGTATGTGTGAGCTCCAGGTCAAAGTGAGAGACTCAATTTCTAAAAGCAAGCTAGATGACACCAGAGAAAGTGCCAAAGTTCACTTCTGACCTCCATATGCATACAAGTACACACACACACACACACACACATACACACACACACACACACACCTGCTCGTATGTGAACATATACCCATACACATGAGTGTGCACACACACACACACACACACACACACACACACACCTGCTCGTATGTGAACATACACCTATACACATGAGTGCGCGCGCGCGCACACACACACACACACACACACCCCTTGTTTACTGGGATGCCATGCAGCTTGCTCTCTGATGTGTATGGGGACACTTTGAAATCAAGTCTGAGTATAATACTTTGCAATGATGTCACTTATGAGTATGATAACACAACCTGAGACATGTGTGTGTGTGTGTGTGTGTGTGTTCAATCACAGGTATGTCCATTTATGTATGTGTGTACACATATGGAGGCCAGAAGTCAACAGTGGTCTCTCTACTCAGGTGCCCCTTTTTCTTGTTATTTGACACATGGTCTCTTACTTTTTGTGTATCTAGATTGCATATATGAAGTGCACGTGGAGTGCATATATGTATGTGTATGCCTAACAGAGATCAACATCGGTTATGGTTGCTTAGTAGTCTTATATACAGATTTTTGGGTTATTTTTGAGATGGTGCCTCACTGGCTTGGAACTCCCTGGGATCTCTTCCCATCATTGGGATTACAATCGAGTGCCACTGTACTCAGCTTTACATGAGTTGTGAGATCTAACTCGGGACTAAGGACCTTACCATTTGAGTCAGCTCTCTAGTCACATTTCAGGGCTCTGAGGGGCTTCTGGTCCAAGGAGAGACAGACACAGAGATGGATATTTGTGAGGGACAGAGCCTTGTGATGCTTGCTGGTCTCTAAGTAGGGAAAACAAAGCTCTCATGTGCTGTGCTTGTGCTAACCCAGAGCTCCCTGGAGATGCAAAATTCAGCTGCATATCTACTAGACAGAGGAAGACAGGGCAGGATCAAGAGACCTTGAAGTCATGGTGACATGCGACAGTGTGGGCATTCTGGCTTTGCTTAGAACAATTGGCTCTTGTGTCTTCTTCTTAGCTTCAACGAATAAACATCAGAGGAGAACGACTGGGGGCATACTGAGTACAGAGACCAAGCAACTGTTGTGGGGTTGTGGGAATTCCATAAGAGTTGACTGAAGGGAGTTCACTACTAAACTCCAATCGCATCCTAATGCTGTCCTGGGTCTATTCACTGTTGAATACCATGGTAGGAGGGGCTAGTTTTGTTCGTGGCTCCTTTTAGAAAATAAGCAACAGACAAGCAGGAAAATGACCCTTTGGTTCTAAGTGGGATGTTTAGGGTGCTCTGACCCTGCAGAGAATCCAGGTCACACTAGATCTTAGGCTCAGATAGTCACAGTATGCTGGTGTCACTGGAAAGCAGCCTCCTGCTATGTGTCTGGGATTCCTCCACTTTCCTCGTCTCAGCTCCATTCTAAGCAAGGATAGGCGTCATTCTAAGGGTACCTGGTTACCATTTTAAGGAAGCTGAAGTGCCCTTCTTCCTTCCCAGATCTGACCAGTGCTGATCGTGTCAGAATTCAGGCTCTGCCATCACCAGGTGCCTATCACAAACTGCTGGGTGGGGATACTTCACGCACCTGCTGATGCAACGTCTGGTGCGTTCCGCACAGTTCCCTCGCACACGTCTAAGTGTGAACAGGAGCTGCTGTAAAGCACAGAGAGGGAGCCCCTAGCACATCGGTGCTGGCCCAAGACATGCTAGCTTACCTGAATGCTGAGTAGAAGAGACTCTTGTGCAGGTTCTGGCTGTCCTGAGACATTTGGTCATGCACGTGATGCCTTTGTGTTTCTATAGCTGTGGCAGAAGTGCTAGAACAAAAAGTGGGAGCTGGCTCTGAACCACCTCTAATCTAATGGTCATATCAAAAGTCCCTTGACAGGACAGGGGGGGGCAGTCCTGTTTCTATGGACCTCCCTCTCTTCTTCCTTCTGCTCATAGCTCTGGGTATAAACATGATTCTTACTTTTTCTTTTTGTGCACATGACAGGGAGCAGTAACCCCATGGTTTTTGAGTTATTCGTTACAGAAGTTGAATAATTTAAAAATACTGTCCAAATTCCTGGGGGGGGGGGAATGAACCTTGATTTGGGCAGCTTCTCGTCTTGCTTAGCGCATCCCTGAGTAATGGAGCTCAGATGTCTAGCCTAAGATAGTCTGACACTTCGTCCCCACAGACCGAGCTTCTCTGACACGCCTTCTCCACCAAGCTACAATGAGACCCTTGAAAGCATTAAGTCAAAATGAATCCTTTCTCTTTCAAGGTGTTTCTTTCAAGCATTTTGGTCACAGTGACACAAAGTAACGAAGCAAGTCACCGTGACCAAACTCTGATCAAAACAACAGAATGAGGGGATTGCTTGTTTAGCCTATAGACCCACTGAGAGGTGCAGCCATAGTGGTAGTCAGCTGTGGCAACAGAGCTGTCATTAAAGATAAGAAGTAAAGAAAAGGCGTACGGAATGAGGCCAGAGTGCGAGGTGGCCACCAGGACAGCCTCCAGTTATTTTGTTCACAACTGGATCCCACCTCCTACCTTTTAACCACTACCGATTGCGCCACCAGATTACATATCTATGGAGGATTAACCCATTCATTGGGTCAGAGCCTTTCTGATGTCATTGTCACATGTGTCACTGGCATGAGCAGAAGTGCCTGCAGTTTCTTAATCTGATGAAGTTGATTATTTAGAACCTTCTCAAAGCTGAGCAGATGACTCAGCTGGTAAACTGTCTGCCCTGCAAGGAGAAGAGCCCCGAGTTCACGCCCCAGGACCCATGTGAAAGAGCAGCTGTAACTGCTCACGTGTAATCCCGATACTGGAGAAGTAGATACAGGCAGACCTCTGGCGTGCACTGCTTAGCCAGCGTGGTTGAATTAACATGTTCTGGACCAGTGAGAGATCCTGACACAGCAAACCAGCAAGCAAACCACAAACACAAGGCAGACAGTATTCTGAGAATCTACACTTGAGGTTGACCATCGTTCAGCTTGCACGGTGGTGGACAGACACGCTTTCAAAATTAAATGAAAAATGAAAGCTTGCAATATGCTATGAAGGAAAGCTAATGGGCTCTTGAGGCCACTGTGTGGGGTGTTTCCATACGGTGGTAGTGACATCCGGGAGCTGATTAGGTGTCACCAGCACTCCAGGTCAAAGTCGAGGCATGTGTGACCTCCCTGTGACAGGAGAAGTCTCTTCTAGAATTAATGAATACGCAAAACTGGATGGAGACTTCACAGATAAATACGGCTGGGTGTGGGGCAGGGTTACATTATACAAGGGGTTAATCGGTATCATTAAATAATGTGGACTAAAGCAGGACGTGGCGGATGAAGGATCCAAATGACCCAGTAATGTCTCTGGGTTTAGTGAGGATTGCAAGGCTGCCCTGTACGGGACTAGAAGTGCAGGCCTGGAGACAGGAGGAAATGCCATTGACGAGAGGATGGCAGAAGAGATAGTGGATGGCAGAATCTAAAACATTGAAGGGACCAGTCCTGCTTAGACATTAAAGTCCCTACTGGCAGCCCGGGGGTCACCGACTCCAGTGTCTCGGAAATAATCATGCTTTTTCTTTCTTTGTCTTCCCATTTGGATGGAGGGCGGGGGGAGGGGCTAATGCATGGATGTGCATTCACGCCCATCGTGTCTGGTGAGCCTTTTCAAGTCTCTTCACATTAGCTCTTCATCTCTGCTGCAGTCTCTGTAGGATGGAAATGCAGCCGGTTCCACTGAGGTTTAAGGTTCTCTCTGAATGCCTATTAATATTTCGAGAGTGTACAAAAATCATTAGTTAATAAAACAAGGTTACGGGACTAGCTGAATGAGGAGAGTGTATGCTGTGCAAGCATGGACACTTGAGCTCAGTCTCGACGAGCCCACAGAAAGAGCCGGTTTGGTGGCACACGCTTGGGATCTCAGCACAGGCGAGGTGGAGGCAAGCTGACTGAATCTCCAGGGCCCGCTGGCCAGCCAGCCTAGCCGAATTGGTGAGCTCCAGGCCAATGAAGAGACCCTGACTCAAAAAACTAAGTGGAGCGCAGCTAAGGAATGGTACATGAGGTTGACCTCTGGCTTTCACAGGCATGCACACACACCTGTATCTGAATACATATGTATGTGCTCTCATACACACACACACACATACATACTCACACACATACACACACATACACATACATACACATGCATTCACACACATACACACCCACACACCTACTCACACACACAATCACACACACACACACACACACACACACACACACACGCACGCACACACACGCCATGTATCTTTTCACTGGAACTCTCCGAGAGCATCTTGTTTCTTTGTGCTGCCTGTGCCTTTGCTAATGAGCGTCTCACCTTGTAGCAATATTCTCAGTCCTTGTTTTACTTATAAAATAACCTACCTGGAGGATTTGACACATTCTTATTAGAGAAAAGGAGGAAATGTAAGATTAATTTCAACTTCAAGTTGGGTTAAAAACAGATGGCGAGGTGTGGACATCAGGCATATGTAGACATAAAATTAATTGCTATTACCTGGGTACCACACACTAGAACACAAGAGGAGGCCATGATGCTCAGAGAAAACCTTCTCCTGGAATGGAGGTCACTTTTGTTCCTTGGTGCTGTAATGCTTTGGGTCAGTGAGAAATTGCTTCTTAGACTATACAATATGGTGAACAGCTGGTAAGTTTCTGGGCCTTGGGCCAGATGACAAAGCTACGGTGTGCAATTAAACCCTGCCTCCGTTCTCTAGCACTGAGTAGTGCAAGTCTAAAAAGGGTTAGAAAGATTATGCAATCGTGTCCTCATAAAGGAAAGTATAAATGACCACGGCAACCTCCCAATGAGTAAGTACAGCATAAAGACCCAAGAACATCCTTGGGTGGCAATGAAGGGTGAACTCACAACGGACCAGATGGAGCCAGTGTGAGAGGGACATGTTCAAAGGAAGTGGAGTGAGGCCTTGGGTCTCTTGGGTAGTTTGATATAGCTGGGTGTTAGAGAGAATGAATATGTTACAGGGCAGAGGAAATGACAGGAAGGTGGGAACACATGGGAAGTTTGAGGCGATCTATATTAGACAGAATTGTTTTAATAAGTAGGGGGCATACACATTTGCATACCGGACTGGGAGATCCAAAAGTTTCAAGCAAGTTCTATCCTTCCCAGAACTCAGATTGTCTTCCTGCTTAGTTCAAATCCTGTGAGTCAGCTGCCCATTCCTGAACTGTCTCAATTCTTGTCCCAGGATCAAGTTCAGCTAGTTATCTTTATCTTCCAGATCTCAGCTTCCTGACAAGTTACTTTCTTGTTAATTGTTTTAAATTTAGTAATTTTATTTTATGTGTATGAGTATCCTCTGTCTCTCTCTCTTTGTGTCTCTGTCTCCTGTCTCTGTCTCTTTTCTCTCTCATTGTGTGTGTGTGTGTGTGTGTGTGTGTGTGAGTGTGTGTGTGTGTGTGTGTGTGTGTGTGTATGTGTACAGTGTGCTTGTCTGGTGCCCAGAGGTTGGTGGGGTGGGGCACTGCATACTATTGAACTCAGGTTATGCATGACATAAGCCAGTATATGTGTTCTAGGAACATAGCCAGGGTCCTCTGCAAGAACAAGTGCTCTAAACTGCTGAGTGGGTGACTAAACAGTAGGATTTACCTGAATGAATGGGTGTGAGTGTAAGGATGATGGATGGGTGGACAGAGGGAAGAAAAAATGAATGTATGAGTACATGGATGCAGAGATGTATAGGTGATGTATATTATACACACACACACACACACACACACACATATATGTATGTATACATATATATGTATTCATTTCCACAACCACCCATACTTCCTCACACACACCCATCATTCACATACATCCCACACATATATTCACATACATATACATATGAATGGATGGCTGGGTGAGTAAATAGAAGGATGGGTGATAGAATATATGAGTAGATGTGTGGGCATGTGGGTAGATGGGTTGATGTGTGTGTGGCTGAAATGGATGGATGCACTGGTGGGTAGATGTGTATGGACAGATAGATGCGTGGTTGCATGGGGGCAATGAGCAGTTAATATATGGAGGAATAGTAAGTGGATGGCTGAGTGAAGGGCTGGGTGTGTGGGTAGATGAATCGGTAGACATAGATGAAAGGGGCCGAGAGGTATATGGATAGAAGGATGGAAGATAGACGGAGGAAGCTCTCATGGACGGATGGATACGTAGGTAAATGAGTGGGTGTACGTATGTATGTCTAGGTGAATGTATAAAATGGTGAATGGACGGATGGATGATAAACAGACATTTGGTTCATGAAATGTTATACTAGTTAAAAGCTGTTAGCTAAATAAAAACATAAAGCTAAAGGTTACTGAGGGGTGAGTGTACTGCCGGAGGAAGCTACTCACCCTGTATCACTTCAGAGTTCCGTGTGTGCTCAGGTATCTCTACACCTCTCTTTCCAATGGTTTGAATCCACTTGGTGTTCCAGATCACACTAATTTATCAACACTCAGGGACTCACCAAGTTGGAACATTTTCTATGCCTGTCTCCATCACGAGAGTAGAAACACATATAAGAAAGGGTATACATTCTTAATATGACTGCAAATAATATTTTCAATAAAGTCGGATACTTGTGAACTGTGAAGTCTGAGTGAACATTGTGTCATGTTTTCCCTGTAGCTGGGCAGTTTCTGAACCAGGATCCCAGAATCCTGAAGACAAGTTCTGCTTCTTTTGTTATTGTTTCTTCCCCAGGGAACAAACAGGTCATCTGATGTAGAGTACTCTGGAAGGGTTCTAAGCCCATTGGGAATCCCAGTTATTTTTATTTGGAAATGACTCCCTTTCCACACTGAGTCTTGTGAATTTTGATTTAGTTCACCTTTCCACTTGTAGTGCTGGGGCTGATACCCAGGGCCTGATGCACATAAAGCAGGTGGTCTACTGCCAAGCTAAACTCCTAGCCAAAATTCTTGGAGATGTGAGTGACAGATGTATTCATTTCACACATAAGGTCATCAAGCCTAAACTTCTGATCATCATGCTGTAGGTCTCCACTCTGTGTACTGAGTACTACAGGTTCGGAGTTGAAAGGAAATTGAGAACGTAGTTCATTGAATCTGGCTCCATTCCTGGAATTCATAATATTAGCCCTGAAATATCAACTCCTCATATTTCCCGTGACCTCCTGGGACCCAGAAACCACAGTGTGTTGAGCAGCAGAGCAGAGAATGCCTCCAGATTCAGCAAATAAGTTCCAGTCTTTATGCAATGTACTCCTTCAAGCTCTAAGCCCAGCGGTCTCTTCTGAAACAGACAAAAGGGTCTCACCTTATGTGCTGGAGGACGCAAACATTTAATAGACACAGTGATGAACTTAGTTTTGCTTTCTTATTGTCTTCACCATTGTAAATTTATAATGCAATCAGGATCTGTTTTCGATACTAGTTTTTATACTGTTTTATGCTAGTGCTACTATATCTCAAACGGCATTCACAGGATAACTAACAGAAATGCTGTGCATACATAGCACAAGTGTCTAGATCCTCCTTCTCATGTCCTTTCCTCTTTTCTTCTCTAGGAAACAGTTCAAGGACCTCATGAAAGTGGGACTTACGGCTTCCTTGATCAGGCTCAGCATTCAGTAAGTGTGACCCCATTTGTCGCACTCATTGTGGAAATGCATCTGTTTCTTTGATCTCATCTCTAGCAGACTCTCTTCTGCATGCCCAGCAGTTCCCATAGAAACTTGCGGTGTGCCCACTCTCTCTGCTTGGCACTGCTGTGTTCAGTTCAGAGTTGAGAAGGGAGATTGCTCTGTAAAAACTCTCCCTCTCTCTGCCTCCCACTCCTGCAGTGAACTTTGGGCCAGAATGGCATTTCAGTAGGTTAGCCCCATGAGTGTAAACTGAATCATATAAAATGTACTTCCCTTTCCTCCATTTCCTATGGTCTGCTTGTGAGGGAAGAATGTGTCACTTTTCTCTGGGCAAATGACCCTGCAGTGTGGAATGAAAACCCAGCACAAAGATCTGCTGGTGACCATGAAACTCCAGATGCATTCAGAAACAACTCATTTGTTCCTTTAGAGCCAGAAGGTGTGAGTGGGATACACAAAACTACTGCAGAAGAAAAATCTGTACTTTAAGATACAGGGGGATTTTGTTTAGAAATTTCATTTGTCTTTACCTGCTGTCCGCCTTTGCCATCACACATAAGAATTTAGTTTTGGAGAAGCTACCAGTTCTTTTTTCCAATTTCCCCCATTTTTTTATCTGCTAGCATCTGCAGCTAGGACCCCAGGAAATCTGACTTGAGTTCGCCTCTTAAATAGTTCTGCTGGGGGAAAAACATTAGGAATAAAATTATTGTAATTTAAGAAAACCATGAAAATCATCAAAGATTCAGAAGGATGACTTGAGGAAATATTTATTTTTCTAGATATGATTTTCCTTACAGGCTTTGTAATTGTGTAGCATATCTGAGAGTATAGGGGCTCACATGGTCTGTGAAACACCACCTCATATCAAAGTGAACAGGTGGACTTATAGGACAGGGTGATATTTCCTGGCTGCTCTTTTTTATTTTTCTATATTCTTTGTTTACATTCCAAATGATTTTCCCTTTCCTGGTTCCCCTTGCCCCATAAGTCCCATAAACCCTCGTCCCTCAGACCTTTCTCCAATCAACCCCCTCTTTCTTCTCTGTCCTGGTACTCTGCTACCAGCTGCTCTCCTTGCTGTGAAATTTGCATATACAAGTGGACAGGAGGAGGGAGAGAAGGATAAAGGAGGAGGAGGAGGAAGAGAAGGGAGAAGGGGAAGGAGAAGAAGAAGGAGAAGGAGAAGGAGAAGGAGAAGGAGAAGGAGAAGGAGAAGGAGAAGGAGAAGGAGAAGGAGAAGAAGAAGAAGAAGAAGAAGAAGAAGAAGAAGAAGAAGAAGAAGAAGAAGAAGAAGAAGAAGACAGAGGAGGAGGAGAAAAAGAGAAGAAGAAGAAGAAGAAGAAGAAGAAGAAGAAGAAGTAGAAGAAAATAGCTGACAATGCTAGCCCTTTACCCCATCAGAATGCCTCTGTGCCACCCTGATGAGTTAAAACTTGTAGCACGCAGGGGATTAGAGCCAGGCTTTTGTTTCTAATCATAAAGGAACTTTCACCTCTATTCCCTCGTTGGCTCATCTATCTTGTCATGCCTTTGAAGTTTCCCTTTCATATTTCCTGAGAACCATGAGAGGTTTTATAAGTACAAAGGGGGGTGGGAGCTATTTGTTATTTTGTTTGTTCAAAACTATGGGAGTCTAAAGTTAATTTCACCTTCTTTCCCAAGCACCATCATTCTCCTAACCCTTTCAGTATTCTGGGACAGCAGATAAGGAAATGAAGGGTGCATGGGAGAGTTTTAGAAGGAACATGACCCTCCCTGTCTCTGCCTACAGGACATGATGCAAATTGCTGCCTCTTGAAATGAAGTCATGTTCAGTCCATGTGCTCAGGCTAGAAGCTGTGGATTTAAGGGAGGCTGTGTGGTCCCAGAGATAATCAGAACAGTAGTGTACGGGAGCTCACATTAATCTGTCTATGGAGATGAGATTTTCTATCTCAGCCACACTCAGATGAGGAAAATGGAATATTAATTTGCTGTTCCTTACTGCTTACTAGTGAGCAAATACGATAATTTTTGAAAAATTGATAAAGAGACAGAAAAATGTCTCATTGCTGACAGACTCGGAGGGCTGGCACCTAATTGCTGCTCAGCTAGGTCACTTTCCTTGAGGCTAGAGCATTAGAAACTTCTATCCATGTCCAAGGCCTGGAAATCACTTGATTAGGAAAGAGAATTGAATTCTGGGAGGTTGTTCAGTCAAGAAAAGAAGGGCTTGCTTTTGTTCACAGGTGAAGGCACACTGCATCATGGGAAGGACCGCATAGGAAGTAGCTCCTCATTTCTAATCCAGAGACAGGAACTGTGGAGTAATAATACATGCCTATGCTCCGCTTGCTTTCTGTTTATATTCAGAGACATATTCATATACCTGACCCATGGAATGGTGTGCCCCACACTTAGAGTGGCTTTTCCTACCTCAATTAACCTAAACTAGAAACTCTCTCACATACATGACCACAGTGATGTATCTCCATGGTGATTCTAGATCTTCTTGAGCTTGAAATTAGTGTTAACCTCCACACCTGGGCATTCAGAGGAGTTCGTATCACAGCACCCATGGGTGCTCTTTGTTGTTAACATGGAATCCACAGCTGGCCAGGAAACTGCCCTGGTATCTTCTGGAATCTCACCAGAAACAGTGTCTTTGCGGCTTGGATCTGCTTATCTGACATGCTTATCCACCTTTACCTGAATCTTGGATTTGACACCATTAGTTTCCATTGCTGGTTCCTCCCTCAAGCACGTGTTCATCCTGTGCCAGTTAACCTTTCTTAGGACTCCTTTGCCATTTGAGAACTTTGGATATGATTGGCCAATGTTCATAGTTTGCAGAGATATTCCCTATGAGCCAATGTTGATTTCCTGGCTTTTCACATCCCTGGATGACGTGTTGCTAAACACAGTGTCACAGGAAATGCATGTTAGCAGGCTCATTGGTTGAACTTGAGCCTCAAAGCAATTTCCTACAACTTGTAAATTTAATGTCTAACAGAAGGCTTCCTTGACCTCTCCCACCTGTCAGATAACACTTTCACGCGTGCTGTGTCACAGTCATTAGTCCATGAATTAATTAATGGGGAAATGATATTTTAATGTTTCCTTCTCTTGATTGTCAACTTGATTGGATGGAGAGGAATAGAGGAGGTTTGTAAAGCGTGCCTCTGGGTATGTCCTTGAGGGTCTTTCATTAGATTAACTAAAGGAGGAGACACAGCTGAATGTAGAAGACATCCTCCTTAGGCTAGGGATCCAGAGAGAATAAAAGGAAACAAAAAAATCTGCTAGCCTCCTCTCCTCTCCTCTCCTCTCCTCTCCTCTCCTCTCCTCTCCTCTCCTCTCCTCTCCTCTCCTCTCCTCTCCTCTCCTCTCCTTATCACTTCCTCTTCCTCCTCCTCCTCCTTCATCACCACCATCATCACTTTTTCTTTTCTTCATCTAACATAGAATAGGTGTTTTGCTGTAACATACTTTCTCCACCACAATGAAATGAAACATCTAAAATAGTGAGCAAAGCTATTTCCTCTCTCTGTGTTATCTTTCTGGGGTATTCTGTCACAGCAACAGGAGAGTAGCCAATATATACATTCAGTCTGTTACCTCTTACTCCAAGCAATAGTTGAATCCAAGTCAAACTCTATTCATTCACCCAAGATACTCCTTTCTTCCCAGGTCCTTGGGTCTCATGCTTCAGAAACGCACATTTTCTCATTCTATACCCAGCATCCAGGTGAGGGACCCTTCGCTCAGAGCATCTTAGGAGTTTCCTTTGCAAGTTTTTGTTGCCACATTGCTTAAGCAGTGCAAGTTACCTGTCTGAGAATGCTTCTGGGCACTTTCTGAGCCTATAGCTACCTTTTGATGGATCCCAACCAAGAGACTGAACTGACAACATACCCAAATGATGATTATTACCTACTTAGATTCTCATAAACTTAGTTGTTTTGCATACCTTACCATCTGTCTTCGGAACACTAAATATCTTACACTGCAAACAAGTGAGTTGATCCCAAGTTCCTAGAACTAACCAGTCCAGATACACTTCTTTATTCTTTTGATTTCATACTTCCGATGATGTATTCTTCAGTTCCTTAGCTGCTGTGTATAATACTTAATAAGAACCTTGATGAACTAGGAAAGAACAGAGCAATGTGAGGTTGACAAAGAGAGCAGTGATTCCCCTTAGGAACATAAAAACTGAGTAGGTTGGCCGGACAATGGAAGTAGTAAGAAGCCATCAACTGGAATTTGGGAAGAGAAATTTGGGAGACAGGAAGAGAAGAGGAAGGAAAAGATGAAGAGAGGGATGAGTGTGATAGGCCAGAAAGCTATAGGAAAGTGCATGACTCTGACCACATCCACAGAGCACTGGTGTTTGTTATGACTGGATTTTTATGTAGGCACCAGGGATTTCCGATGCTGGACCCCGTGCTTGCATGCTTGCTGATCCATCTTCTCAGTGCTGCTTAGTTGGGCTTAATTGTTACTCAGAATTCAAACAATCCTACTTCACTCACTCTATGCCAACCTTTAAGATACTCAGCAAGCCAGGGTAGTGACTCATCAAACTGCATGGCCCTTACCATCACACCAGACTAATAGCTTAATAATACAAGGAAAGGATGGGACCTCAGTGATCTTTAACTAAACAAGAGACAGAAAGTGACCCACAACCGAGGTTGAAGGGCTGTCTTTCCTGGTCCTGCTTGGCTGCTGAAGTGAGCCAGGGCCTGGCGATGTACCGGATAGCTCTATAACCCATCAAACACAGACATTCTGGCTGCTCTCTACTGTTCAATAAGCTAACATTTATGTATTTTGTCCTTATTCACTGCTTTGGAGAATCACAAGAATGGAAGCCAGTACTGCATCCCTGGCCATGGAGGATAAGGGCAACCTTTCTGTTTATCTTCACCATTTATCAGTTCCCAATCAGAGGACCCAGGGAAAATGTCAGCTCAATATTTTTGCTAAATCCCTTCACTTAATCTAAAGATAAGGTCACTTGTGCTTCCACTCAACAAGGTACTATAAGTTGTTTATTTAAAACACCAATAAACCTGTAGGCATCTGTGGACATTGCAAAGGACCACACCAGAGCTAAGTATTAAGCTGGTTAATAAATCCTGGCAACAAGCTATTAAAAAGGACTACTAAACAAACAAATGCAGAAGCAGCGGAAGGTTACAGATCTCTTGAAATTTTGAGAATCTCTAAATCTAAAAGAGAAACTTCTCTGTGATTTTGATGGCTTGCTTTGTTTTAAAACATTGACTAATTTCTTTGTTGTAGAAAATTTAGACAATTACTTGCATATCTTACCTGTATAAGTGCTAATACCTCAACTCCAAGGAGCAGTCTTTAAAGCACAAGTGTAAGCTTTAAGACAAAAATATTGCGAATCAAGTATTGTTTCCCATTTACTATGACTTAAAGATTTCTATTTGTGGGGGGAGGTGAGCTGAGACAGGGTGACAGTCTAGGCTACACTTGAACTTATTCTTTAGTCAAAGATAACAAAAGTTGCTGTATTGCTGGTTGGAACCCATGGATCACTGAGAAGCAGTCCCCCCTCCTGTCATTTGATTTATGTACATGTGTCTATGTGTGCATACATGGTTGTACATGACTTTATCAAGTAGGCTGCCTGTTTGTATGTAAATGGAATGTATGTGCACATGTCCATATGTGTGCCTGTGTGTATGCATTTGTGGAGAAGCCACATGTAGTCTTCCCGAATCACTCTCCAGCTCATTTTGTTGAGACAGGGTCTCTTGATGAACCTGAAACTTGCTGATTTGACTAAACTGGATGGCCAGCAGGCTCCAGAGATTCAGATCCTGCCTCCCCCAGCACTGGGGTTACCGGGGTTACATACACACTGCCACACCTGAATTTCATGTGGGTTCTGAGGAGGTGAATTCGGATCCTCAGGCTTGCACAAAAAAATGTGTTTTACCATTGAGTGATCTTTCCAGCCAGGTGGGCTACCTCTCATTTGATCCCAGCCTTTCCATGTTAAGGAAAATAAATCATCTTGAAAAAGTTGCTAAAGTTACTAAACTATATTGTGTTGTGATACATGCTAGCTTGTTAAGACCCTGAGCTGTGTGTCAATAGAAAGATTGTGGTAATGCTTCCATCTGCTTCTTCCTTTCTTCCTTCTAAGGAAAGGAAGCAAAGTTCATCAGTGAGGCTTTTGAGAAGTGCTTTGGGTCATGGAGACTTTGGCATCTCTAGTGGATTGAGCAATTGCTAGGTTCATAACAGGATAGTCTTCTAGGACGTTATGGAACCTTAGGAGGTGGAAGTGTTGAAGAGAATGTTGTCTAGGAGACTCCATCTTGTTCCTGTCCCTTGCTCTCTTTACTTTGTGCTGCTGTAAAGTGAGAGGCTCTTCTTACTTACATCCCAACTATGATATTCTGCCTTGACAAAGACTTATCACAATGGGTCCAAGTCACCATGGGCCAAGACCGCAGGAACTGTGTATGTTCTCCGTGGTGTGAAGCCAGTGAACTTGAGGCTCTGTGCAGCTTGACTTCTGATGGGAAGAAGGCCAAGGCCATTCCTTAACACACTCATATCTGCTCCTCAGATCCCGGTTTTCTCCTTTGGGGTCTGGCTGACCTTCCCCCTCTGGGCCTCTCTCATACTTCTTGAAGGACATAGCCCTCTCTGGGTTGTCTCTTCCCTCCCTCAGCAATGACCATTTGCACTTCACAGGGGCAGACTCTCCCGACCACTCCATAAACCTGCAGGCCCTGCAGAATCAATGCCCACTTACAGCTGCTAAAGCATTAATAACAGAAACGTCCCTGGCCATGACCTGCCTGAGTCATTACCCACCTATCATAGGAGGCAATTTCAAGCAGATTGACTAGCGATCAGTGTCCTCTCCAGTGTCCATGCAGGAGGACACATGACTGCCTTCACAACCCCTGAGCAGATGGCTAGAGCACGTAATTGCTCGCCTGCCTCAGCTGGTGCGGGTCTGGCTCCAGGCTAGGGAACCTCCATGCCTTGCATGCAAAGCTGAGCTCTCTCACCCCGGGGCACTGATCCAAGTGCGTCGGACTTATATGTCATAATCTGTGGTCTAAAGCTGAGGTCACGTAGGGTTCTACCATTAAGAGTTTTTGTCCTAGCACCTTTTCCCGTCACCCATAGTCATGGCTGTGGGCCTGGGGAAGTGGCTCGGGCAGGAAAGTGCTTGCTGTGCAGGCATGAGGGTGTGAGTTCAGAAGCCACCTAACATCCTGCTAATCAGCGGCACCTGTGGCCTCAGTTACAGCTCGGCATTAGGGACAGGTAGGTGTCCGTGGCTCACCACAAGCTAGTGAAGCTGGAATATCAAGATTCAGGTATAGTGATAGAGCTTGTATCAAAAACAAATTGGGCTACTGGGGTGGCTCAGTGAGTAAGTAAGGCACCTGCTGCCAAGCTTGGGGACCTAAGTGACATTCCCCTGGCCTACATGGTAGGAAGGGAAAGCCAACTCACAAAAGTTAGTTGTCCCCTGTCCTCTGCTTTCACACAGTGCCACACTACACACACACACACACACACACACACACACACACACACACACTGAACACACTGAAAGAGAGAGAGAATGTAAATACATGTAAATACATAGTGTAATTTAAAATTATTTGAAGGTTGAGCATGACTGAGAGAAACACTCTGGCCTCCACAGCATACCTATAGATGAGTTCACCAACATACATGTATAGACTACACACACACACACACACACACACACACACACACACACACTTATAAAAAGTCATAATAACAAAGGTTGTATGGTAGATTAAGCTAACACCCTATCTCTTTGCCCTGTATACCTGGGATGAATCCTTGATGCTGGCTTAGAGGTTGTTACTTGAAGTTTGTAAACCGTTCTTCCTTGGAGCAAATTCCTAATCATGAAGGCATGAGAGGTTGTCCTCAAGTGTATTAGTCTGACTTTTACTTATTATGACAAGTTCTCCTGAAAGAAACAACTAAAGGGTTGGCTTTGACTCATGCTTACAGAGGGTCCAGTCCATCCAGGTGGGGAGGACATGGTGGACCAGAACGATTTACATTATGGTCTGTGATAAATAGGAAACAAAGACATGGGGAGTGGGAGAAAAGAGAGAGACAGAGTGGGGAAGGGAGCAGGAGGAGGAAATTGGGAGACTATGAGAACGAGATGAACAGCAGAGGCAGAGTGAATGAACATGTGCCTTTGTGCCTGTTCCAGCTAGCTTTCCCATCCTACCCCCCATGCCAGCCTTGGCACTGTGCCCCCCACAGTCACAGAACACCTCTCCAGCACACATTTCCTTGTTCTTGCATAGAATTACCCCCACAGACACACCCAGGACTATGCTCTACTCTATCAGCGCTTACCCATTCCATGAAGTTGACAGTCAAGCTAAACTACAGTAGCTAAGTGATCTAAATGGTTGTGAACCTGGCTATGCACTGCTAGCAGTTTTTAAAGTGGTTGGTGCCAGTATGCGATCATCTCATTGTAATCTGGGCTTCCAATACTTCTGACTCACCCAACTCTGAAGAAAACAGAGACAAACCCTTTATTTGGTATGTGCCTTCAAGAAACCTACAGAAAAGGGAGAGACACCATATCAAAAGATTACCTTACTCTATCACAGATTAATGTTCAAAAATGGAAGGCATATCCAAAGGATCCTCCTGTCTCTACCTCCCCTGTGCTTAGATTATAAGTGCTTACCCCATGCCTGCCTATTTACATAAATGTTGGGAGCTGATCTGCTTTCACAGCTATCTGGGCTCTCTCTCCAATCCCCCATCAGACATTGCTTCAGAGACAAGTGCTTTTTCCTTCTTGAATCTGTGCTGGATGCTCTGTTATTCTTTGGCAATAGCAAGGAGATTCTGGAACTCTGAGTCCTGCTGGGGCCCTGTGTAGTCCAGGTCAATTCGTATACCCACGGGCTTTCCTGTGAGAAGGCTGTTCAACGCACTGCACCGTGCTCTCAGAAGAACTTCATAGAGCATGCACATACATAATGGCTTTGGCAAATTCTATCAGGGGGATTCTCAGAGCTGTGCACTGCAAGGTCAGACAAGCTATGAGCTGAGATTATTATGGCTGCATAGACCAATAGGTCCTATCTACAAGTTCATTTGGATTCTAGAAAAGGAGGCAGCCATCCTCAAGGGTCAAGTGCTGACTTTGAAACACACATATGGAAACTCAAGTATTGGCTTTCTATTTACCATGGGTCTGTTTCGTTCTCTCTCTCTCTCTCTCTCTCTCTCTCTCTCTCTCTCTCTCTCTCCCTCCCTCCCTCCCTCCCTCCCTCCCTCCCTTAGTCTCCCCCTTCCTGCCTCCCCCTCCCCGGGGGAAGATGGGGAATTGAGACACAGTGTCATTGGCCAAAGCTGGCCTTGAACTTGCTATCTAGTCAAAGATAACCTTTATTTTTATTTCTGGTCCTCCTGTCTCTATCTCCCAAGTGTTGGGGATACATATATATCTTAGAGCACCTAATTTGTGTACTGTTAAGGACTGAACACAGGATCTTGTCCATACTAGAAAAATACTCTATCAACCGATCTCTCTCTCAATCCTATTTCTTAACCTTGGTTAGCCTTTATTTCTTCTTATCTTTCAATGCCACCAGTAACATCTAGTATAGCAGTTGTCAGCCTGTGGGCCACGATCCCTGTGAGGGTTGAATGACCCTTTGACAAGGGTCATGTATCAGACTTCTGGTATAACAGATATTTATTGCAACATAACCCTTGCAAAATTATAAATATGAAATAGCAACAAAAATAATTTTGTGGTTTGATATCATCAAAACTGTATGAAATATGTTAAAGAGTTGTAGCATTAGGAAGGTTCAGAACAATGGCTTGTGTGTGTGTGTGTGTGTGTGTGTGTGTGTGTGTGTGAGAGAGAGAGAGAGAGAGAGAGAGAGAGAGAGAGAGAGAGATGAAAATACTTTTTTGCACGAGAAGGATATCTGTTAATAAAAGCTCTAGGGAAGTGTGGACCCCAGGAATAGCACTTTGGCACTGGTACTTCTGTTAGAGACAATGCTACAGACTCTTCTGCTTCAGTTTAGGAAAGATATTGTTGGTTCTGATGAGGAAAGAAGAGGACCCAGTTGACAAGCAGCTAGGAGGAAGCCGATGAACTTTAGAGGACATGGAACCCAAGGAAGGGAGGTTACTAAGATTTACACTAAACCCTTATTTGTTTAGCACTTTTCCTGTCTACCTTGTCAATACCATTTTATACTCCGGCCACATAAACCTATCCCTTCAACTCTATGATTGAAATGTTATGGCAGGGAATATTTAATGAAAGTTTTGTAGAGTAATGCATTGCTGTCTAGACCCATGCAGAAACCCATTTCTTTCTCATTATGACTTAGTGGGTGTGTTTTGCTCATTATTGGTATTGCAAACAAGAACATGGATACACGGAGAGGTTGGTAAGGAATTGTCATAATTGGACTTCACTATGATGACAGAGAAGATTCTGGGTATGGAGTGGAAGTGATGATGGAGATGATCATAAAGATTAGGGAGAAGACGGCAGAGACAATGACAGAGGTGATAATGGCAATAAATTTGAACTCCAGACTTTTCTTTTTGAGAGTCCACACTCTGGAGGATTCTTTTCTAAACATTTGTATTAATACTGAGACAAAGTACTGATGGCTTTGATTCTCATGCCATCACCACCACTGATGGATCTGGGCTTCTGTGGGTTTGCAGAGTTGAGGATTGTGTTGCCTAAGCCATTGGCTAGTCCAGGGTCATATTTATCACTGTTTCTCCAAAAAGGAATAATAAAATGAATAATTAGTGTGAATTTTATAAAAAAATAGACTACTATGTATTTTTCTGTTCTCTATCTCTTTTCTAAGCAAACAAACAAAACTACAAACCAACCAATCAACAAACAAAACAATTAACAACAACAACAACAAATGGAGAATGCATACTGCCCTATAATATAGATGTGTCTCTGTGTATGTTTATGTGTATGCAAAATACATGTAAATATATACATATATACACATAGATTAGTATTGTTAATATTCACAAAATTTAGTGCAAAATTGTGAAAATGGGAAAATAAAAAATGGCTTATAACATTAGATTCAAAATTTTAAAAGGTTTTTTTTATTGAAAGCATGTGGGCTGCCTCAGCACCGCAGGAGCCATAGTTGATATCCACTTCCTGTTTGGGGTTTCATTCCACACACAAAGTATAATGCTTTGAAGAGCCTATAGAGACCGCTACAAAGTCATGTGAGTCTTCAGTCATGATAGTTGTCTTATAGTACTGGGGGCATTTATCAAACTCTCTAGTCTTCTCTAAGAGCTTTGATCAGGAATATAGTCAAAAGCAATAAACCAGAGCCAGCTCTTTACTCTGGCCTATAAAATTCTTCTTCACAGATGTTAATTTCTGACCATTTTGAGCAGGTAACTATAACACCTCACAAATTCATTCAACATAAGTGTAGAATGCTCTCCTAATGCCTGGCATGACACTCCCCATAGAAACAGAGTAGAAGCATGTTTCTGGGAGTCATGGGACACATAGCCTCCAGAGTAAAGATATACACAATCATATGCACATGTATCATAATAAATTAAACTCAGTAAGCTCATAGAAAGCATGCTGGAAATGTGGTAGTTTAATGTGGGAATCAAGGTACTAATACTTGAGTGTAGCCATGTCAGAAAATAGGCTTTCGGTGTAGATGAGGATTTGATGCTTTTAAGAAGACCAGAGAAGGTGTTCTTGAAAGAGAAGTCTGGATGAAAGTCATGGGGTGGAATTGAGGAGTAGTTACAGGAAAGAGAGTTGTCAGAGTAGAGAGTTCACATTGGACCCTCTTAAAGCAATCATCAAGGAACATAAAGAAGAAAAATATGATACTGCTTATATCTCAACAATATACTATGGCTAAAGTGGTGAAAAACTCTTGGGAAGAAGGGGTAGCCTAGGCAAGGAGAATCGTTAAGACATTATTAGAGTCTTGGAGGGAAGGATGACAGTAGTTGGGGATAGACTTGAACCTATGGGAATGAAATTAGTGTAATATATCTGTGAGTTCATCCTAATTATTACTTTTCTACATGTATTTATCATTGACCTACTTATATATTTACTTATCTCTTATCTATCCTCTATTTATGCCTAACTTTATTATCTATTATTTCCCATCTATTCTACCTCTATCAGCTACATGCCTCTTGTCTCTCAACTATTTCTTAGTTTGCATCTACTTGTCATCTACCAATCAATCATCCGACTACCTGTATGTATTTGCTGTAATATATCTCTATATGTATATTGTTATAGTTTGATATCATCCTATCTATCACTTTTTAATGTGTATGAAATCCAACTATTGAATCAATATGTGGTAAAACAGCAAGCATTGCTAGAATATTCATAGTCTTAGTCAAATCATAACATTGTGTTTCTTTTCTTTTTACTTTTTAATTATTTTATGTACCTTGGGATAGGATAAAGCGTTCCTTCCACTCCCTACTCCCTATTGCTTGAAGGTGGTCTGCTTGGTTTCTGCTGTCCCTTGAATTCTTCCATGTTTCCCTGAACGACACCATTTGTTTTGCCCAAGTTTCTCACACTTTGAAGGTTGACGTTCTTAATAGTTCTGTCACTGTGTCAAACAGGCTGCTGAAAAGATACAAGTGATGCCTGCAGGAGATGTGGCCATCTCAGCAGTTTGTGTCACACCAACAGGGTGTGAGGGAACAGGAAAATAATTAGTTTAGCTGGATGTAAATGGAAGATCGGGGAAGAACCGGTGATTGTCGGCAGCCTGCGAGGCAAGGCTTGTTGAAAGTTTGAGGAGGAAAAATTGACTCAGCAGCTATGCAAATGAAAGCACTATGAAGAGACTCGTGACAGGGGACGTAGTGAAAGTAGTGTGACCCGAATCCAATCCACCCACATTAACAGAGGGTTTTACATACCTGTCAACATTCGAGGCTTTTGAGATCAACTGAGGGGAAATTAATGGTAAGACACCAGAAAGGAGCACAGAGGAAAAGGTGAAGAACAATGTTTCAGAGTGTGTGACTTCTTCAAGCAGAGTAGCTTCATCTGAGCAGCAATTATAAACCACACAAGAAGGCAGAAGTTCCAGATATATCAGGACTAAGGATGAATATGGAGAGTTAGTGAGCTCCGTGGTAGTAGTTAATTTTCTTTGCTTCTCTAGACATTGCTTCTTTAGAAAACATTTCTTTTGCATTAAGGCTTGTCATTGCTTTCCCATGAATGCACACACACTGCACACATGCATATACCTTTGTGCACATATCTGGCTACTTCAAGGCCATCTTAGAGGTGCTGGCAGTAGGAGGTAGATAAGAAAATGCACTCTATAAGTTGTTTATGTGATTACTAGGAATATGATCATTTTATGAATGTTTACTACCAAGTCAGCATAAACAATGACCTGGCTTAGAAAAATTAATAGGTATTAGGGAAAACCACACACTCACATGCATGTGCACACGCGTGTGCACACATATGCACACACACATACACACACACACACACACACACACACACACACACACACAAATAAGCCCTACCTTAGGAGAGGTTGCTTAGTTGACAAAGTGCTTGTGCACAAGCACGAGATGTGTGATCCCCAAAACCTGTGTATAAAACAACCCAGGTACGGCAGCACCTGTACAAACTTAACTCTGTGGTAGGTAGACAAGGTAGGCCCCCAAGACTTGCTAGTCAGCTAGCCTAGCAAAACTGCTGAATTTCAGGAAGGAGAGACTATGTTAGAAAAATCAAGGTAAAAAGGTGTCCTAAGGAACACTTGCAGTTGAAAAATACCAGTGAGCTTCCTCAATGAGGAGAGGACTACTTACTGGCCTCTTCAGTGAAGTATTTTATTAAGTCAATGGAATATTCCAGAATAGCCCTTACGCTTTGAAAAGGTAGGGCCTGCCTCCCTTGTACTCAGGCATTCTTCAACCTGGTTATCTGGCCTGGGCCAGAGGGCGTCTATACTTGGGTTTGGTAAAATCAAGCTTCAGGCCTCAGGCAGGCTAGTAGATTTTCACTGTTTGCTAAAGCTGCTTAGTAAAGGCTCCCCGGAGTTCTGTTGAGAGGAATTCATCTGTGCTCAGCAAGTATGTGCTGTGATTGATTGGAAATGTCTTGCAGGAACACAGAGGGTGGAGTGAAGTCCTCTTATTCTACTCTAGACTGGAAGGCATTTTCCCTTGTGATCATAGATGGGGGACGATTTTCTTCTAGAGACTGTATATACTTGTCTTGATGACTAAACATCTCTGTGAATTAGGTTCATGTTATTGTCAAACAAGAGAGGAAAAATGTCATCTCAGAGTCCCAGGAGCATGTTACCATTCAGATGGCATTACTTATCAGACTTCTAACCAACTCTTTTTTCAACATGATGGTTTAATTGTAGGAATTTTATTCTTGTGAATTCATCTAGGGAATTCTGTTGTTATAAGGTCCAATCCATTTATACCATTGGATTCTGCAGTAGATTTTATTTTTAAATGTAAGAAAAAAACAGGGGTGCGTGGCTTGGTTCCTTCCAGTTCAGAAAAAAAGCAAGTTAGAATGGAATCTAGTGACTATCCACAGCTTTGAATCTTGGAGTGACAAGTGTGAGGTCTTTGTGTGGTATACCGCTTGAATCCTTCTAAATAGAAGTTACATCAGAGAGGAGATGAGAGGAAGGTGCAGAAATACACTCAATAAAATAAATATATGTAGGGAAAATGACATTCCCTTAACTGACCCTATTAATCATAAGAGAAGTAATAAAATATAATTAAATAAAGATTAAATGAAGATGGAAGATATATAAGAATAGCTTACCTGCCTTGTGATAGTTTATACTTTACTGAGCCTTTACTGTTTTTTTTTTTTTATTTGCTCTGGTTTGTTTTGGGTATTGTGTGTTTTCATGGACTTGTACTGACTACTAAGTGGAGAGACGGAGGGGGTCTGTGCTGGAGGAAAAGTTACAGGAGTGTCAGAGTTAAGCTAACATTTTTGAAGCAAGCCTCTGGCGGTTGTAAATTTCTTGACCACTCTAAGCCCCTGTCTCTTCAACTGACATTGGATATGTAAGAAGTCTCAGCTCTGTTAGAGAGCCATGGTTCAGAGAAGCAAAACCCATTCTTCTTAAAGAGCCATTAGACCTTGTACTCTGCCTTGGACTGGGCTTGTGGTCACCAGAGACTGGATTTAGTATCTTAAACAGACTTCCAGTTCTGGCTTGGTCCCCTACTATTTTCAAACATCCCTCTGTATCAGTTTCTTCATGTTGAGATATTTCTAAAGAACCGGGAAGCTGGCTGCAGCTTCCCTGGCAGATGTGGAAATAATTTCTGCAGTAGAGCAGGGTCCTGATTGTAAAGCATTGTGGTATGTTAGGCTGAGTGCATAGAAGGTCAAAGAGGACATGGGAAGTCCATGTGTGATGATTGTCTTCCATGAATGGTGGCAAAGGTGCTGTGAGTTTAGTCTACATACTTCATGTTCAGCTTCACTCGGTGAGCGTCTAGAGTGTGGGACTGAGCTGTAGCTCGATGACAGGCTCCTTACCTAGCATGCACGAAGGCCTAGGTTCAGTCCCACATGTCTTCCCTATGACTGCAGGCTAATCGCCTGCTTCCTTTTCCATTGTGATTGAGGATAATTTACAACAGGCTCTCTGAAAATTCCATTGAGAAAAGCATTTTTCAGCGTGACCCATTTGTTTTAACCTGCTGGGTTAGAGCATCCCCAGGATTCACTACTTTGCATTCACAGGGATTTCAAGAGATGAACTTTGCTTATCCAGAGTTTGAACTGTGTGCTTCCCAATGATTATACAAACTGTATATTATTTCTCCTGTTTCTTTTTTTTTAAAGATTTATTTATTTATTTTATGTATGTGAGTACACTGTTGCTGTCTTTAAACAGCCATAGGAGTTCATCAGATCCTATGACAAATGGTTGTGGGCCACCATGCGATTGCTGGGAACTGAACTCAGGACCTCTGGAGGAGCAGATAGTACTCTTAACTGCTGAGCTATCTCTCTCCTGTTTATTATCCACAAAGTCCCAAAGAAGGACTCAGCATAAACAAACAACAAAAAAATGCTGTGTACTCCTTTGCAAAGTGATAGTTTCATAATGATATTTTCTCCACAGTGACTCACTGCCCCATGTAGCCTATACAGTCCACCTCTCCTTACCACTATCCTTTCTTATTTGAAAACAATTCTTCTCTATTTCCTGCTTTTATATTGTGATATGTATGGTGTGTGTGTGTGTGTGTGTGTGTGTGTGTGTGAGAGAGAGAGAGAGAGAGGGGGGGGAGGGAGAGGGAGAGAGAGATGTATTGTTACATGTTATCTACGTTCTATATATGAGGGCAGACATGTGTCATGTGTCTTTCTGGCTATGGCTTAGTTAGCTTCCTGGGATGATCTGCAAAGACCCTTTACTTTCCCTCTTTGCTTGTGTTTGTTTACCTACCATTCCTTATGCCATGTTGTGATGCCACACCATGTCCTCCCAAACCGAGCAGGTGTTTGCATAATGCCCTTGAAGGTCACAGCCCCAGATTGTAAGCTAAAATAAACTTGAATTACTCAGTGGCGGGATGTGCCCTCAGACATGACAGAACACTGCTGTGACTAGATGGTGGGTACTGAGGTGGGCAGTGTGGTAGAAGAGGTGGCATATCTGCGTGGGAGTGACAAGTCATTCACAAATCTGAACAGAGAGGTAGTATGCAAGCATGTGGTGTCCTTACATGCTGCCCACGAGGGGCAGACTATGCTAAGGGATACTACTTGTGCCTTTTCTTTTTAGTAACTAAATAATACTTTTATATATAAGACCATATCTGGAACACACACACACACACACACACACACACACACACACACACAGAGGCACACACACATGCTACCATTATAATGACAGCATCCCAGAACACCACATAAAAGTGGCCCCACACTGAGATGAATCCTTGATATTTCCCAAGCATCTTTCTAAGAAGCCATTTATCCCTCTGGGGGATAACACTCCTTGCGTACTAACTGCTCATAATCAGAGCATGCATGCTCTTCCTCCAATCCAAATTCATGTCAACTCTCTAAGTATGTAGTGGATTCATAAAGCCACAAAGCAAGAGATTGATCCTCTAGGAACTGTTTTTATGCTACCTGACACACTGACAATAACTTAAGCAATTTTATCTAAGTAATTCAGATAATATTGGTCTGTGGTATGTAGAATTCCATATTTGGCTATCAGACATCTTTGATTACTACTATCTGAGAGTGACTAGGATCTCTTTCTGCTATAGCATAGATAATATTTAATGGATATCTCAGTTCTTCTACACCTCTCCTGGACGTCTTTCCATTCCAACATACAAATATGCACATGCTCCCTTTGATCCATTGTTGTAAGCTATGGAGGGAATTATACCAAAATTCCTGTCTTTGACACTAAGTTACTCTTTTGATAACATCATATTTTAAAGTTTACCAGCATCCTCTCCATGGAAATACCTGAAATTTTTATTCACGTTTCACTCAGGATATGAATTATGTGTAACAGTGACTAGAGAGACATTCAGAGTATGTGTGGAAATGAAGTTTAGATCCAGACTCTTTTTTCACATATACTTCAGGAAAACCAAAGGAAGGTTGGTAGAATGCCCAGGGGTGTGCCTTTATGGGAATTTGAACTTCTTATAGGCATATTACTTGACTTATATTAATATTTATGTTTGAGAGCTGCAGCTTAATACAGTTAAAGCAAAGAATAATCCGTACACCCATGAAACACTTGAACTGAACACAGCGCTCCCTTTCTTTTAAAGAGTGCTTTAAAGGCTGCAAATCCCCCAGTGTGGCTACCCGACTGTGTAATTCCATATTCATTGTTTCTCTAAGTCTCACAATTGCACCCAGGAGACCCTGAGAAGGTCTGTTCTTCTCTGAGAAGTACATGTCTGTCCGACGTCTCAGAATTGTGATTATTAATACTGTTTGTGCTTGCTTTGGAGAGCGAAGGACAATTTGAGTAGTAGGCATTTATCAACATGTGCTTCTGATTTGCTGCCACAGTGACATGTGTGAACTAAGATGTCCTCACTGAATGCCTGAGCAAGGAACATATAACTGTCCTAACCCAGGAGAAAGAGTTTCCAGTGAAGGGTGGTGAGTGAAACCAATCACAGAACTGGTTAACTCCCAGAGAGCAGAAGCCAGGGGCAGGTGCACACAATTAAATGGAGGGGTCAGACATAGAAGGATTTGACTAGTTATCATGGGAAAGGTTTTGGAGACAAACCTCCAGAAGTTTGTTATCGTATTGATAATCTAGCACTGTGCTAGGCATCTAGTAGAATTGAAAGTATAGCCAGCCATTCCAATGTTCCTAGAATTGAGGACCTTCGTACAAAAACAGGGTAGGTCTAGCCAGCAAAATCAGTCATTCCACATTGAAGGAACAGCCCAGAGTGTTGAAGATGTTGTGTGCCTGATGACCAACCCATTCTGTCTGCTGACTTGATCAGATTGAACACCTGCAAGGTGTTGAGTTCTTTGCCTATGAAGTAACAAACACTGGCTGTCTTTCCACTTCCCTCTGTCACTTTCAGGAACTCATCTTGTCATCTTGATGTCCCCTCCACCAACTCACAGAAGTCTCCCTGTGGGATGAGCTAATCACCACCCTTTGCTTGCATTGTTAATATAAAATGTTCAGATTTTTGGAGTAGAATGTGGATAGCTATTGAGGCCGTTTTACTATCCATCATGAGCATTGTAAATAAGTCATGCTAAATTCAAAGAATAATTAAAAATTATCCAATTCCCTTTCAGAGGGACTGGTCTGCCCACAGTTTAGAAAGCTCTCTGGTCTAATGCAGGTTTAGAGGTAGCTTAGTTACCTTAGCTTGTTGCTGTAGCAGAATGACTGAGAATGAAGAAATTATGAAGAAGCCACACATCCATGGTTCACAGTTGTGGAGGCTGAGAAAACCAAGAGCATCGTACTGGTGTCAGGTTGTAAGAGACCTCTTTCTGGGCCATGCACAGTCAATGTGTATCACTGGGTAATATGCCAAGACAGCAAGAGAACCTCCTCCCTTGACAACCTATTAATTCACAAATGCAGAGATGGTTTGGCCTTTTCACCCTTTGTGACTCAATCACCTCTGCCGAATCTTACTTCTAAATGCCATGCATAGTTCATGTTGGGGATCACAGTTCCAACACTTGAGTTATAGGAGGCAAACGATCAGCCCACCAGTACTTGTAAGATCGGTTCTATGAAGATGGATACATGCAAATGAATTCTGGGTATATGTCCACACCTGATGATTGCCTTGGTAGTCATCCCATGCCCCTTGCATCGCCGAAATACTAGAATCTATGTTGCAACTTCATCAAAAGCTTCCCCTGAGCTTTTTCATTGACCTTTTACATGGTGACAAGACTCAACTACTTTCTATGGCCTGCTCTGGTCCTCAGGTTTCTACTAGCACTGAGGCGTCACCTTCACCAATGGCTTCTCCTGGCCTCTCACCATATCAAGCCTCAGCTGCCCTCCATGAACACTTTAAATCCTCCCATTCTCGTGCTACCCTAATCAGTAATACAGAGGAGAACCTTACAAATTACCAAGTTTAGCTCTCAATCTTGGCCCCTTCTGGAGCACAGCTTCTGTGTGCTGACCCTGAGAAAATACTCGCAGAAGACTTCATCTTAACAGTGCTGGTCTCTTAATCACAGCTGATTTCTCAGCCCTAGCGAACCAGCATTGATTGTCCCAATAAAGCCAAGTTTCACTTCAGTGGTCCTGGTCTCTTGTTAATCACAGCTGATTCTTCAGCTCCAGTGGACCAAACCCCACAGATCCTTGATTCAAAATACCAACCAAATGGTCCCGAGAGAGACTCTGGAGACCTCTCCAGCCTCTGTCATCTGCATGGCTCTCAACACTGTTTTTCAAGCTCTCGCAGAACGACCCATTGAATTCTAGGCACACAGTGGCTTTTGCAGCTCAAAGTTTCACATTCCTTCCACAATCCTCTCAACAGCAACATGGTCAGGTCTGTTGCAAGTGATACTTTTGGCACCAATTTCAGTTCCAGTGATTTCTAAGCCTGCGATGTAGATAATGACCAAAAGCAAGGTGGAAAGGAAAGGGGTTCTTTTACTCCACCAGATAAGGTCAGCGCAGTAACTCAGGGCAGGAACCTGGAGGTAGGAACTGATGCACAATGATCCCCATTGGCTTGCTCCTGACCAGCTCAATCTGCTTCCTTACATAATTCAGGAGGACCACCTGCTGAGAGGTCCTCTAGCAAGGGGCTGGATCCTCTCACATCAGTCATTAATTACTTAAGAAAATGTTTCCATAGGCTAATGTGATGGGACAATTCCTCAATTATCGTTCCCGCTTCCAAAATGACACTTGTTTGTGTCAGTTGATAAAAAGTAAGCTTCAAGTGACTTAGAGGAGCGGATAGATAAGTGCCTAAACTCTCTTTCTGCAAGGGGGTCTGAAGAAGTCCAAATTACCTTAGGGGGCTGGAGGCTTCTTTGGAGGGATTTCTCCTACCCCAGGATGCAGCCTTGCCATCAGAGATAATTGCTTTCATCTTTGGCGGGTGGGTGAGCCTGTGAGGCTCTGCCCTTTCTAGAATATGAGATGACTGGTGTTTTGAAACATTGACTTATCTCTGTGTGCCGTCACCCTTGAAATAGGATGAGATGGCTTCGGTAGACACTACTTAGTGATTAACATGTCCGTGTAGAGTAAAACAGGAATCTAGCCCAGAGTTCAGGGGATAGGTACAAAATAGTGGCAAAGCAACACTGAGTTTCATTCTGCTTTTAGTTTCTTTGGGAACATCATTGCTTTGAGCAAAAGCAGTTCCTAAATGCCTCATAATTCTATGAAGGGCAGGTTTAAGACACGGGAGTGAGAGAACAGTAGCAGAATTTGCCTTTCTCCAGTGGCCTCCTAGCAGACACCAGCAGTGGGACAGGTATATACACTAAGAGGTCAGACTACACACCCCGCTCATTTCCTCTAGGCACAACATTTGGTCCTCCCAGTGCATTTAGAAGACGTGTTTGGTGTTTGATAAATCTCCCCTGTGCATATCATCTAATTCAGAGATAGGAACCTTATCAAGGTTGCTTCTGTTCCGTGCTGCTCGTGGGCCAGTCTATGCTAATCACTTTGACATTTCCTATTCACTCAGCGTGAGAGGAATGTTTTAGCCTGCGTTGATGGGGGCATGTGTTTCTAATGAGAAATCTGATGGAGCCAGGTGCCTTGAATACAGAGTACCTGTGAGCCGCTGCAGCTCTAGCCCTCCCCGAAGCCACTCGCTTCCCTTCTGGACACTGTGGTTTAGATGTGCGATGGCTTCTCACAGTGATTTGTAGCTGATAAAGATTTTACTTTTAAATCCATCAAAAGGAAAGAGAAGTGACATTTTGAAGTGGGTAGATGAGGGGGAAAAAAAGAGACGAGTCTCTTGGTCTGCCTCCAGGTCTCCCAACTCTCTTTTGCCCAGTGCTTTGCACAAAAAGATCATCTCATAAGAAATTCAGGGCAAAGAAATGTCTTTTCATTCTTATTCCCATTTTCTGACATTCTTACTCTTAAAGTTATTATTAGTGGTGCAAACTCTAGCTATTAGGGAATGTGAGTCTTGCCCTGTTCTGGTGTATTCCATTATCATTTAAATACACCACCCACTGCTCTTCCTGAGACCTTCTCAATAGAGGGTTCTTAGTAGACATTTCCCCCTGAATTAAGTTCAGTAGGTGTCAAAGCAGGATGGCCTGGAGAGGGGCTCCGCACTAATGCAAAGTGGGGATTTTCGATAATTATTTGGACAGTTCAGCATCCATCATCACTCCAAAATTGAAATGTATTTCCTGCTCTCCGTTTCTTCTGTCCTCCTTTCATCCCCAGAGAAGCCTCGCCAGCTTCCTCCTCCTCCTAAAAGGCACTAGTTTCCTGCTGACCACAGAGAGCAGTGAGATCCGAAAGGACTTTATTGAAATGCTAGTTATTTCTAAAAAGATCATGAACACATGGAAAACTACAGACTACCTTTGAAAGCAAGATCCATGGTAACTTTTTGGACTGGACTGGATGCTATTCTTGGGTATTTCGAGTAATTGATTCTCAGTTTTCCAGGCATAAGATTTCTTTGGAGTGAGGATGACCCTGAAGCTGGGCTTTGCCATCATGAATAAGAATCACGGGTCCTCAAGAGACAAAATCAACTCTTCCCATGTGAAAGGCTAGAGGCTATGGCCACATCCCTGGTTGTCACAAATGTCAGCCAATTACATTTTCTTGTCAGCAGAGGAACCACTACTGGACTCTCTGACTGCCATGACAGATAAGTTGTATGTGTTCATATATGTACCTGTGCTGGTAGGGACAAGGAGGATAACTCTGGGTGTCATTCTGAAGGTACCATGAGCCTCAGGGAAGCTCTTGTTTCTACAAGAGCTTATTTACTTATTATTTACTTGTCTTTGCTGGAATCTTGCTTTCCCCACCCTCATAAATGATTTTGCCTACAAGCCCAGAATCAAGAGACCTCATGCTGCTTAAGAATCAGACACAGCCTGACTGTGAGCTTGCATCATGGACTACCTGTCAATCATGTGCTAGACTCTCCCCTGCCTCTAAAAGCATGATGTAAGAAGAGACTCTCAATCTGTGGAACTGATTTTTCCTCAGGACCCCCGCCATACTGCATTGGTCATACTGCATATGCCATTAATGACTCTCCTAATAAATTTCTTGTGTCCCCAAAAGATAATCTTCATTGGTATCCCCCTTGGACACTAAGCCCCAATCCTTTTCACTCAGGTCTGGTAATCTGCCATTTCTCACTTCTTTTTCAGTCCTGTTGCAGGGAGTAGTGATGTAAACACAGGGACTCCATGGGAGCTTTCCTTTGAGGATATAACCTACCACCACACACAGACACATAAACTCCTACACGTGTATTTGACAAAAGATACTTAGTGATATAAAGGTGTTACAAGGTAGGTCTTTCCAAGCAAAAGTATGGTTGGGATTGGCTATAGAGCATCATGTTCTAGTCTGGGACTGGTAAATAGGGTGAGGCAAGATAATTGGAATAGTGAGTTTAAAACATTCAGAGGTATGTGGGTTTCAGACACCGACATCCCAACTGTGACACCTTGGTGTTCCGAGAGTATGTTAGCCAGTGGAAGAACCAGGATCTGTGTGACCTGGGCTCTCCTGAAGCTCTCCAGGCTTCCTTCTTCAGTTGAGTCCAAGGACAACTCTTTCTTCCTAGCCAACCCACTTGCATAGATGCTGGTTCTACCAACACTTGTGTCCAACTTTTGACCTCGAGACATGACATTATCATCTACTAGGTTATGTACAAGAATCATGTAATTAAGATACCAAGTACTCCCTCAAAAATCCCATAATGTTTGAAAATGTTTAGAATTTTGAGTAGGAAAACATTGGTCACAGGTTAGGTACACTTGAAAAATTAAGTTGACAAAAATAGGTCTATAATGGTCACCACAGCTGAAGGCCATCCATCTGTTTGTTCTCAAGCCTCCTTGCTATTCCTCTAAACTGCCTTTTCTCTTCCCATTAAAGGGACATGCAGGCTTCCTGCTCTTCCCAGGTGCTCTGTCTCTTTCATGTTGTCACAATAAACTCGGGTGCCTTTTTCTTCTGACAATCTGCCCATTGTTAGTTATTTTAGAAGATTCCATTAGGAATCGTTTCTAGGAAGAAGGAAGAGAGAGAGGTGAGAGCTGTCATTTAATATTTTCAAGAAGTCCCTTGGCTGAGCCTTCCAGACATTGGAAGTATCTGGACAGCTAGTTCCTTGAATAGTGGAGTTCTGTGTTGGAAACTGGTTTGGGGCCATAGTTGCCAAGAGTTATTCTGATGGCCAGAGAGAGAGTTCTAGTTTTTAGATATCAGTGTCTGCCTCATCATTGTTATCTAGAATGGCAGTTGAGGGTTTAGCGTGTGCTGAACATTGTGACTAATTCTTAAGGTATAGCAAAACTGTTTGGGGAGAACAAACTTGTCCTTTTCTCCTCGTCCAGGCAGTGGTGTACCCTGAGAATCTGACTTTAAACCAAAAGTCTAGGGAGTCACTAAGAGGTTAGACACAGTGAAGAAAGCATTCTCCTCGATGTGACCTTGTAACATAAGTCAGGTGAATCTACATTGGGTCTAAGAGTTTCGAGAATGAAAACCTTCTTGTGGGGGCTGAAGAGATGCTTCAGTGGGTAAAGTACTTGCCACACCAGCCTAATGACCAGGATTTGGGATCCACAGAACCTATGGAAAGGCTGGATAAAGATCGCACATCTGTAATCCATAGATTTCTGTGATGAGAGGAGAAGTAGACAGAGAGGAAAGCCTGGAAGTCCTCCATCCAGCTAGCCTACAGTATGCAATAGTCAATGATAAAAGACAGTTTCAAACAAACACTGACACATTTGTTGTCTGACTTCAAGACATGCACCATGACATGAGCAACTTTCCAACACACATTAAAAAAAAAGATTTTCTTTAAGAAAGAGATTTTTTTACAAATCTTCTTGCATATATATAATTGCTAGCTGGATACTAGAGGGCAGGTCTGGGCTAAGTGAAGGTGACCATAATAAATCTTAAGAGCAAGGAGACACAAATTGTCCCTGCATATGAATAAATATTAGACCCCTATGTTCACACACAAATTGACACAAGTAATAACCTAAGATATATTCATAGTACACAATGTTAGTGTTCAGAACCATCAAAATTGACAGAATCTACCGGCACTGACTTGGCCATTTCCTCTAACCAAACAGCAGTTGTTTGTTGAAGGAATGAGTGACTGTTGAAATAATTGTCACTGCTTGGTTCCTCAGTGACCTCCAGTGGCTCATTTGCTTATGCAAAGCATGCAGAGGCTTGACAGAGGGCAAGATTGCCTTCCAGCCTAGCCAACCTTAAGAATACAAGGAAGCAAGTAAAAAGTGGCTGTGGGTAAGACCTGGCCGTGCCGGAAGAGCAGGTAAAAATGACCCAGAGTGCTTCCATAGCACTCTGTACAAGTTTACTGATTCTAATTTGGGAGCAAGGAAAGGGGAAAGAGCTAAAAGTGCTGAGAGAGAGAGAGAGAGAGAGAGAGAGAGAGAGAGAGAGAGAGAGAGAGAGAGAGAGAGAGAGACATCTTTAAGATCTAGGTCTGTGTGGTTGAAAGTATGCTCTCTTTTCTCTGAGCACTGTCAAAAATAAGGTGGCCTTGTGTTGAAATATAGGACATGCATTGGGCAGAGCAGCAAGGGTCCCATTGTCTGGGTTCAAATTCATACTCCAGCTTTCAAATGCTGTGCAGACTCGGCCCAGTATTTAACTCCCTCCTGACTGCATGCGACACCAATCCTGGGTATTTCTCGGAGCAAAAAATGAGATGCTTCAGAAAGAAGCACTTAGTACCAAGCCCATATATGGTATGGTCAGTATTTTATGACAGGCATAGCTCTTTTTATCAAGTAGAGGCTCCTGCACTGTGGTAACCAAACCTGCTTTGAGGATATGTGACCAAGGAAAAATGTCATCCAGAGCAGAAAATGAACTGCTGTCTATCAGTTTCCTCTGGACTGAAGACATTCCTCCTGGAGAGAGAAAAAGAAATGAATAGACACTTGGGAAGTGCAAAAGCTAAGATATTCACAGAGCCTCTCTCAGGTTACATAGGTCATCAGTCATTGCTGGAGTAGGGAAGGCTACCATTGAGCTGCCTTTCAGTAGCCCAAGAAGTGCTGGGATGCAGATTTCTTGAGCATCACCTGTGCTATCGTGGACTTTTGATGATGCAGATTTCTTTGAGATACCCATGCTTCTGTAAGGAGTCTTTTGCCCACAGTAAATAAGGCCGATAAACTCATTGGCTCACTGAGCTACACCTCAGTGGAATTGTCTTCTTGGTCTTTCATTGGTGCGCTCTTTGGAAAACAGAAGTCACACAGCATTTTCTGTAAATAAAACCCTTGAAGAGACCCTTCTGTTGAGATTTGATTCCTAATTTCATCAGGATCCTATAGGAGGTTTCTTCATAGTATATAGTGATAGTGGTTGGTATGAATATCTCTTGGTTGTTCATGTCTCTTTCAAACTTGCATCTAGAATGACTACTGTCTCTCTGAGGCTGTACCTAATACTTTTTTACTTGGATTTGAATTCTAGACAGGCTTAACCCAGCCAGAATAAAGCACACACACACACACACACACACACACACACACACACACACACAAATAGCCTTCAGAAATCAAAGCAGATAAAACGTGTGTTAACCCTGCCTTGCCAAAGACTGGAATGTAGATTTCACTTGACTGATAAGAATGCTCATGCAGTTGCATCTTGAAAGTTTTGTCAGATTAGAGTCATACACAGCCATGTTTACCGGGCAACTTATGCATTACGTGTGAGGTAAGAGAGATGCAGAATGACAAACGCTTCAAGTGTTCTCTCATACACTTGACTTGGAATGCTAGATGCACATGCTTGAACTGGCATACACATATAAATTAGAAAACTAGAAGGGGGAGGTTCTGAGGAAAGAGTATGGAACACAGGCGCTATAAGGAGAGAAATAGAAACCATGGAAGAGGAAAGAACAAATGAAAGAATGCTAATCAGAATGGTACTGCTTGCCTGGACAGTATTTATGGTAGCTTTCCTCAGTGGCCAGGATTGCCGGTCGACTCCTTGTTGTAGCTTGCAGATTATTGCAGATAGGGGTCAGATTATTAAATAGCATCCTTCAATTAGCATTAGAGAATGGGAGGGCAGGGTATGGGAGAGCTAGCTAACACTGCGGACCTTTGGAAAAGCACACAGAACACACCTATAGAAAAGGCATTTAAGTTGAGATACTCTACAATGTAGGTGAAGGGAAAAATGGCTCTCCTAGGCATCATAAAGTTTCAAATAAAAAGCCAAGTGCTGGCTGTGGGTTACCTGATTTTGAACTAGTGTCTAGTGTGGTCCTGTGGAGGTGAGCAAACATTATATGCTATTGACATTGCATTTGGTTATCCTCCAGAGTTTGATAGTAAGACCATATTGCTGAAGACATTACATAGTTGGAGGAAACTGATGCAAGAACCATACATGCACCCTGTGATCTACAGCAAAGAGTAGACTGGCAACATAGGGGCACCTATGAAATAGTGGCATTAATGCTATGGAGGAAGCATTCACTTTCTGATTAGCATTAAAGCCAAGACTACAAGACAGAGAGCTCAGGCCTGGTTATGTTAGCTGCCAAAATCTTGTGATTGGCTAGGTCATAGGTCCTAGAGTGGAATCCAATACTATTATTACATACACTAAAAGGACATAGATTAAACTGTCCTCTAAGTTCTTATCTTCATACCCATGCTTAGTATATCTCCCAACCCTCATGACAGAATCTTTCTTTTTAAAAAGATAACAGTTAATATAAAGACCACGACTGGTTAATGTATAGAGAAAAAGAGACTGTGGAATACTGGGCATGCAAAGATACATTTGTATTGTTCTCCCTCACCCACGGCTCATGGATTATTGCAGAAGATAGTACAGTAAAGATTATAAGATCCAGAGGTAATTGCTTTCTCCAATGAACTGTTATTTGCTGGACATGATAAGGCTTTTTCACACATGAGTTCACAGTATCTTTGTATCTTTGTCTGCATGTGCAACACACACACACACACACACACACACACACACACACACACACAAGATCAAGCCAGGTAAATCCTAAGCATGGATAGGGGAGGGACATATGAAGATCCATCTCTAGTGAAGGTACTATTTTTAAATGATGGTTGCTGGGGGAATGAAAAGTAGAACAACTTTTCCTGAGGGGTATGGCCCATGAAAGATTACCAGTGGTCTCAATAGATATTCACTCATAAACATACAGGTAACAATGTGTGTGTGTGTGTGTGTGTGTGTGTGTGTGTGTGTGTGTGTGTTTGTGTGTGTGTGTGTGTGTGTGTGTGTGAGAGAGAGAGAGAGAGAGACAGAGACAGAGACAGAGAGACAGAGACAGAGAGACAGAGACAGAGACGGAGGGAGGGAGAGAGAGAGACAGGGAGAGGATGTGAAGTTGGAAGTGATATAGAGAAAGAGGAAAGGAATGGGGAGGTGAGGATGAGGGTTGAAATAGACTAAACCATATGATATGCATATATATGAAACTTTAAACAAAAAGGAAACAGTAATCTTCTGATAGCAGATTGAAAAATTCCTTTCAATTTTAAAACTTCTGGTGGAATAATGTCTTTGAAGACTTCTAATGAGTGCAGATGATGAAGCTGGTAAAAATGACCCCATAGAATTAAAATAATCAGCATGAATTAAAGGCTTACCCTGCTCCAAATCCTTTAAAAGAAATCCTTGGAGACAGCCTCTCCTCTTGGAATATGCTCACTGATGCATGCTCGGTGTGCTCCAGTGATGGAAGTTCCTAATCCTGTGAGTCTCGGCTCCAGAGACTGCACTTAGGCACCGTGGAGAGCACACCTTCACTGCAAGAACCTAACTTGCATGGACAAGGACACTTGAGAAGAAAACTACAGGGTTTCCCATGGAGGTCACCCATGCTGTGGGCCAGTAATTGAGTGTGACCTTGGAAAGAATCACTGATTCTCTTCTTTAAATATTTATATTTATTTGGTGTGTGTGTGTGTGTGTGTGTGTGTGTGTGTGTGTGTGTGTGTTTTCACATGCACACTCAGTTGCTCACCACAGAGACCAGAACAGAACATTAGAGCCTCTGGAGTCACAGGTATCTGTGAGTCACCTAACAAAGGGGCTAGAAACTAAAACCTGCTTCTTCAGCAAGAGCAGCAAGTATTCTTAACCACTGAGCATTCTTAACCGCCAAACCACCTTTTCATTCCCCCATTTCTGCTCTTTATAGGAGAATGTGCCACAACATGTATAACCCAGACTTCAAGAGTCCATGGATATGCAGAAGAAAGGGAATTTTCTAGCTAGGATTTTTTTCTTCAATGGAGAAAAGCATGTCATAAAGCAGTGAGCTGAAGTCTTTGGGAACACAGGTGGAATTTCTGTCGTCTGACACAGAAAGAACAAATGGAGAAACAACGCCCACTGTTAATTGCCGTAGTCTCAAGCATCCTGTCCAATGTCCTCGGAATTTCAGCAAGCCTCACATTCATGAAGAGTTGGGTAGTTGATGTCAATAGAATTTATTTGTGGCATATAGACAGTCCTTAATCCTACAATATATACACGATGTTGCGTAGTGCAGAGTGCACTGTGCTGTCGATACTTGCTTTGATTTTAAGTATTTGTAAGAAATGTTTGTTTAATTAAGAAGATCCTTTTACTGAAAAATGACCTTTGGCTGTATCTCTACTTGGCTCTTGCCAACTCTTCTCTACTACTAACCACTACAGTGTGTCAGTGTGTGTGTGTGTGTGTTTGCATATGGTATATGCACATGTGTGTACTCATGTGCTGATGCATGTGCAAGTCTACACACGTGCAGAAGCTAGAGGCTGTTTTAGCCTCCATTGTTCCCCAGCTTACTGTGTTGAGTCAAGTGTTCTCGTGAATCTGGAGCTCACCCACTTGGCTATACTGGCTAGTCAGAAAAACCCCAAGATCCTCCTCTCTGCCTTTCAGCACTGGCATATGCCAGGATGATGCCCAGTTCGCTACATAGGTGCTGGTATTCTGAACCCCACAACTACACAAACACTTCACCCACTTCATCCTGCACCCTCTGTATTTAATGGGCACCACACATTGTTCCTGTATTCTCATGTTTCATCAGCATTAGCAACTCTAGGAGGGGAGTTGTATTGATTCATTGTACAAGTGAATTCAGACAGAGTTTCAGAGTTAACTATAACTCTGCAAGAATGGGAAGCTAGCAAGCAGCAGCATGGGGGACTGGAACCAAGCCTTGAAGAACTTAACCACCTTGTCCTCAATCAGTCCTTTGTTGTGTCACCCCTGCCCCTCTCCATCTGGTTCTTGGCATCAGTTTCTCACATAACAGGTCCTCAGAGGGAAAGTCATAAAAAGGAAGACCACACTCAGCGTGTTATCATTGGCTAACAGGAAGCAGCCAGAGCAGGGTTTCTGTATGTCCTTTTACCTGGATTTCTCCCCTTGTCTCCTAGCTATAACATTTTTGATACATCTGTTTCATGACTAAAAAGAAAGATATCACAGAGTTCATCATCCTCCACTCCAAAAACAAGTAGCTGTATGTAGAAATATATCATGCTTGCTAGAGAAAGAATGTATTATATGTTCTGTGTTATATATTGCATGTCATTGTGGGCTTGCTCACATGTATTATAAGTTATATTATTTTTTGACAATTTCAAACCAGTGTACAATGTACTGTGATCATATTCACAGCCCCATAACCATCTCTTATCCTCCTTATACACTTGCTGACTCCCTTCCTTATTACTAGTCTTCTTCATACTTCATATTTTGAGTGTATTAATCTCTCTCTCTCTCTCTCTCTCTCTCTCTCTCTCTCTCTGTGTGTGTGTGTGTGTGTGTGTGTGTGTGTGTGTGTGTGTGTGTGACTTATCCAATCCAATTGTTTGTATGAATACAGACAAGAGGTTTTGTACTGGAATATCAGCAGCTTACCAGTGTCTACACTACTCAAGAAGTTACTTCCTGCTCCCTCAGCAAACACTAACTGACAATAGTTGCTCAGGGGCAGATGTTCATGTCTATTCACAACTGCAAAGACCATGCCAGATGTGAAGACCAATTCACGGTCCTCTTTTCTGGGCATCCTCCACCTCCTGCAATGTTCCCTGGTGTTATGTGGGTTCTTAGTCAGAGGGAAGATAAGTGTATTAGTTGTTGTCAAAGTGTATAAAATGTTCGGTGTGTTGTAAATTTGACTTTGTCTGTTTGTCTATTTTGCAACATACCTCTAAGGTCTTTAAGTTAGGTAGTATAGGGATATTTGGTAACTCCTCCAATTAACATAGTTAATATGAAGCAAGACCAGCCTGTGAATCCATTGCTCTGTTGACTATCAAATTGCTTCTTTCCCTTTGTTTAATTACTTTTTTAACCAGCCAGACAAGAAGAGCCGTTGAATGGAATAGAGGTATTACAGGCAGATGAGGTAGGGTTGGTTGATGGTATGTGACCCCCTCCATTCGCAATCATTGCATAAATGATTGCAGCAATGTTCACAATAGCAAAGTTGTAGAAACAACCTAGATGTCTGGCAAATGATGATTAACACATACGGCAAACACATATAACAAAAAGTGAGATATGTATGTGTGTGTGTGTGTGTGTGTGTGTGTGTGTGAGAGAGAGAGAGAGAGAGAGAGAGAGAGAGAATTTCTTTAGCCAGAAAGAGAAATGAAGCTTTGTCATTTGCAGGGGAGTGGATGGAACTAGAGAACATCTTATGAAATGAATCAAGTTAGTCTCATGCAGACAAATATCAAACATTTTCTCCAGATTTTATATTGATTCACATAATCTCGTGTATACAAATGACCTAAATATGTAGTAAAAGCATCAGTGGAGAAAAAAGGGAAGAGAGGGGGCAAAGAGGAGGATCGTGGGGGATGGGAGACTCTACTCAATGCACGTCATATACTCACATGAAACCTCACTTTAGGAAGAACCATACAGGGCTCTCACAGCCTAGCTCCTCAGCTCTTCTCTTATCTAATTTATTAATTCTAATTTGTTTCTTCCCATTAGGATATTAGAGCTATTTAGAAGACAGCTCAGGTAGCCACTGTGCTGTCACGAGTGCTTTTAGCTAGGATCCATTTCCCCTCAGTAACGGTCCCTGGAGCCAGCAAGAGACTAGGCACTAGGCTGTATAGACACAGTCATCGAAATAACCATCTTATCGATGATCAAAAGAATCTATGAAAAATAATCACCACCCAGGCCAGTGTTCATGTCAAATGGCCTTGAGTGTGTATGAATGCTGATGGCGATGAAACTGTAATTGGAGAATTTCCCAAAGACTTCAGTGCCATGGCCAGGGAACAACAAAGGGGGCTCTGAACTGTGCATGGGGAAAGTGTTCACCAACAAGATAAATGACAATCTCTTTATCCCACCCTAGCTTCGGGTTACAATGTGAAGTCGTTCGTCACTTTTAGGAAATGATTCATGCTTGCTCAAAGGATAGTCTGTGTGTATGGAACCTGGGGTGGGGGGTGTGCATGCATTTATCATCGCTAGAGTGGCAGAAAGTTCCCAGTCCCCTTCAGAACTGCACTTTGCTCGCTGCCTCAGCCCTCTATTTAGTATTGCCAGACAATCACGGTACAGTACAAAGCAATTTGTTTTCATATCATTTCCTTCATGCTTGCAAACACAACATGCATCACAGGGAAAGCCAATCATGAGCTAAAGAGGGAAGGGGAAGATTTAATGCAGGCGACTGGTTCATTTGCTTTGGGGGATGAGAAACAATTATTCCAATAGGCTGGAGCTTCTGCGGAAAGCCGCGTGAATGAGAATGTGTGCGGTGGGCCGCTGCTTTGCCTAAGTGACTCGTGAAGGCTAAGATGGTGTAGCCTTGGTTTTCCTATCTAAGCCTGAGAGCTATAGTTCACCTTCTCCCACTTCTCCAGACGACCCTGGACCCTAGTTTGGAACGATAGGAATGATAGGTTTTTCTCTCACACAGCTGGCTTTTGGAGGAAAGCAACTCATCTGCCATTCTCAGTGTGTATTTTTGCACTCCCTTTGTTGTTGTTGTTTTTTTTATCACACATATGCCTCTAAACTTCTTTGATCTCTAATAACCTATAAGAGGATGATGATAGGCTCAATGGTCAGGTACTGTATTGGGGTTTGGATCTGGGGAGCAGCTTAACATAGTATGGTGTCCTTAGGACATTTTTCTGGTCCTAAAGAGCTAGGTGATGTGGGGACTTAACCAGTCATCACAGGGGTGGGTTATAGGATGTTCCTACAGCCATTTAGAGCCTAAACGGATGGCATTGCATGGCTTCCTGCTTCCTGACCTCTCTGCTCTCAGTATCATCTCTGCAGAGAGCAGATCGCAAACTCAGTACTTTACTAGTTTGATAAGTTATCCAACGGCCATGGTTCACTAGTGCTGTTACCATGATGTTCCTGAACTTCAGTCATCTCTGCTTTTGTGGCTAAAGGGCTGTGTGTCCACATCCCTTCTTCTCACTTTGGATCTAGAGGAGACCATTTTATGTAGCTCTAACAAAGTCCCCTGAGCTTGGCATGATGAGGGAAAGGAAATGACTTAGCTCAGTGTTTTGCAGACTAGACGTCCAAGATCAGATGGCTGAACAAGCGTGAGAGCTCTGTCAGTGGCAGGTAGCCTGGTGAGGAGGTAGAAAAGGAAGAAGCTATGTGCAGAACAGGCTAGATGGTCTTTTTTTGTAATAGCACATTCTTTTAAAGAATGTATTTGTTTAGAGTTTTATAGTATACGATATGATCCTATCTACCTCCCATATCTCCATTTCAACTCTTCATGCATCCCCTGCACATAAACTCTCACATCTTCATGTCCCATGCAACTCTCTCTCTCCTCAATGTTGTCACACTGTGGAGCAATCTCCAACACATGGGCCTTTGGCCACTCAACCAAACCAAGTCTTTCTCTCGCAATTATTTCATCGTGAACTTTCAAACATGCTTCAAAACTCATCTCAAAGAAGTTTGGATCTGCCAGTCTCCCTCCGTCTCCATCTTCAGACACCAACCTTTTTCCTCACCCCCCCATCTGATTTTCTTCCCTAGTGACTCTTCATTGTCCCTCCTATAATCTGAGTTTGCTCAGGCCTGTTCCCACAGCATAAAAACAATGCTCCAAAATGTAGAATTGATCAGCTCTGCATCCTGGAGGAGTAACCTGTGATGCCCAGGATCAAACTGACCTTAAAGGGATAGGGACCAGTTCCTCCCTCTGTGTGATTTTGGTAACTCCCTAGCTCTCCCAGGTGAGCCTGATCCCTTCTCCTCTGTCCTGTATTCCTGATATGCACATCTTCTTTCTGTCCCCTGAAAGTTCTCTGCCTTCTTTTTCCTTTGTCCTTTGCAGAGACTGTTCCTGTGTGCAAAACATCAACATCCCTCTGCCACACCTGAAAACTGGGTGTTTCTATAACCTGGCACTGTGTGTTCAGTGTTCAGCAAAGGGCCTGATCTGTAGGAAGCATCCATTAACTGCATGAATAAATAAAACAAGAGTCCTGGAGTAGACTCCTCTTGACATTGCACTGTTCATATGCACATATGAGCATGCCACATATGCATATATGTTCATATCCACATGTGAACATATTACAGATTCACATGTCTTCATATGCACATGTCCATGGAATCTGCAGAGTACAGTGCAATATATAAAGGGGGGAATAAGAACAGTCTCATGGAGGAAGAGCCTGACAAACGTACCTTTAGAAAGAAACTGGTCAACATACCAAAGGCTGTAAAGTTATGTGGGGAGCACATATCATGGATGGGTTGGAGGAAATTGTCACTTTACCATTGTGGTTTTTCTCTCATGCCTGTTTCTTCTTCGTGGAAAAAAAGGATCAGACTATTTCAAATCAAAGGGCATTATTGGAAAGGCCTGAGCAGTGTCTTCCAAGTTTCTAGGGTCTTTAAAATAGGAAAAATTCAAGAAAGTGTTGCACATATTCACTATCAGCTTAAGGAACAGTGGCAACTAAAGATGCTATTACTATGGTTCCTCAAATGAAATCCTGTATCTGTCAAGAAACGCAAGGTGAGGACCAAGGGCATCGCTTTGAGTGCAGACTCAATTAACCATAGTATGACAATATATCTTCATTAAGCTGACAAATGTGTCCTGAAAACACAAGATGTTTGTTAATAACAAGGAAATGAGGGGGTTGAGGAGATGTCTCAGTGGATAAAGTGCTTACTGAGCAAACCTGAGCATCACTGTTTAGATCCGAGAACCCATGTAAAGCTTGGCACAGCAGTAGGTCTATAATCCAGCTAGTTCTGTAATTAGATGGGGCAGAAGAGTCCCTAGCAGCTTGTGAGCCATTGTGTGTTCAGTGGATAACAACAAAAAGCCTGTCTCAAAATTCAAAATATGAGAGAAAACCACCTGAGGTTTTCCTGTGATGTCCACATATGCTGTGCCCCCCCCAGTATATATATTATATATTACACACACACACATATTCAATACATGTGCATGTACAGGTACAGGTTCAGATACAGATATATATGTTAACCAGGTATAAAAGGTATACAAATCTGGTCTGTTTGCAATTTTCTGTGTATATAAATGTATCCTGAAAAACAAAACAGAATAAAATAAAAAACAAAAACAAAAGCAAAAAACATAAAACAAAACAAAACACTGAAGTGTGGGAGATTCGGAAGCTAATAGCCATGAGCAGTCACCTCTTTCCAGCCTCCCAGCCCAGCAATGAGTTTTCTCTCCCAGTGCCCCCAGCCACAGCTAAACTGTGCCTCCGCCCTTCCACACCAGGGACCCCTGCTTGGAGCGGTATTCTGTGGCTCCTGGCAGCCCATTCCCTCTTGTGTCTTGCAAGAGGATTTTATTTCCTTTACTTCCAGAGGCACTCAGTTGCCACCAGGGGCGACCAGCCGCATGCCTCTCAAGCTATTGTTCTACACACTGGGAGAAAATGAGCCTTCTTGCCAGAGTCTGGGTCCCTGAGCAAATAAACAGAGATGAAAAATGGTGTGTGGGGGCTGGTGAGGCTCAGGGAAAGGAGGGGGAGACAGATGATTGAAATGGCTGTGGTTCTCTCGGCTGAGACTTTGAGCGGGAATCCTACCCCTCCTGTCCCTGCTTGCTGTCTTCTTTAGTTTGCTCAGAGCCACACAGCGCAGGGTGAGAGGGATAGAGTCATTGTAGACCCTGATGCCTCCATTAGACCCTCATGCTTCCATTTCTAGTGCAGACGAATTGGAAAGAGCTCGCGAGGGTCAGCCTTCCGTGGGCTCTTGAGGCTTGCAAGAGGATCTCTATATGAACTGCTTTCCTGGTTGCTGTGCTCTGATGACCTGACCAAAAGCAACTCATGGGAAAAGGGGTTATTTTGGCTCACGGTTGGATGGTACAGTCATTCACTGAGAGAAGGCAGGCTGACGGGAATTTGCAGCAGCTGGTCACCTTGTCTCTGCAATCAGGGAATGGAAATGATAGTGTCAGTGTTCAGCTCATTTTCTCCCTTAAATAATTATTGCATTATAATTTTGAATAGACCGTGTAACCGGGTGTGGGAATGAGTATAGAGTACAGGAGTACAGAGACCTCTGTCAGATCACCTAGAGCTAGAATCAAGGAGGTTGATGACTGCCCACCACCATCACCTGTTGGGAGTGCTAGGAACTCAACTAGGGTTCTCAGTAGCTTCCCTTTCTCCTTTTCATTCAGTCTCCAGTGCATCAAATGGCCGCCACCCCTCCCTCATCCCCAGCAGACACCCCAGAGCTGCTTCCAATTTCACTTTCTCTAATCTAGAATTTCCCTAATGGGATGCCCCATGGCTGCTCTCTCCACTCAGCCTGGATCCTGCAGAGTTGACAATGACTGTCAACTGCCACTCTCCCTCTGGTGCTGCTTGTCTTCTCTGTCCCCGCCTGAATGCCCCACACACTTCTGAGCTCAAATCAATGAAGCCCGAAGACCTTTTCAGATCACATTAGTGATTTGATAGAGATCTGAGTTTTCCTCTTTGGGAATTTCTCAGACCACTTTAAAGAGTGAAAGAATAAAGTGCAGGCTCTAGGGTGGCCCAGATCCATCCCTAGACAGGTAGCCTAGGAAACCCCGTTTATCATCTATGAGCCCCAGTTTCTTTAGACACATAACGAAGAAATCTCAGTGCCTGATTCTTAAGCCTGTGTGAGCATGATGTATGCCAGCCTGTGCACGGGCCTTTTGACAGCGCCAAGCATCTTGTAATTTTCCTATAAATGTGAGCACTTCAAAATCAATTGTGTGTCCTTTAAAATGTTAAGCACTAACATTTCCCATTTCATCTTACTTGGGTAGATGTGAGGAGGTGGAGAGCTGTTGACAGGCCTTGTCTTAACTTAGAAAAAGATTAGAGATTGCCTGTCTTGATATGATTTCCATGGAGGGGACTTAAATTTTGTTTGGATTAATAATTCACTAATCAATCTCATAGGTTGAGATCAAGCGAAGGAGTCTCCTTTTCCCCCACGGTTAATAATTCAAATAGATTTCATTTGCTGAGCATTTGTACTGAGTATGCCTTACTCAGTACAAAGCACACTAACACACACTGGATGTTTCCAATGTTCCTGACGTAAGTCATGATCCTACAATTCATATAACTTAACATCCAAGAAAGTTAAGGAATTAGTCTAGTTTCATTTTGTTGCTCTGCTTCAACAACTTGAGCAAAGGCACTATCAGAAAGGGGAGGGTTTCTTTTAGCTCACAATTGCATATTATGGCTCATCATTTCTGAGATGGCAAGGTAGGAACTCATACTGACTGGTTTTGTGTGTCAACTTGACACAGGCTGGAGTTATCACAGAGAAAGGAGCCTCATTTGGGGAAGTGCCTCCATGAGATCCAACTGTGGGGCATTTTCTCAGTCAATCAAGGGGGGAGGGCCCCTTGTGGGTGGTGCCATCCCTGGGCAGATAGTCTTGGGTTCTATAAGAAAGCAGACTGAGCAAGCCAGGGGAAGCAAGCCAGTAAAAAACATCCCTCCATGGCCTCTGCATCAGCTCCTGCTTCCTGACCTGCTTGAGTTCCAGTCCTGACTTCCTTTGATAAAGAACAGCTGTGTGGAAGTGGAAGCTGAATAAATGCTTTCTTTCCCAACTTGCTTTTTGTTCATGATGTTTGTGCAGGAATAGAAACCCTGACTAAGACAGAACTCATGTAGCTAGCCCTGCCTCATCTACACTTGTGAGCAGAGACACAAACACACCAATGTTACCTGCCATTTAAAACAATAGCAACCATAATACTACTTGAGGACCCAACTATACCACTCCTGGGCAGATATCTAGAAGGCATATATGGACACATGTTCCATTATGTTCATAGCAGCCTTATTTATAATAGCCAGAAGCTGGAAAGAACCCAGATGTGCTTCAACAGAAGAATGGATACAGAAATTGTGGTACATTTACACAATGGAGTACGACTCAGCTATTAGAAACAGTGAATTCATAGGCAAATGGATGGAATAGAAAATATCCTGAGTGAGGTAACACAGTCACAAAAGAACACACATGGTATGCACTCACTGATAAGTGGATATTAGTCCAAATTTTTCGAATACCAAGATACAATTCACAGACCACATGAAGCTCAAGAAGAAGGAAGACCAAAGTGTGGGTGCTTCGGTCCTTCTTGGAAAGGGGAACAAAATACTCACGGGAGCAAATATGGAGACAAAGTGCAGAGCAAAGACTGAAGGAAAGGTCATCCAGATACTGTCCCACCTGGGAATTCATCCCAGACACAATCACCAAACTCTAACACAAAATTCAGCATACTTTCATGCTAAAAGTCTTGAAAAGAGCAGGAATTCAAGGCCCATACCTAAACATAGTAAAAGCAATATACAGCAAACCAGTAGCCAACATCAAACTAAATGGAGTGAAACTGGAAGCAATCCCACTAAAATCAGGGACTAGACAAGGCTGCCCCCTATCTCCATATCTTTTCAATATAGTACTTGAGGTTCTAGCTAGAGCAATTCAACAACATAAGGAAGCCAAAGGGATACAAATTGGAAAGGAAGAAGTAAAACTATCACTATTTGCAGATGATATGATAGTATATTTAAGTGACCCAAAAAACTCTACCAGAGAACTCCTACAGCTGATAAACAACTTCAGCAAAGTGGCTGGTTATAAAATCAACTCAAGCAAATCAGTAGCCTTCCTATACCAAAGGATAAGCGGGCTGAGAAAGAGATTAGGGAAATGACACCCTTCACAATAGCTACAAACAATATAAAGTATCTTGGTGTGACTCTAATCAAACAAGTGAAAGGTCTGTATGACAAGAACTTCAGGTCTCTGAAGAAGAAAATTGAAGAAGACCTCAGAAAATGGAAAAATCTCCCATGCTCATGGATTGGCAGGATTAATATAGTAAAAATGGCCATCTTGCCAAAAGCAATATACAGATTCAATACAATTCCCATCAAAATCCCAACTCAGTTCTTCATAGAGTTAGAAAGAGCAATTCTCAAATTCATCTGAAATAACAAAAAACCCAGGATAGCTAATGCTATTCTCAAGAATAAAAGAACTTCCAGGGCAATCAGTATCCCAGACCTCAGGCAGTACTACAGAGCAATTGTGTTAAAAACTGCATGGTATTGGTACAGTGACAGGCAGGTAGATCAATGGAGTAAGATTGAAGACTCAGAAATGAACCCAAACACCTATGGTCACTTGATCTTTGACAGAGTAGCTGAAACAATCCAGTGGAAAAAAGAGCCTTTTCAACAAATGGTGCTGGCTCAACTGGAGGTCAGCATGCAGAAGAATGTGAATTGATCCATTCTTATCTCCTTGTACTGAGCTCAATTCCAAGTGGATCAAGGACCTCCACATAAAACCAGACACACTGAAACTAATAGAAAAGAAACTGGGGAAGACCCTTGAGGACATGGGCACAGGGGAAAAGTTCCTGAACAGAACACCAATAGCTTATGCTCTAAGATCAAGAATTAACAAATGGGACCTCATAAAATTACAAAGTTTCTGTAAGGCAAAGGACACTGTCAATCAGACAAAATGGCAACCAACAAATTGGGAAAAGATCTTCACCAACCGTACATCCGACAGAGGGCTAATATCCAATATATACAAAGAACTCAAGAAGTTAGACTCCAGAGAGCCAAATAACCCTATTAAAAATCGGGTACAGAGCTAAACAAAGAATTTTCACCTGAAGAACTTCGAATGGCTGAGAAGCACCTTAAGAAATGTTCAGCATTATTAGTCATTAGGGAAATCCAAATAAAAACAACCCTAAGTTTTCACGTCACACCAGTAAGAATGGCTAAGATTAAAAACTCAGGAGACAGCAGGAATTGGTAAGGATGTGGAGAAAGAGGAACACTCCTCCACTGCTGGTGGGATTGCAAGTTGGTACAAACACTCTGGAAATCAGTCTGGCAATTCCTCAGAAAATTGGGCATGACACTTCCGGAGGACCCTGCTATACCACTCCTGGGAATATACCCAGAGGATTCCCCGGCATGCAATAACGACACATGCTCCACTATGCTCATAGCAGCCTTTTTTTATAATAGCCAGAAGCTGGAAAGAAACCAGATGTCCCTCAATGGAGGAAAGGATACGGAAAATGTGGTATATTTACACAATGGAGTACTAAAACTACTCTGCAATTAAAAACAATGAATTCATGAAATTCTTAGGTAAATGGTTGGATCTGAAAAATATCATTCTAAGTGAGGTAACCCAATCACAAAAGAACACACATGGAATGCAGTCACTGATAAATCAATATTAGCTTAGAACCTCTGAATACCCAAGACACAATTCACATATCAAATCATTCCCAAGAAGAAGGAAGGAGAGGGCCCTGGTCCTGGAAAGGCTTGAAGCAGAATTGTAGAGGAGTACCAGGACAAAGAAGTGGGAGGGGGTTGATTGGGGAATGGATGGAGGGAAGAGGGCTTATGGGACTTATGGGGAGGGAGGAACCAGGAAAGGGAAAATCATTTGGAATGTAAACAAAGACTATAGAAAATTAAAAAGGGGGGGAAAAGAATAGAGAATATCAGAAAGTAATTTATTTTAAATCAAATATCCAACCAAAAAAAAATAAAGAAAGAAAGAAAGAAAAGAAAGGTTTGCTGAAAGGAGCCTGATATAGTTGTCTCCTGAGAAACCCTGCCAGAGCCTTACAAATACAAAGTCGGATGCTTGCAGCCAACCATTGCATTGAGTACAGGGTCCCCAGTGGAGGAGTTAGAGAAAGGACTGAAGGAGCTGAAGGAGTTTGCAATCCCATAGGAAGAAAAACAATATCAACCAACCATCCCCCTCCCCCAACCCCCCACCCCCTCAGAGCTGCCAGGGACTAAGCCACCAACCAAGGAGTACACATGACTCCAGCTGCATATGAAGCAAAGGACAGCTGTGTCAGACATCAGTGGGAAGAGAGGTCCTTGGTCCTATGAAGGTTTGAGAAATGCCCCAGTGTAGGGTAATCAAGGGTGGGGAGGTACAAGTGGGTACATGGGTGGAGGGACACCCTCATAGAAGCAGGCGGAGGGGGATAAGAGAGGGGGTTTCTTGCAGAGGGGGTAGCCGGGTAAGGGGATAAGATTTGAAATGTAAATAAATTAAAATAAAAAAATCGATAGCAACAATAACAACAACAAAACTCTTGCACTTTAAAAACATATAGTTCATTTTCAGGCTAGGGAATGGTGTTGCCTACAGTGAACTGAGTCAATAATCAAACAAGAAAATTCCCCACATGTATTTCCACAGATAAATATGATTTGAGATCATTCCTAATCGGAGACTCTCTTGCCAGGTGATTCTAGGCTCTGGCAAGTTGGCATTTAAAAGTTCCCAGCACATGAATATTATAGCCTTGCAAAGTTAGTAAGGTGGGTAGCTGGGACTCAGAAAAGGCATTATGGGTTTCAGATATATTCTGATGGCTCCCCTGCTACTGATTTTGTTTGTTCAGTAACCAACAGTCACTGGGTTCAAAATTTTATCCTATCTCCCTGATTATCGGGGAGAGGGAAGACAGTGTAGGCATAGAAGGTTCTCCTGGAGTCTATTTTCTCTCCATTTATGTCAATACTCTACCAGGATCTGTAGAGAGCAGTGGGATTGGTTGGGAAGATCAAATACCCAGCATGTTACCAGAGAAGGGTCTCTGGGCTTTTCACAGCCTTTATGACGACAGAAAGGTAGAGACTGTCAGCCTCTTGATGGCGGATGTGCAGCAGTGTATTATGGAAACAAGAGTGTTTTTCAGAATGAAAACCCAAATGAGAATAGCCAATAAAACAAGATAAGTCTTTTGTTAGCCACAGGCTGGCCTTAACTGCCAACCCTTGTTTTGCCAGTAGATACAATGAGCATCTTGCTGCCTTTCATTTATTTAAATATAAAAAAGAAAAGGTAGCATGCTAACATAACACCCTGTGACTGCCATCTCACTGCCAGACACCCTCGGCTTTCCTATGTGGCATAATGCTCCCCCCTTACCAAACTACTCTCCCTCTTTTTCTTGTTCTCTCCTTGCCTCCCATTTCCTTTTGTTCCCTCCTCTCTGTGCCCTGTGACTTCTCTCCTTGGCCTTTCCCTTTCTTTGGGCTTCATGCAGCCAGTCATACCTGGTATGTATGTACCTGTGATAGCAAAGGCCATGTCATACCAAAAGATGTTGACAATCTGCACTGTCCCAGGTACATCAGTTCCCACAATCCATTCACCCCTTTTTTTCTGTTCCCTGAGTATTGGAGGGGGTGACATAGATGTTTCCATTTGGGATCAGGCATTCAGTGATCACTTACTCTCAGCACTCTGTCTGGTTACAGAGTCACTCCTTGATAATTGTCTACAGCTGAAAGAAACATCTCTGACAAAGGCCCAGAGTGGTACAAGTCTGTCAGAATATGGGAAAATGTTTAGAAGGCAATTTACCTATGTGTCCATTTGGCCAAACATCAGTAGGAGATTTTATTTATTTTGCTGGCTGTTTCTTCATTTAATTAATCCCCTAACCCTCCCATCTTCAGCCCTTTCAGCCCAAAGGTTTGAGATATGTAACAAGCCAGTCAACAATTCAGAACCTATTACACAACACCATCTAAGCTACCCAAAGTTTAGTGGATACTCAGAAAATACATATACAGGATATAAGATCACCGTCTAGGCTCTCTTGGACATCTAAGACACCATCATGCCCCTGCTGGTTAGGGGGTGTTCTGATGACTGGAGCACAAGTAACCTTACTGGGGTCCAGTATGCTGCAAGTGGTTTTGTGAGTTCTGAACCCCAAGCATCTTTAAATTTTAGTTCATATCCATGTCCTTGTGAATGATACCACATCAGTATGTTTTCAATTTTGAAATCAAATTTTTAATCCATGAATTGTAAAGAAAATGTGGAAATGTTTTCTTGGACTTTTACATAATTGTGTAGTATTTCTTGATAGACTGTCTCCCCATATAAGTCCCCCCTTAAAGCCTTGCCTGGGAGAGATCGTGATGTGCCAAAATCCTGGCAAGGGAAAGTTGGACTGTAACTGGTCAAATATTTAATGTCATCATGCTTGTACTGCTGGGACCAAAAGTTCTCATCAAATTTATTGAGATTATTTTAACATTTTGGAACAGATTGCCCATTCTATATTTGGAAAAGGAGAAATCTAAGTGATAGATGAATCCGTGTGCAGCCTACCCCTCGATTTTTATTATAGTTGACATTTAGACAACTCTGAAACTCTTACTATTCTGTTGAATAGAGAGGCAATGAAACTCAATTCTACACAGTGTTATTATACAGCTGTACAGTCTGGGGAAGGGTGGACAAGCTATTCCTCGACAAAACCCTGGGAAAGCACATTATCCCTTGTCAGTATTTGAAATAATAATCGAAACATCTATATTGGGAAAAGGAAGGTACTCAGATCCATCTTATTTGAAAACTTGCTTTCATGCTGTGGTCTTCAGTTCAGTAACAACACACATTCAGTGCTAGCCAGTGTCATCTTAGTTGTGGTTAATGACGCCTTCCCCCATGGTGGACTGTTCAAGCAGGCACTGTAGTGTTGAGAGGTCATTCATTCGTTCTTCTTCTGTGAGTAGGACAGGGCCACTAGGTTGCTGTCTTTATATAGACAATAATGTGAATAGTGGCCCTGTAGTTATCTAGCATAATATTAGCAGTACTGGTGGGTGGGGAGCTCTGTGTTCTCTAAGGTCTTTGACTTGAAGGCATGCACATTTGCTGTAATGGAATCTGGCCACATTTTTAGGGAGCCTGCACTTTTAAGGTGGCAGAGAAATGATCAGGCTTTGCCACTGTGCTCACTCCTCAAGCTTCTGAGGACAGTGGCTTTCCACCCTTTTAACACCACACAGTACACACAGCAAGGCAGAAATGGCAGCCATATTATCAGGTTATGCTTCCATCATGGAGGCAGGCTAATATGGGCTGGGGCTACTGTTGAAAAAAAAAAAAGAAAACACACTAAGGCAGGAGCTGTGGAGGTAGCTTCACCAATAAAGTGCTTGCTTTAGCTGGGCAGTGGTGGCCCATGCCTTTAATCCCAGCACTTGGGAGGCAGAGGCAGGCAGATTTCTGAGTTCGAGGCCAGCCTGGTCTACAGGGTAAGTTCCAAGACAGCCAGGGCTACATAGAGAAACCCTGTCTCAAAGACAACAACAACAACAAAAAAAACTAAAGTGCTTGCCTTGCAAGCGTGAGGACCTGGAGGACTGAGTTCAATCCCTAGCACTCACATTAATACACACACACACACACACACACACACACACACACTTACATATGTTGGACATGGTGGTATACCCTTGGAATCATCTTCTTGATGGAAGTGGAGACTGTTAAGTGGCTCTTCTGCCTAGGCGACTTGGTGAGCTGAAGCCAAGAAGAGTCTCTGTCTTAACAGAGGTAGATGACACCTGAGAAACAATATTTATGAATTTCCTCACTTAGTCCTTCAATAAGTGCTTAAGTCTGGCTGTGTGTCACATATAGAACTGAGAATAAGGAGACAAATGAGGGAAGACTAGCATGACAAGAGCAGACACGGGCCTTCATGGAGACTATTATAATTCTTACATCATACACATAAAAAAAGTTCTACCAAAAAGTCTACTAAAAAATGTTGCTTGATAGAGTCTTTCATATCCATGAAGATGTATCTTGTGGTTCTAATACCTACATGGCTCCCAGCACTCCACTTCTTCTTTTGCCTGCTTTTCTAGGATGAAATTGGAAACAAGAATATAAGAGTCTGTTGTTAGGATGTTTGGCTCTGCTCTGCTTCCTAAGTGCTCAGGGGAAATTCCCATAGAAAAGAACGCACTTGAACAATCTGCAGTCAGGGCCTTCTCAACTTAGGAAAGGTGCTAAATTTTTCCAATATGAGGCCACCTGGTCCTGTGTCATCTCTTGGTACCAGCCACACATTCCGGTGCCAGGACATGTAAAATGAAGTTGACTTGATGCTCTGTAACAGTGGTTTTCTGTTACAAGGTTGAAGCCACATTAGGTTAGGGTGAAGGGCAGAATGGATGGATGGATGGATGGATGGATGGATGGATGGATGGATGGATTTAGAAATAGATGCTTGAATACTTATAACTTTTCCTAGAAGGTGACTGGTTATGGTTCAGCTGTATCACTAGTAATGGTCAGTTCTTGTTATTATTGTCTGCACAGTTGTAGCAATTAGGAGAACAGCTAGCTTATTATGTGTTTGCATGCAAGGGTGTGTGTATGTGTGTGTGTGTGTGTGTGTGTGTGTGTGTGAGAGAGAGAGAGAGAGAGAGAGAGAGAGAGAGAGAGAGAGAGAGAGAAGAGAGAGAAAACGGGCACATATGTATGTGTGATGGTGCACATGTTCATATGTGTACACATGTAGAGGCACAAAGTCAATCTTTGGTATTGTTCCTTTGATACCATCCACCTTGGTTTTTAAGACAAAGTCTCTTCACTGACTCTATAGCTCAATGTAGGCTAGACTGGCTGGCTTCAGGGTCATCCTATATCTGCCCCCTTAACCTAAAATTACTACCTCAGAACACTATGCCTAACTTATTTTGGCTGGGAGCTCAAGGTTCTTATGCTTTTGTGACAAGCACTTTATCAACTGAGCCCCCTCCCTAGTGACTGGCTTATTTTTCATAAGTGGGTTTTGCTGACTAGCCAAGCATCACATTGCTTGTACTTCACTGACCTTTAGTCTGGACCAGAGCAAACAAGTCAAGGCAGGTACAGGCAAGAGACACTCAATAAGCCGATGTTGTCTGGAATTTGAAATATGTGATACAGAAGGCAATGTGATGTCTTGTCTGTCACTCTAGAAGCCTGCTACAGACTAAAGTTGATATGGCCATTAGAGTGTTTCAAGATAGGCCACAGATCTTTCTCAATATGAGGTAATCTCATCTTAAGCAGAGCTCTACCAAATGAGTAATGTTTTAAGATCAAGCCATCTGAAGTTGCCTCTGGCTCATTAAATGGCTCAATTGCCTTTGGAACCATTTCTGGATTCTCTTCAAAACAGAAAAATGCTCAGCTTCCTGCAAATCTGAGAAGATTCTGTTCATAATGTGGTGTTCAGTTCAGTAATAAACTTTAACAGGATGCACTCAGTAGAGCTCAGTGACATTCTGAGCTATGGTTTAGTGGCGTACACAGAAGATCAGATAAAAGCTAAATGCAGCTCTTTAAACTTAGTCTGAGCAGAAACCTAGTCTTTTCATTGAAAAGTTGACTAATGATGTGTACAACTGGAAAGAGAGAACTGTCAAGGGTGCTGGTGCGTGATTTGGAGACTTTTCCGGAAGCCACCTGATGGCTTTATTTATTTAAGTCACTGTGCCCTTCAAAAATGGCTGGAATTTTATACTCCCTATTTAGGCTGCTTTGAGCAAGAAATACTGTTACATTTTTCATGTAAAGATTTCTTTTAACTCTATTTGTGTGTGTGTGTGTGTGTGTGTTTGTCTCTCTGTGTGTGTGTGTGTGTGTGTGTGTGTGTGTGTGTGTGAGAGAGAGAGAGAGAGAGAGAGAGAGAGAGAGAGAGAGAGAGAGAGAGAGAGAAACAAGAGCATCCCTTGCATGCAGGTGCCCATGGAGACCAGAAGAGGGCGTCAGAGCTCCTAGAGCTGCAGTTCCAAGTGGCTGTGGGCCACTCAACATGGGTGCTGGGAACAAAACTGGGGTTCTCTGCAAGAGCAGTGAGCTCTCTTAACCACTGTGTCATCTCTCCAGCTCCTACATTTGCTTTCTAAAAGGACAACAGCAATCACAACAAAACATAACTATTTAGACACTGAATTCCATTTCTAAAATTTCCAAAGATGAAATAGCCACTTTGAGGCTAAAAGGCTAAAGGGAGAAATGAATTCCACATAAAAAATCAATCGCTCTGTGCGCTGACACCCACTGACAGAACTAATAATTGTGTCCATGTAAAATCAGACCCTCTTGTTACTTTTTAATGAAGTCTGTCTGATTCTGTGATATTTTTGGCCTAGGAAATGAAAGAGATGTTTTATTAAATGAAACTAGGTCTACATAGGTATTGTATTTGAATATAAGTATGTAATCTCACCACACAATAAAAAGAAAATACAACAAAAAATCAGACATGGTTGCAGTTTGAATGAGCGTATTTTCCTAGGAAGTGTTGCGGCTGTCCCCATGGACCAGTAGCCCTACACTTTGCAGTTTACGTGGGAAAAATCATAGGCGCAATTGGAAGGGAAAGGATGGTTTTGCCTACCCCTTCTTGGACCTTCTGCCACAGCGTCTGTCCCTGCTGGTGTGAGAAGTCCAACTCTGCCACCAGCCAAGAAAAATGGGGAGTTTTTTCCTATGGTGTGTGCCTAAGTCATTGGCAGAATTCATAAGTGTTTTCTCAGAGTGTAGCAAGCCTTTACCTGCCTACAGCGACGCATCCAGCTTGCCAAGCTGAAAAGCATTTCTGTGTTCTCCATGTTGCTCCCGTTCTGCCTTCTTTCTTCTTCCCTCTGCACCTCTTTATGTCCTCTTTCATTCTCTTCCTCACTCTAACATTAAAAGTGCTCTGTGAAACTACTTCAGCATTAAGCAGTACTCTTTTCCCTGAGGCGTAATAACGCCAAGGAAGTATATTTTTTGAAAGGGAACATTTCTATGCTCTTTCAGACTATTGCAATACTTTTCACCTGGAAGAGATTTTTGCCCAGTGTGTTTGCGAATGCATGCATAGGTGCACTTGAATATTCATGCATGTGAATGTGGATTTATGTGCATGTACATGCCTATAGGTGTGCACATGTGTGCATGGGTATACACGTGTGTTTAGACTAGGATTTCACACAGTTTTAGGTACCTAAAAACATGCAATCAATTAGATGGCCTTTGATGTTTACTGGGATTTTTGCTCTTGAACTTGATGTGCTTGGTCTGATGGCTCAAAAATGAATATCCTTCTACTCAGTTCTCTATGCTGAATTACACATTAGAATACCACAGATATGGCAAAGGAGCTAGGAAATCCCTTGTGGTATAGAAATTCAACCCTTACACATACACGCACACACACACAGAGACACACAGACACACACAGACACACACACACACACACACACACACACACAGAAAAAAAAAGAAATTTATCCCTCTGTGCTGTCTCTGCCTTGTTGTCCTGAGAGAAGGAGACATAGATAAGTGGAAACAGAATAACCTGAGACACTGCAGCCATACCTTGAAGGGAAGGTGATGTCAGCTATAAGTTTCCAGTTTTTGTCCAAAACATTCATAGTATTTGAGTTCATTATGGGAGAAGGTTAGTTTTTCAGATAAGAGAGCTCATGGGAGAGGGCCTGACAAAGGCATCAATGTGAGCCCAAAATGTGAATTACCTTATTTTATGGTTTTGACAAAATAACCTTTCTTCTTAAAAGTCTGAGATTATAATCAGAATGGGAGAAATAAGCATGTCTAGAAGGGTTGTCTCTTCTTAGAATAGAAGATTATGGATAGATGGGTTGATGAAAGGATGGATGAATGGATGAGTGAGTGGATGGATGGATGGGTGGATGGATGGATGGATGGATGGATGGATAGATGGATGGATGGATGGGTAGATATGGATAAATGGGTAGATGGATGGATGGATGGATGAGTAGATAGATGGATAGATGGGTAGATGGATGGATGGGTAGATGGATGGGTGGGTAGATGGATGGATGGATGGGTAGATGGATGGATGGGTAGATAGATGGATGAACGGATGTGTGGATAGATGTATGAATAGGTGGATGGGTAAACAGCTGGATGGGTAGATAGATACATGATCTATGTTTGCATCCTTTTTAAGCAGGTGTATCTTAAGTTCTTCAGATGTCTGTTTCCATGGAGGTATGTAATGGGGTGGTATTCTCTGTGGCGAGATTCAAAGAACAAGGCAGCTTTACCACCAGATTCTTCTAAAAGCATGGTGTAGTGGGAAAAGTCCAGGCACTGAGCCTCTGAAAGCTGCATTTCAGGGAGTTCTGCAGTTTTGGAGTGAATAATTTTAATCAAAGTGAATGATCTATGTTTTCATGCCTAGAAAATGGAAAAAATAATTTATAACCTGATAAGTCTGATCAGCATTAAAAGTTATCTACCTATCCACACTTTGTCTATCTGCCTACATAGTACCTATTTTCTAGATATTTTAAAAATAATTTATTTGCTTTGGTTATGTGCATGTATGTTTGCCTGTGTGAGTGTATGTGCACAATGGGTGTGCAAGAGCCAGAAGAGGGCACTAGGGTTATAGGTAGTTGTAAACTGCCACATAGGTGCTGGAAACTGAACTCAGATGCTCCACAGAGCAGCAAGCCCTATCAACTGCTCAGGCATCTCCCCATACCCCTATCTTCTAGATATTTATATCCATCTTTCAGAATTATCATTTTCTCCCTTTTATTGACTAATTTTCTATCCCCATCATTTTCTTTCATTACAATGTGCAAAAATGGTTTTCCTTTAATATTTGTGTTAGAATTATGAATATTTAAGTAAAAAATAACTCAAACCATTTAAAGCTATAAATACTGTGTGTGCTACTCCCTCCATGGAGGCAAAATAGAGGACCAGTCCCTGAATGGCAGTCTTTAAGGATGCGAGTTAGGTTGGTACTTGGGGCAGTTGTAGTCACCTTTCTCTTCTCATGCCTCCCTTCCAGAAGATATGAAAATCCTTGATATCTATGTTGGAGCAATCACGAGTCATTATACTACAGAACACTCCGGATTCTCTACCAGCAACTGACAAGTGTATCCAGTGTCCTTATATCTGCAACAGAAACACGGCCTTGCTTTGTGCCTTGTGATGTTGACATTTTCTAATCATAAGGAGTAGAGGTATTATAGATGTTTTTTCATTGGGTCTCTGCTAAACTTGTATTTTTGTCAGAGATCCCCAGTATATGTCAGGTGAACCCCAGTATAGCAAATAAGAAACATACATTTTCCAGCAAGATGACTTGGCAATTAAAGGCATTCACTGTCAAGCTGAGTGGCCTTAGTCTACAGGACTACATGATGAAAGGGACAGACTACTGACTCCCAGAAGCTGCCCTCTGACCACCATATATATACTGTGACATGGACTCTGTCTCTCTGTCTCTCCTCTTCCCCCTCCTCCAGGGACTCAAACTTGCATGGCAACTATTTTACCCATTAAGGCAGCTTCCCAGCCTAGCATTCATTTATTTCTGTTTTGTACTTTCCTTAAATTGAGTCATCCTTTCAAGCTGGCTACTTGTGCATTAGACAGAACTCCATAATGCTTTGCTAGCATCTTTATTTATTGGTAACATATGAGATTCCAGTCACTGTCATAAACTTTTCTGGCTTCAGACCTAGAGTTGGTCTGGATTCCAAGAATCCTATATTCCTGTTATTAGAGAATGATATTTAGAAGTAAAGGACTCAGTAGTCATGATTCTCAGGATCTCTTAATGGATGAGGTAGATAAAATTAAGGAAAAATATAAACACACCTATACACACACACACACACACACACACACACACACACATATGCGCGCGTGCGTGTGTGCGTGCATGCGTGCGTGCGTGCGTGCGTGCGTGCGTGCGTGTGTGTGTGTGTGTGTGTGTGTGTGTGTGTGTTTTATAGCCTTTAACCCATTAACCTTCCCTAAGGATAGGATTTCTCCAAAAAGAATACATTATTTTTGATCAGTCTAATTCTCTATGGAATCCTCCAACAAAGGAACCTTATGGTTTAGTTGCTTTTTATTTCTAGTGGCTAGGAAAGCATCCCGTGTATCTTAGAAACTCTGTATGAGTTGGGAGTATTGGAGAGGAGACATGCTCACATGTAAGTCAGGAGGATCACTGGGAAAGATGGTGGGTACAGGCTGGTTGTCCATAAACATATTTGGTTCAGAGAATAGTGACACAGGAACACTGCCAACTGAAGAGTGCTTTAGGATCACTGAGTGGGAGGACAGTTAAGTGGAAGGCACTGTCAGCTTCACATTACTGTGACAAAATACTCCAGGAAACCAAGTTAGCTGGGCTGACAGCTTCAGCCCATGGTCTGCTGGCTCCATTGCCTTTAGGCTGGTAGAGAAGCAGAGATGTCATAGAAGAAGGACAGAAAGAAGACCTTATGGTACTCAGTAAACAGAGTGGAGTTTTAAAATCTGTGAAAACCATGGCTCCAAATACCACTTCCTCCAAAGAGGCTCTGCCTCCCAATAGCCCAATAGAGTTATGAGTTCACCAATGAATTAACTTAGCATGCCCTCATGATACATTCACCTATTAGCAGGGTTAGTACCTGGGAAACTAGCCTTCAACACAGAAGCAGTTTGGATGGCATTTCATATCAATACCATAGCAAGTATCTGCATGGTGCATTTATCAGTGTATGTCATTTTGGCTATATGTATATACTCATTGAATTCATCATTTTGCTTCCACTTTGTCTTAGAGATAAAATGTGTTTATTCCACGTCTATGGACTGTCTGACTGTCAGGACCAAAATAGGATAATTAATGTCCAACTTTTGTGAACCCACCACTTTGCTTAGGATAAACAGGAAGGTCCCCTCCTGCTTGCCAGTACATCAGTTAGTCACAACACCACAGGAAGTATGATCTCACCTGCTTAATTCTGAAAGGAAATGAAAGCTGCCTTTGTGTTATTTTTTCTTGATAGTGTAGGGTTTGGTTGTTGCTGCTGTTGTTTTCTGTGTCAGGGTATCACTCAGCCCAGGGTGGTCTTGAACTCACTATGTAGACTAAGAGGAATTTGAACTCTTGGTGCTTATATTGGCTCCCCTGCCTGTACACTATTGGACCTTGATTTAATTTTCTGTTCACTCTGAAGTACTACTGACTTGATTCTTTTTCTCTGTTCATACTTTTTTTTCCCTGTCATGCTGGGATAGGCTAGATGTTCATTGATATCAGAATGAGTCATGTATTTAAAAGCACATCTGCATTTGAGCTCCTGACTAACATCAAATGATTTGGAACCATTAGAAGCTCAGGGGGATTGTGTTGAGTATAGAGAATTTTCTAGGAGTTGGTAAGCTTACATTTGTTTTAGTAAAACCTTACCTGTACATGAGATTTTGGTCAATGACTGACCTCATAGGAAGATGGCCACTTAAGACTACAATGCAATTGAATTTTTCCATTGTCATAGTGAAAGTCAAGACATTGCTCTCACAATTGCTCTCAAAGAATTGACTGTACCACCAATCACACCACCTACTGCTGGGTACCACACATGATTCTTGATACTGATGACTGGAGACAACCCCTGCCTTGTGTGTTTAGCATTTTTTGTGTGTTTTACAGCTATTTTAGAATGTTCTACTTATAAAATCATTAAATGCAAAACTAGCCTCATGTTTGAGCCTGTGGCAATCTTAACGGTCTAGTATTCCCCTTGTCTCTGATTACATCGAGAACCCACATGGTGAGTTTCAGCTATCCCTGCTTGTATTCAAGGACACTCCAGGATCAACATGATATCGAACAATGCTATCTGCTGGCACATGCCTGTCCCTAAATACTGAGGAGGCTGAGATAGGAGTATTACGATTTCAAGACCTACCTAGGCTAGGGAACTTAGTGAGACCCTGTCTCAAATAATATGTAAGTCATAAAAAAAGGAAAGAAAATAAAATGTGTCTGGACTAGATCGACAGTTCATTTGGTAAAATGCCCTCCTGAATGAACCCAAATACTCTCCTTTGTGAACCTAATGCTCCCCAGAAAGCCCTGAATCCATATGAAAAAGCTAGAGCCAGTCCACACGATTATAATCCCATCACTGGGGAGAAAGAGACAGCCAAATTCCTGGAGCTTGCTGGAGTCCAGTCCAGTTAATCTGTGAAGTCCAGGCCAATGAGAGACTTTGTCTTAAAAATCAACTTAGATGGCACCTGAGAAATTACAATCACACCTGAGGTTGAGCCTTAGTCTCCACTGCATGCTCACACACAAGTGCACACACAGCACACATAAATGGCCTTTGGAGGTAGCGTAGTAGCAGATCTATCACTTGGGGATGGGATACACAGGATGATGCCTACTTTTTTTCATTCTTATTTTCTCATGCTAATGAAGAGCAATTTTTTTTTTGCCATAGTGTGAAAAGAAAGAAAAGCTGGTGGTATACCTTCTTAAATATTGTTGGATCTGCTGTAGATCCTGGTATCTGCAGAGAAATATGCAGATTTGAGTCTCAAGAGAAAAGACAAGTGCTTAGTTATATATGCCCACAACCCTAAAAGTTGCAATGTGCTGTCTAGCTTGATGCATCTGTTCTTCCGAATCATTTAGGTTGTGACCAGATGTTTTCCTGCAAAGCAAGCATGTGCTACCCTCCCACCAACATCAGAGGTGGGTAACTGCTATCCCTATTGCCTGCTATTGAGCGAACAATCTTATCGAGGTGGGGTAGGATGAAGGCAGTCTGAATAATAAAACGCCTGCCTTTGAAGTCAAATCAATTTTTATTCTTAATCTGTGAACAGGAGATGGGAACAAATAACTTCTGAGTGAAATAAAGATTTCTTAGCCTGTCAACATTTATCTTCTCAGGCTGCAGAGGTGGGATCCCTGTTAGCAGCTGGCAGTTTTAAAATAATCCATTCGCCCCGAGGAAGTGTGAAAATTGTAGAGCACAGAGGCTCCGAGAGCCGGTGTACTGGCGAGGTCGACTCTGCCCTCTTTCTACACTCCCCACTTGAGACTTGGCTGGTCTGACTCTAAACCATCACAGGCCAGTGAAGACGTGCACCCAGAGAGCATCAATCATTTCCTTAGGGGAAGAGATGCTGTGTGGTGCAGAGCCCCAAAGGCAATACGGTGTTATCGATGGACTCGCCAGGGAGGGACTCCTCTTCATTCTCTGATGCTTTCATGGACTATCATTATGCTACTAGGGAAGTAAATCCTCTTCTGTGGGTTAATTTCCCTTTTCATAAACAAAGCCCAGATAAGTGGTACTGAGCCCAGCAGTAAGGACTGTGTGGACCTTCCAGGACAGCCTTTGAATGTTTTGTTTTTCTATTTTAGTTTTTTCTGTGCTACAGAAAACCTGAAGGCAGAGAAACCATGGTATTTCTCTGACATTTGGGGCTAGATGCTATCTTATTTGCACCCAGAAAGATGCTAAATTGTATGAGAGTCCACTTTTGTCTCCTGTGAAAATACTCCATGAGCACCTATTGTTTTCTCTGACATTCTTGTGGGATAAGGAGAATCATGTGATCTCTGGGCCTACCCTTGAACATCAGACCTGGGGTGTTTTGGATCCTTGATGGAAACCTGGAAGTTCAGATTGCAGAAGAGCCAGAAGTGATCCCCAGAAGTGTGAAGATTCTCAACACAAAGGATTTTCATGAGGAAGGAAACCCCCATGTCTGTCTTTCCTCCCACAATCCTGTTAGACAATGAGAACATAGCCCCTATTGGCCATACTCTGAGAGGACACCATCCTACCACCCTCTGGCAGATGGGGACCAGCAAGTGTGTCTGTGTGGATCACACACTTGAATTGTATTCTCAGCTGCCTCTCACTTGCATGTCCCATTTCCCCTTTATTGACTTTGGTTATCTTCCTGTGAGTGTGTGTACATTTGTGCACATGTGTGTACACATATAAACATGTTGTACATGTGTGTACATACATATGTACATGTATGTAGATATGTGTGTGTACATGTGTGTGTGTATTCTTAGAAGAAATGAAAGCTTGTGCCATAGAGGTAGAGTGCTTTCTTGGCATGCATGAACTCAAGAGTTCTATATTCATAAACCTGGTATGGTAGTATATATCTTTATTCCAGAACTTGGAATGTGGAGGCAGGGGGATTAGAAATTCAAGGTCACCATCCCTGGCTATAAACATAGTGTATTGGGGGGGCAGCCTAAGAAACACAAGTCATCTTTAAAAAAAATAGAAACAACAGGGCTGAGGAGACATGCCATTACTGCATGGGCACTTGCAGATAATTCCCATTTCCAAAACAGATGGTTCCCTGGAGCAAGACTGGCGAGGCTAGTTAGTTCTGGCTTTGATTGGCAGGCCTCGCCTCAGTACATGAATGGAACATCAGTTAGCTGGAGTAGATTCCCAGCATCAGTCTTCGACTTCCTTATGCATGCTCACATACACACACACATATGTATACATGCCTGTGCCCATCCGTATGTGAGCACACCTACGTACAATCTCACCATCCACATTCACACGAAAAATAAAATTGAAAATATAATAAAAGGCCAAATGTGGAGCTGACTGGCTTTTACCAGCTTGGCACTGTGACCCTATGTCCACGGTGACTTCATTTCAACATGAGTCATCTCTGAAAAGTGATGTCCTGTAGGGAACCCAGAGGACACCATCTAACCTGGTAAGGAAGGCGATGAAGCCTGGGTGAATGGGCAGTGAGGGAATGGATAAACAACGGTGGGCTCTGACTTAGCGTTGCATCCCAAACTGTGCTTCAGCGAGGCACAAGGATGGTCAGTGTGTCCACAGAAATAAAGCGAGCCCCGGAGAGAGCCTTGTCTCCCTCAGAAGATGCCACAGGCTCGCTTCAGTGTTGCTGCCCTTCCCTCCTCCGAGTGTTTTTAATATGTCTATTTAAATGCAAATTTTGACTTTCTGTCTGTAATCATATAAAATGTTTGGCACTAAAATTTTAATCAGGAATGTAATTTTATATAGAGGCGGTGATGGAGTGCCAGGCCACCACGTGTAATAGAATGAGGCATGCCGGTGTGCGTTCTCAGTACACGCAGGTTTTGGCCTCCCTGCCTCAGGGGTGTGGAGACAGAAACACTTTGCCTGGCACTGCATCAAGATGCATCCTGCTCGTGACCTCCTGTGTTTTGCTTCGTGTTTGGGTACTTTGTGGTCCTCTGAGAAATGAAGAGGGGGCCTGGATGTTCCCTAGTGAATGGAACCTGGGTCGTCAGTAACAGCACTGAGTGCTCCTAACTGCAGTTACCCCCAGCCCCCTGTTGTGTTTTGTGTGTTTGTGTCTGTCTCTTTCTTACACCGTTAGGCTAACGATGTTCCTACCCACCACCCAACAAAGATGCTAGCTCTTCATCAGGTTGGCTTAAGGCATACCTACTGTTCGGTAGTATGGCTTTCCATAGCGGATGCCTGTCCTCTGAGCTCCTGAAGCCTTTGATCACCAGCAGCCGGAGTTCAATACGCAGCTGCCAGTGCTCCCCCCAATCCTCCCCTTTCACGGAGGCCACCCAGAGAGATGGCTACCCAGACCCTACAGCCCTGGCACTTCAAGCCTTCCTTAAAATTCTCTGGAGTCTTTCATTTTTGCCGAGTCCCACCGATAAATCGCTCCTACGGAAGCTGAGATGAGGTCGCTTTTTCTCACCCCCTGGATCCTCGTTCCATCATGTTGAAATGTCAGAGAGCGCACCGCCCTCTTCCAGGTCAGGATTTAGCCATGTATGTACAGACTCCTGTTTCTAAGGGAACTGTGTGCCCGCCTGGAATCTGGCTCCTCTTTGCTCCTGGATTACGCATTCAGAGTGGTCTGCTCAGACGTGAGCTCGCAAGGCACCCGCAGGAAGCGGCCACCTCCCTTGATGCTTATGCCTTCATCTCCCCCAGGCTTCAGCGTCCGCTGCTCTCTGTGCTGCCACCTTGTGTGTTTGCTGTTTGAGGACGTGGTGAGTGGTCCCTGAACCTGGGACGATGGGGCAATGCCCCAGCACTGCCCAGGCATGCACCTTTTCACTTATGTGCCGCAGGAAGATGGCCCACCCCAGCAGTAGCCCACAGACTGAGGCAATCTGGACTTGCTCTCAGAGCTTATTTTCCAAAACATGGTCCTTGGAGCCGAGTAGCAACCATCTTTATCAGCTTCACTGCACCCATTTGCAGGAGTCCATCAAGATCAGTCTTCTTAACATTGCTGCAAAGAAAGAGGGGTGGGGAAGGTTACCTGACTCTCACTGAGATGCCAGACACACCTAAGCTGCCCTGGTTGCTTATGACCTCGGAGTCTGAGAATGTTCTAGAGTCTATAGCCTAAGGGAGGTTAATTGAAGAGGGGCTCCATTTGCAATTATACTTGGATATCATCATGCATCGTGGTTGTAGACTTTGCAGTATAGCTGCACACCCCTGCCAGTAACCTCTTACCCATGCTCTGTAATTCAGTCCAATAAACTCACTGGGTCTCCTGGGCAGACCTGGGTGGATTCAAACTTTGGCTTGCCACTGGCACAATATGAAGCAGGTCAACATCATTTATAGTTTCCTAGGGAAGAAATTTTTGAAATATAAACATTTTCATGCATGTATTATTTTTCTTTATTTTTACCTGTCTCCCCACTGCCTTCCTCACCCCTCTGCTCAACTCATTGATTCTTTCTATGTCCAGCATCATGACTGGCAGGATTTGAAGCAGAAACCACAGGGGAAGGCTGCTTGCTGGCTTTCTCTGTGAGCAAATTTTTTGATTTGCTCATAGGCTCATAATGTCATGAGCTGACTTTCTTATACAGCCCAGGAGCACCTACCTAGGGAGAGTGTTGCCCACAGTAGGCTGGGCCTCCTTCATTATTTACTAATAAAGAAAATACTACCCATATACCCAGATGCCCATAGGCCAATCTGATGTGGACAATTCCTCAGTCAAGGTTTTCTTTTCAGATGTAGGCTGTGTGCAGTTGATAGTGCTAACTAGGTCAGTTTCTGTCCAGTCTCTTCAGTTTCTTCCACCTCTCTCAGTTTGTAATGATTATGTTCATGGGATCTCTTGGATGGTTCCAGAAACACTGCCCTTCCTTGAGCGTGAGAATGGATTAGGCATAGGATGAGAGTGATGGAAGTGATGGGTCAAGGTTGCCTGCTCAGTCTAACCTAGTGGAGAAAAGATCTCCTTTAGGGACACAAAGGAGCAACAGAGAGGGAGATAGTTGGAGATGTGGGGCAACTGGTGTGGGGAATGAGGGGAGTTAGACTGTGGGTCAGGAATGCAGAAATGAATGGTGGTCCCTAGGTTTCTTCTGTGGTTTCGAATGGTAACACCTACCTGCTATAAAAATAAATTTGAAGAGAAAGATTCTGGCTCCTATTGGAGATGAGGAATTTGAGACATCTGGTGCAAATCCAACTGAGGTTCACGCCTTTCATCATAAATGGATAGTACTTGGACCCTTAGGAATAAAAGGTGCTTCCTTTGGAGAGATGCAGAATGAGGAGATAAAGCAGATTCTATATCTATATCTATAACTATATCTATATCTATATCAACTATATCGATTATCTATATCTATATCTATGTATAATCTATATATCTATATCTATATCTACCTATATACACACACATGCACACACATGCATACACACTAATATATATGTGCACACATATGCAGATACATGCTCACCTATATATATGCATGCATACATATATAAGCACATACATATATGTATATGCACAATACATGCACACACATGTATATACACATATAAGCACATACAAGCACAGTCAGACACACATATAGGCACACACATATACATGTACACACACTTATATGTGCAGACACACATTCACGAACATACACACATACACACACATTCACACACACACACATACACACACATGCACACCACACTTATACACACACACACATACACACATATAAACCCCTCTCTCATTGTTGTGACACATTACCCGACTAAAGCATTTTAAGGAAAGGTTAATTTTACTTACAGTCTCAAGAAGACATTATCCATCATGGTGGCGAGTCAGGGCACCAGGAGCATGAAGTTGGCAGTTTACATTGTTTTCATGTTCAGGAAGCAGAAAACAATGAATGATGGTGATTTCCGCAATCAGAGTGGGACATCCCACATCAGGAAATCTGTTCTAGAGACTCTCCATGGACATGATCATAGGTTTGGTGCAGATGAGTCTATATTCTGCCTAAGTGATAAACAGTAGTAAGCATCATACGATATTGCCCAAGATGCCAGGATATGCCTGCTCAGCACACAGTTCCAGCTTCATTTTTTTTTTTTGTGTGTGTATGTGCATAAATGTGTTTCCAGGTGCATGTACACACATACACATACATTTGGATGTCAGAGGTCAATCTTAGTTGTCTCTCCTCAGGAGTAACCCACAGGAACCTGGAGTTATTGCAGTAATCTCTTTCATGGGGCCGTGGAGTTCTCCAATTCGGCTAGACTGGCTTCCAGGGGCCCTTCTGTCTCTGCCTCCCCAGAACTAGGATTCCACTCCTGCCTTGTTTTTCTGCATGTGTGCTGGGGATCAGACTCAGCCCCCAATGTCTTCATGGCAGGTGCTTTGCTGATGGAACTGTCTTCCCAGTCCTTCTCTTTCTCTGTTATGTGTCTCAACCTACACAATAAAGTCTGTAGTCATCCTACCCAGGAGAAAGGATAGGAAAAGTCAAGAGTATGAGGAGGGACCATGAAGGAGTCGTTGAAAGTTTTATGTGTGAGGGGTGGGGGTGGGGTGGGGGTGGAATTGGGGAGATCAGGTAACTGATGGATAGTGGATAAACAGGAGGAAGAAGTAGAAGAGGGAATTGGTCATGTTGACTTTTCATTAGAGGTAAAATCTTCAGGTCATGCCCATTGCAGTCAGCTTCAAGGCAAAGAACTGGTGGTATTGTCACTATGTGGTGGACAGGGGCCAGAGATGGTGGACTTGAGTATTATTCCATGGGAAAAAGGGAACAGAAACAGTCCTATGAAGCTTCGTATGAAACAAGGGACAGATCTTGAGTGAGCTGGCCGATGGGCAAGGGGTGAAGGAAGAATTCCCTGGAGGAGTCTATTCGCAATGGTGGTGGAGGGGTAGCAGCACTCTCTTGCAATTCATTGTAGACCAACACTGTGGTCTGCCTGACAACTGGGCACAGTCTAGGGGAAGCAGATGTGCAAGCAGACACCTTCCTCCATAACAGAAGGAATGAGAGAAAGCTTGATCCTTGAGAAGTCTGTGGGTTGTGGCAGGGATTACATCACTTTCCCCTGCGTTGACATTTGCTGTCTCTCCTGAGGCAAGAGGCATCTGAAAAATGGGAGGACAGTTAACATGGCTTTAAATAGTCATGAAAAATGGGAGAACTCCCCCTCTCTCTCTGTGCATGCTCATATATATGTGAGTACATGTATGTATGGGGATGTACATACATATATGCATGAGTGCATGTTGAAGACAGAGACAACTTTCTTGGTATCTTTCCTCAAGTGCCATTTTTCATTATTTGTGTTGGATAGAGGCTGTCTTTGGCCTGGAACTTACCAAATAGGCAATTATGGTTAGCCAGTAACCCACAAGACTCCATCTGACTCCACTTTCCAGTGCTGGGATTGCAAATGCATACCATCATGCTTGGCTTTTTTCATGTGGGTTTTAGGAATCAAATCTGGGTCTTATGTTAACAAGGCAAACAATGAATTGACAGAACCATTTTCCCAACTCAACATTCAGACTTTCCTTAGGTAGTTTCTGTGCTTCAAATCCCAGAAACCAAAATGGTGAATAGTCCAATAGAAGGTATGTTTTCTTTGACAAAGAAGCAGTGATAGGAATGAAGCATCATGGGACATCTGGGGGCATCCATATACCTCCCAGCAACCCTGTCCACTTGCATTGAGTGGTTGTTTGATTTTATATACTAGCTAGTATGTGATTTTTCTTACTGAAACTTAGAAGCTCAGAGTCTTGAACAGTGGAAACGAATCACTGATAGTTTAGAAGTGAAGCACAGAAGGGCTAGTTGGCTGAGCTCATGAGGAAACATGGTGGCAGTCACTAAAGACTACCAGATGGAATCTGGATGCAGAAGGAAGGGTACACATAGCCTGTCTCTAGTTTTTCCTGTCTTCCATCTGATAGGCAATACTAGACTAAGCAAACGTGAACAAGTCTCTTTGGGAGAACATACACTTATTTCCCTAAAATAGATCCCTAGAAGAGGCCAAAGGAAGAGAGCCAGTTGATCTTATGAATGTTGCCCAGACATTGGTTGCAGATGCCTTCTTAGCTTGCTACCCCATGGTGTGACACTCTTCCTAGAGGGAGAAGAACAAACATTCACTTGCTCTAGATAGGGAACCTCAAAAGACCAAAGTTAAGGATACAAGTGAAATCCAGCTAGCTGAGTCAATGTGTCTTTTATTTTGTTTCATTTGTTTGTTTGTTTTGTTTTTGTTCACTAACAGCAGTAGGGGTGAGGGGGTTACTTACAGGAGTAGAGATGACTCAAAGACAGATACAACATGGAAAGTCCACTCCAGTGTGAGCTATCGTTGACAAACCTGGAATCATGGATATCACTACACAACTTACAGGCAAATAGATAGAAAGAACTAAGTATGTCTCTCCCAGACAGCTCAGGTGGTTTGAGCCTCTTCTAAGCTGTATGATTTGTATGACTTACAGGCAGTTCATTTAGACTCTATCTCCTTGGCAGTCATTAGTACTAATATAATAAGCTTATGAAGAAAGAGGCCTGGTATATCTGGTCAGTTGCAGGGACTTCCTGAGACAGCAAAATTGTTTGTGTCCTAAATACTAAGGAACCTCTCTTTAGGATTTCTTGGGTTTTTAGAACCACCTGAATCTTGCTGAGCTTTGCTAGAAAGTACTAAACAGTTCCAATCTCTGTCACCTTCCAAAGAACTCCTATTTCTTATTTCTTTCTGCAGAGGACATTAGCAACTTTTTTTACTCTAGGACCCGTGATAAGGAAACTAAAGCCATCTCATCTTTATGTATGTTTGCCTGATGGCTTGTCATAGTGAATATCACCTTTAATCCTGCTGGAAACTGGTGGCTTGCAGTAGTGACTATAGAATTATAACAAAGGAGAATTCAGAGACAGGGTAGCTACAAGGTTAGGTTGTGGGGTCTAAGAAGGTTAGGTTGCTGTGCAGTAGGAAAGTGGTGGAGGAAAAGAGCTGGGATACTGAGAACTGATTGTGAGCTGGGGAGAAAGGCATCATTCATGATAATGGCAGGTATGGTGAGATCAATGGGCCTTGTATTTCTGTAGGGTGGGTAGGAGAATGCTGGACTTTAAACCAGGATGGCTACAGGAGGTGGTGCAGAGTTGGCCTCCTGTCTTAGCATTCTGGGTACTATATGTCAAATGCATCAAGTCTGACTCTGGACCTGTTTCCTAATGGGACAGGTTGAGCTGCAGCTGACATGCCTCTGGGATGTGGGATGCTATTAGCCCAGACTGGCATTGGACTCTTATGTTGTATATATAGCCTTTCCTGCTGCACCTGCTGCTGCTGGAAATGGGTCTTCCCTTTATCCTTACAGTTGCAGCAAGGATGGAGTTCTTCATATAACCAAGCACTTACCAGGTTACCTCCTACTTAAGCTGTTTCCCAGATAGTGGTTTAAGACTTGTGCCTACAGCTTTGTCACAAACGACAAGAATACAAAGGCCATGGGACTTGCCCTTTGCTCCCTCCTAGAACAGGGGAGCTGCAAACTCTTTTCTGAAGAGGCATGAGTCTAGGATTGTGGGCCACAAGGTTTCTCTTCTTCCTTGATCTCATCTGTGGAGCCTGTAAACAGCTTATCAACACAGGAAGCAGGTGGACATGGCTGTGCTCCCATAAAACTTTATTTAGAGTGCTGTAATTTGAACTTACTGTGAGTTTCGTGCATCCCAGAACATCGCTCTCTTTGTGATACTTTATTTTTCCCCAAATCACTTAAAGTTGCAAAAAATTTCCCTACAAAAGCAGACACTGAAGCAGATCCTGAGGACGCAGTTCACTGTCTTAGCCCACAGCACTGTACACGGCTGGGGAATTTTAGCTAATGCCCATTGACTGATCTTGAAGGAAAAGGGGAAACCCATGAGTTGGTGGTACAGGATTATCTTTCTCACTACTCAGGAGGCTGCCGTAGGAAGATGATAAGCTTGGCAGCCTGGGCTGCAGAGTGCATTCAAGGTCAACCTAGGCAACTTTAGAATACAACTCAATGATAGAGTGCTTATCTAGCATCACTGAAGCCCTGAGTCTAACCCCAGTGTCAAGGAAGGAAGGAAGGAAGGAAGGAAGGAAGGAAGGAAGGAAGGAAGGAAGGAAGGAAGGAAGGAAGGAAGGAGAAAGGGAGTGCAGAGATAGGAGGAAGGGGAAGGCATGAACAGAGGAGGAGAGAGGCAGAGGAGGGAAGTGGGGAGGAGGGGCAGATTTGGAAATGCTGGTTTTGCTCACACAGGGAGCAGAAAGGAGAGGTGCTCAGGAACTGTAAATAAACAGTGGGTTCCGTTTCAATAGCTCTTGTTCTCCTCAAGCTTGGGGTGACCTCGCGTCAGTTGTTCCAGCTCTCTTGGCTGTGGCTGTCCTATTCTCATGGAAGGCACAATTTTTGCTTCTTGAAAGAAAGTGAAATATTTTGTTTCTCCCAAGTCTACTCATCATCGCCACATCCCTGAGGACTGGAGAGCAGAGCAGATAGCAAAGTCCACATCCCAGGAAGTTAGTGAGCCATGGCCAGCTCTGGGCAGACATAGCGGGATTCCGAGTGTGAGCAGAAGACATGATCCCAGGGGTCCAAGAAGTTGTCAGAGGCCTCAGAGCCTGGCCCTGAAATCTGCCCTTGGATTCTTCCATATTCCCTAACAGGGTCTTGCCTCTCCCAGACTGGTTAAGTTACTGGTGAGTCCTGGATCTGTTACTTTTAAGAATTCTCATCTGTGAACCTAGAATTTTCTGAAACTTTCACAGATAAGGCTCTGAACTGTGTTAACACTGAAAGCACCTTGAACTTCCTTGTAACTCAGGACACTTAGCAAGAATTTATTTACAAAATAAAGCACTGACTAAACCCCTTCAGAACAATACAAGTACTGAGGCCACCATGCATAATGTCACATGGTATAGGGGTTACAGAAATGTAGCCATAGCTTTTAAGACTTGTGCCCTCTTGGACAGTGAAGGTTTTAGGTTCCAATCTTAGTTTGGGATGAGAACAACTTGTTGAAAATAGTGTTGAAATAAGAGGTAGGTGACCTGCATGGTCACCAAACACCTGATTTGTGTGTGTGTGTGTGTGTGTGTGTGTGTGTGCGCGCATGTGTAAGGAGGTCAGGGGTCAATGTTGGGTGTCATCTTTAATTGTTCTTTCTCTGCCTTATTTGTTGAGACAGGGTTTCTCTGAACCTACAGTTTTGTGATTCAGCTAGACTAGCAGACCAGACAACCCCAGGGAATCTTCTTTGCCTTTGGAATTACAGGCACACACCACCGTGCCCAGCTTTTTTATCTGGGTACTAAGGATCTGAAATCGGGTCCTCATGCCTATGGGATCAGCACTTGATCCACTCAGTTATCCCCTGCCCCATCACTACCTAAATTTTAAGCTAATTATTAGTCAGTTATTAGTGGAGGATGTAGACCCTGTATATATATTTAAAAAGTATAATGGATCTTTCACAGTGTAGGGATTTAAAAGACTATCACAGTCTACTCAATCATTTATTGTGCATGGAGCAGGTGACATATACCAAGATGTGTGTCTGTGTGGATGTTATGAGACAACTTGTAGGAGTTGGTTCTATTCTTCCACCAGTGGGGGTTGGGGATGGAATTCAAGTCAGTGGGCATGGCAGCATGGGTTCTTCCTTGCAAGGTCATCTCACTGTCCTAGTTAGCTTTTGGTTGCTGTGATAAAATGTTGACCATAACCAGCCTTATACCTCCACATCTCACCCCATCACTGAGGGCAGTCAGGACAGGGGTTCAAGGCAGGATGGTGGAGTCAGGAACTGAAGCAGAGACCATCGAGAAACTTGAACACTGGCTTGCTCTCCATGGCTTGCTCTCTGTGGCTTGTTCATTTTGCTTTCTTATACTGTGACTCCAGGGCTAATATCCCAGGGTTAGCACCACCCACAGTGAATGGGATCCCATCAATCATTAATCAAGAACCATGCCTCAGACTTGCCTACGGGCCAATCTGATAGAGACAGTTCCTCGGTTGAGGTTCTCTCTTCCTGATTGTAGTTTGTTTTATATGGACAAAAACTAACCAGTGAATCCCAGTGTGAGATTGTAAAGGAATCTCAATCTCCCTCTTTCTCTCTCTCTCCCTTCCCCTCTCCCTGTCCCTCTCCCCTCTCCTTGCCTCTGTCTCTTTCTGTCTCTCTGTCTCTCTCCCCCCTCTCTCTGCAGCATGTTCACAGGCTCATCATTCTCTTCCTATCCTGAAATGGTCTTCTCCCCCTGCCATTCATCTACCCTGATTGGTTTTCCCTTTCTTCTGGGATGTTGCTCAATTTGCTTGTAAAGTTTTGTTTATTCGCCAGCTCCTGGTTTGGAAGGTGCTGGGTCATTAATCTGACTATTCAAGGTTAGCCATACTTTATGCTGAAATTGCCTTTTATGGAACAGATTTCAAGGTTCTGCCAGGGTTGAATGCTACCTCGTTTTTTGACATTTCAGCAATGAATCCTGTTTGAAATGTGATTTGAATCCAATCATCATCTTATTTGTGGAGGAAGATAAAAATAATACACAAATATTGCAGGAAAATTACATTGCTCTCTCCCCTCCCCCACTTACGAGTTTGCATTCTGCTGAGGTTGGCCAGGTACTAAGCAATGTCACCCCAGTTTCATCCGGTCTCCCATTTTTCTCTCTGTATAGATTTCTGTCCCCGAAGGCTTAAGCATGTTTTCTTTACGTCTGCCATAAGTCACAGTGTTTTTAATGACGGGCCCTGATGGGGCTCACACAATGGTGACCCCACCTCACTGCTGAGTGTCAGAGTCAAAAGTCTCAGACAGAGGCCATCTTCTTCATGTAGTTACGGTGCCACACGCCTCTTCTTTTGAAGGAACAAATGAAGAATTCCTTTCTCTGGGCTGCTTTGTGAATGTGTGGACAAGTTTATAAGTGCCTCCTCCCAGAGTGCATAGCTGTGGCATTTTGATTGAAGACCAGGGTATCAGGCAATACAGTTTCCTGTGATCCAGTGCAGCCCATGATCACCGCATAACACCATGCAGTGTTGGAAAAGCCCTGTTATTTGTTTGTTTGTTATTTTGTTTGTTTATATTTTGATAGGAAATTTTGCTATGTATCCCAGGTTGGCCACAGACTCATTTCCCTGCCTTTGCCAACCAAATGTCCAAATGATGGAATTACAGGTGTATACCATTACATTGGCTTGGAATGTATTTTATTTGTTTGTTTGCTTGCTTGCTTGCTTGCTTGTTTTAACCACAGGAAATCTTTCTCTTAAATATGCCCTGCACCAGCTCATCCTGATCTGTTCTTATATTGAATTCACACCTGAGACTGTGCTGTTTCTGTGTGGATTATGGCTGTGTCTGAAGATGTCTCCTGTGCTCTGTTTCAGCAGCATCTCATTCCTGTGTGCTGTCTACAGAGTCTTTCCCTCTCCTAAAGCTCAGTCTTCAGAAAAACATATTTCAACATCGCATTCACTTATAGTAAGATAGTTGGCAATGCTTAACCTCTTCCTGGGATCACCAACAGATTGATCTGGTTTTCTGTATCTGTATAACAGACATTGGAATTGACATTTCATCCAGTAGACATTGTAAGCACTGGCTATCTTGGTCTCTTTTCAGTCACTAAAGGTATGTAGCTATTTGCCCCAGGTTGGATCCAGGTATGATCACCTTGAATCAGGATACATCTTATCTTCTTCTAGAGATCCTTGAAAGACCCATACTGTTGGCATTCCCTCATGGAAGGAGAAAGGATGGTTACAAGGCTCATGGAGCACCTGAAACTCTAGAAGCTAAGGAGCCGTCATGATAGCCTCATACGTGTGCTTCCTTCCCCAAGGTCATATACGAAGTGGAAAGTTGATAGAATTTGAGAGTCTTTGAACTGCAAAGCTGCCCACCAGCTGCTGAGAAGACTCTTCAGTGCTACATCTTCTCATGGGTTGTCCATTCGCAGGTCTGTGCTGTGGGCGGGACTCATCATGATGAAGCTGGCTAGGAAATTGCCCACTAGTGTAGCTGCCTTTGAGTCACGCTGCTCCTGGGACCAAGCTCAATGAACTCTCTGGTTCATGAGGCTGAGTCTGGATGGAATCCTCCCTGAGTCTGTCAGTGCTAATGCAGTCTGGGAGGAGGACTTTTCTCAGAACTCTTTGTATGATTTAATAGATGGGCAGTCTGTAAGGAAGGCGATTTTATTCATAAATCTGTAGCCTGGGATATTAGAGAGTATGCAGCCAGTGTCTGATGGGTGTTCTGCTGTATCACTCTGTGCAAAGAAACAGGAGGGGCTGAGCTTGTAACAAACACACCGTCTCTGACTTACTCATTCCTCGTACAGTAGCATTCTGGCCTCTGAAAAACCCCAATCTCCTAAACTCTTGCAATAACTGCTTGACTTTGGAAGCAGCATACAGGTGATAGCAGTATCCAGACCATAGCAGTGGTGAAGAACTATCTGGGCTGAGTTCAAGTCTTGGGGTCAGAGACCATGGCATTCCTTAACCTCTTTTGCCTCGGTTTGCTCATCTTTCAGATGGGACAATCATATGCTGATTTTTACCACTGTTGGCAAATATTGCAAGGTAGTGTCTTATAAATGGCTTAGCACAACGACTCATTCATCACCATTTAGCTGCAGAAGCTTGGCACTGAGTTCAGCATATGATGCCTCTCCGTGAAATGTCAAACATCAGCACGTGGCTGCAGGAAGAAAAGGAAACCTATGGGGTCTTGGTGCAGAACCACCTCTCAGAAATGCTCACCGAGCAGTATGCTGTTCCTCTTTTTCCCATAGGGAGTACTTCATCCACGGAGCTTTCTCCCCAGCCCATAATGCATCTCTGAGCTCCACTCTGCTCGCTCTTATTCTCATGATCAGAGGTCAGAGTCATAGCAGCTTCATATGGGCAGAACATTTTGACTGGGCAAACCTTAACCTAAACAGATAACCGCAGTAGTATCCTGTGGATCAGTTTTTTAGCTACAAAGATCATTCTTTCCTCTCCTTTCTCATCCACTTCTTGTGTATTACTGTGAGGGATTCCACATCCTCCCCAATCAATGGTAAGCTACTAAGCATCTACTGTGAATGAGGACATTCCGAATGTGATTTCTATACCTGTGGGGTGTTACCATAGCTTGCAGGGCAGAAATGCAACTGGTAACTGAGAATAAATCACATACAAATTATGTCTGTCAAACAACTTGGGAATCACAAAGAAAAGGAACAGAACCTCTTCAAGTGTCTCCTTTGTATGTGTTTAGTAATGATATCAGTGAGCTCGAGGTCCCAGCTCATATCCAACACACACACACACACACACACACACACACACACACACTCACACACTTGAGATGGGTGGATGATAAGGAAGAAATGCCCTTAAAGCTTCTCCAAGGAGCCAGTATTGAACATAAAGCCCATGAACCACTCCCAAAGGGTGGAGGGTCCTATGAGAGTGGGGCATGAGTGGAATTTCCATGGCTTGTGTGGGCAGGCACATGATTGTCCAGGTAGGGAGGCTCCACCTTGGGTTAGAAACAAGCTGATTAGGGGGAAAACGAAACAAAATAAAAACGTCTTTCAAGGGAGACATGTAAAAATTGAAGCCTTTGGCATCAACTTAAAGTCCAGATATGTGGGGAATAAATTTGCTCCCAGGCTCATGAAACAGCCACCAACTCAAGGTTATGTGAAACAAAGACACTCGCCGGCACAGCTCGGCTGCTCCTGGCTGCCTGGCTATTGTGTTTTTAACCTCCCTGCACTGGAATTCTGTTCTTTATAGTTCAGATGTGTTTGTCATTGGAGTGTGCAGGAGGCAGCCGCCAGATCAGCAGCCCCTTCTTCAATCTTTGGCTTCTGCAGTGATGCCTGGTGTTCCCGCAGGAAGGGCTTCTCACTTCTTCCCCTCGTTGGGACTTCACTTTCTGAGACTCCACCTTGAAAAGGAGCCAGTGAGGTTTCTCCATTGTAAAGGGACTTTCTACCCTGCCTGGCCACTCCTGTCCATCACAGAGACCCACTTACTAAGAGAGAACTGACTGACTCCAGCAAGTCTTCTGATGGCCAAATGAGAGTCCTGACATGCACACATGTATCCAAGCCTAGCTCTCCAGCTGCTCATTGGTGCTTCTCAATCACTGGGGGTTGGGGGAGGGGGCTCTTGAAATATGCGGCACCTAAGATCTAGGGAGAGGGATGCTTTCCTCTTTACTTTAGCACATTTGATTATCTCCATAAGAAAGAATAAGGGAATATCCTATTGAGTGTAGTTATCACATCAGCCTGATCACCCCTGATGCTTTCTGCCCTGCATTGTCTGACACATTTACATAGTACTGAAGAAAATGAGATTTTTTTTTAAGACTGCAATCTCCATCATGACAACCAACATCAATGTTTTGGAAAAACTGGATTCTGTATTCTTGACCACACCTTTGTAATGGTCCCAGAATTCTAAAATGAGAGTATCCTTGAGCCATCACTCTTCTGAGAATTGGGATTTGCTCATGTTGGGGTCCTCTGAGTCCGCCAGGAAGGAGAGGGGAATGTGAGCAGGCTTCTCAAGTGGTGTGGTCAAAACATACAGGAGGCAGGTTGGTCAGTGAGCACCTTCCTGTTCAAAATTCCACTCTATGTGCATCCCAGGGGAAATGAGCTGACGAACGTGGGTAGGAAGGCTCAGGCTGAAGACCTCGGATGTACCCAGGAGAAATCAGGCTGTAGGCTACTAAGGCTTAGGATAAAAATTGATGCTGCTTTGCCAGCTCAGGGACCATGGGACTGCATTTTTCCGGCTGCTTATGTGGAGTGAAGGCTCATCCTTGCTGGCAGAAACTGCTTTAGGACCACTGACTCATCCAGCAATCCACTTGGAAGGCCACACATAGCACCTGGGGGTTGGATTGCTGGAGGTCCAGACCCCATCTTCTCCTGACCATGAAGTGACTGAGTGAGGGGGGGCCCAGGGCCTGGGTCCCTGGAGAGCTGTCTCTGTGCTGTTGTTTTCTAAGTGGATGCTAATCCATTAATTAGGAGGTTTGCGTGCATACATTAGCGTTTCTATTTATGCATGGATTATTTACATATCCATAAGCCCCTGTCTTTCCTTTCAGCTCTTAGAGATGATGCTGTAATTATTTTCTGGCTTAGGGGTGGAAAGTCAAAAGCAACATCCCCCCATACACACACCCAATTTTAAAATAATAATTAAAAAACCTTAAATTTCATCTTCCAGTGTCTACCAGCCAGGTGACAGAATTACAGATATGAACTACCTTGCCTGGTTTATGTGATGATAGGGATGGAAGCTAGGGCTTTGTGGGTATTAGACATGCTCTTCACCAACTCAGATCTATCCCTAGCTTTCAGTTTCTGAATCCCAGTATAGTAAGCTGATATGTCTGTAAATCTATTTTAAAAATACATTGGACAATTTAAATGAGCCTAGGTACTGCACAGGAATAAAGCAATGGCACGCAAAGGCCTCTTGCCCATGGGTCTACGAATTTAGAGAGGGGCAGAAATATGCAAATGTGTATAAAAGAAAGAGTATCAGAGGGTTAACTAAATCATAAGCTCAGTTAAATAAAGTTATGCTTTCCTGTTGTGATGAAATCACCTGCATACATATTGTACAATTAGGAAGAATTTATCTTGGCTCACAGTCTCAGAGGGTTCAGTTTTCGGTCACGTGGCATCATGTTTCTAGGTGCCCTGTGAGGCAGAGCACCATGATGGTGGATCATGTGGCAGAGGCTGCTCATGTCGTGATGGACAGGAGACAAAACAGAATACAGAACAGAGCCAGGACAAGATATGACACTTCTTCCCACCGGGTCTCACCTCCTACTTTTCAAGTAATGCAACCATACTGCGACATACCTAGGGCCTGAACCATTTGGATGGCCAGAGCCCTTATGATCTAATTTTCCCTGAAAATAACTTCATAGCCACACTCAGGAGTGTGGTTCTCACATCTCCTAGCTGTTTTTTAATCCAGTCAAGTTGACCATCACAATCAACTGTCTTAACTATGTAATAAAATTAGTTGACCAAACAGTCAACACTCAGTGGCCCTCCATGACTCAGAGAAGAAGATGCTTTGAGATGAGATTCTCCTTAAGCTGAAACTTTTATTTCAAGGGCAGTGACAATGTCATATGAAAAGATCAGGGAAAAGTAGAAGTCCCAGTTGGCACAAAATTTCCAGCATAAAAACAGGTCAGAGTAGACAAGGAGCTAGCACAAAGCACCCCTTTGGTGCTTGTTTGCTTGTTTGTTTGTTGGTGTGGGATATAGAGAATGGTGTGGGTTAACCTGGAGGGGGTGGGATGTGTGTGAGTGTGTGTGTGAGATCTCACCCAGCAGTACTACAGCCATGTAGGGCTGGATCACATGTGGAACTGGCTATACCATACATTGTAGGATTCCAGCAGCATCCTTCATCTCAGTACCTAGACACCACCGCACCTTCACACAGTTCTGACACTGAAAATATTTTTGGGCATTGCCCATCAAACACTGCAAACACTGCAAAATATCTGTGGATTCAGAGCCACTGGAATTGGGTTTGCATGCCTGCAAGATGTTTGCTTTTATTCTAGGGCCCTTGGAAGCTAGTGAGTGTTTTGATCAGGGGAGTACAGGGATTTGATTTATATTATGTGTTTATATTTACATGACATATGTAGGCATGGCATATGCCTGTGTCTGTGTGGCATATGTACATGTATAGTATAAAAGTATATGTTTGCTATTTGCATGTATGCATGTACGATTGGGTAAATTCAACCATTATGTGTGTATTCAGAGGTCAGAGGTCGATATTCAGTGTCTTCCCTTACTGCTCTCTTTGTGGTTTGAAGAATGGCCTCTTGGTGAACCTGGAGCTCCCTGTTTGAGCTTGGCTGACCAGTCAGTGAGCTTTCAGGACCCACCTGTCTCCACCTCCCCAGTTCTGGTATTATAGACTGTAGTCCAACATCTGGCTTTTTCTTAGGTAGATCCTGGGGAATCTGATCTCGGGTCATCGTGCTTGCATGAAGAAATATTTTACCCACTGAGCTCTCTTGCTTGCCCTTGATTTGTATACTGTGGACTAATGGATTGCAAGAAGACAAGACAAAAAGGATGCAAGTACCTTGTCTCAGGGAAAGGGTGTGCCACTATCTCTAGGGAAGTCAACAGCCATGGGGACCAAGTGTCATGGGTAGAAGGATTTTGAGTAAGATTAAGAATTGACTTATGCACCAGAAAAAAGAAAGAATAAGACATAAGACCAGGCTAGGGGAAGGTACATCTTAGATTTTACAGTAACAAGTAGGATGTCCCTTCCCTTGGAAGAGATCCCACTGAAAAGAGAGAAAAGAACCACACATATTACACTCATCACTGTACATTCTGAGGATTGCAGCAAGCAATGTTTGGCACCACATACACAGTAAGAGAATAAATAACTGTGCGAGAAAAAGCTAGGGATTGTGAAAGTTTTTGAGAGCAGCTGAGGATTCTTCCAAGTGAATCGGAGTCCTGGATCCTGGTCGGCTGAGGGGTGGAGGCTCTCTGAGCTGGGGGGTCCTTCCTCAGCAATGAGTGCTGCTGCCATGGAAATACCTGTTCAGAGTGACCGTCGTGGGTCTCCGGTAGGATGCTGTGCCTTCACTGTCATTTAAAAGATTGCTTTTAAGGTGGTGGTGCTTATGCACAACTTAATCTGAACACTCAGGAAGCAGAGGCAGGTGGATCTCTGAGTTTGAGACTAGCCTGGTCTCAAACTTAGTGAGTTTCAGGACAGCCAAGGTTACACAAAGAAACATTGACTTGATTTAAAAAAAAGGGAAAAGAAAAAGAAAAGATTGCTTTTCAAATATTTGGAGCAATCCAGTCTCTACCTCATTCACTTGATAGATGTAGGGTACTTAGAAAGTATTTTCTCTTGAAGAATCCAAATCTTGTCTTTGTTTCATTTTAAAGATGCATATATAGATAGAAAACTATTAGGGTAGCTGCCTAACTGCTTTCTGGTTCAAAGAGCACCTTAAGCACATCAAATTCTGTAGTTCACTAATAGTAATGTATCTAAATTTTTTGCTGTACTCAGGGCCGTAGTCATATCCTACCATCTTCAACCTTAGCCCTCACTGAGTTATTAAATTTGGAAACATGGTCTTGCCATGTTACCTTGCTTAGGCTGCACTTGATCTTACTCTTCAGTGCAGGCTGGCCAATGAACATTCAGCCTTCCCACGCCTCCGTCTCCCAAGTATCTGGGATGATAGGCATCGCCTACTCATGTAATTTATGCACAGACATTTAAATACAGTATATCCTAGACCACCTATTTTTACAGATATTATAAAAAGGACCATTATTTTTATTTGTATAAAGGAGAGAAACATAATTCCTAAGTTGGATGCTTTTTATTGCTTGTTCTCTGAAAGGATAAAAATCTGTGATCTCACAGAAGGATGGTAATGCACCTTTGCTCCAGCCCCAGCACTTGAGGAGCACCCACCACACCCATCTAGAACTAATAGCCACTGTGTAAATGGACTCAGGGTGGACGGTGTCCCATAAATATTAAGAGGATGCTCCAGATTGGGACCTTGAGAATGAGATGGTAGGCTAACCCCTCCTCCCTCTGCAGGGTTTAAAAACATCTTTCAAACTGACAAGAAAATTGAATAATAAATTAATTGTTTACAGTCAGTAAATATATGCACAATTAAAGTTCCATGTCACGGGGCATATTTTGTGTGTATGTGTGTCAGATGAATTACCAGACAAAAGATCAACCATTTGACCCACTCTCTCATGCAGAAGAACAATGGGATGGCAAGTCTTCCACAATTGCTGCCTAGAAGATGATCCCTAAATCAGGCCGGCAGTTCCTGTCTTTCTTCTTTTGTCTTTGAGAGATGGTGGGCAAGAAACTGATGACACACCAAGCCGGGACACCAGGGCAGATTGGATGCCCCTAGCCCCCTGCCCTGCTCTTTGTTTGGATTTGGCTTGCAGAGACTGTAATGATGTGTGTTTTACAGATAATTGAAATGCATTCAGTGTTCACTCAGTGACATTGATAGGGATTTTACCCTTCTCTCTGTAGATATGGAGATGTTGCATTTTTCCATCTACCTCTCTCTCCCTTCCTCCCTCTCCCTCTCTCCCTCCCCACCTCTGTGTGTGTGTGTGTGTGTGTGTGTGTGTGTGTGTGTTGGATATGTGATTTCTTGCTGGGACCTCGAGCTCCCTGATTGACTAGACTGTCAGTGAACTCAGGAATGTGCCTCTGCCACAAGCTAAAAGCTAGGGTTATAGAAGTGCATCACCACACCTGGCTTTTTACATGGTTTCTGGGGATCAAATTCTGGTCCTTATATTTGCACAATAGAGCCTTATCTCCCAAGCCATCTCCTATCACCACCACCATCATTAAATGACTGGGCACACATCCAATCTCTTGGGATTTAAGCAGTGTGATCTCAATCACAAAGATGGCTGCAGGATGAGAGCTGTTGTCCTTCTCCTACATGCTTTTCAGGCATCCCGTGAAACAAGCATGAAACCAAACTGAATGGCATCCTGGTCGGATTCTTCCTTCTCACTCTTGCATCCACATGCTCTGACCCCTGCCCTCAGCTGGGGCTGATCCCGAGCATTGGGGCTCATAGATACCGGGAGTACAGAGAAGGTTGCAATTCTTCAGGTTATTCTGGAATTCCTTGTCATGTTTGCATTTCCTGTTTGCTACATCTGTTCAGAAAGGAGACTTTGTAACTAACATCTGTGATGCACACTATTCTGAGATTTGATTCATTCAATCACAGTTGTACAAACCCCAAAGACTTCATGGTTGTCTCCCATTCTTGAGGTATCTGAACATTCAGAGTTCAATGCTCCCTGCCAGAGTTTCCATCCACATTCCCCTGACTGCTGATCATCTTGCCTGTCTCCATTAACTATCTTTGGCAAGTGAAGCTCTGTCCCTCTTCCTGGGATTTGGGTCTGACTGAAGGAATGGCATCCTGTAGTTATCCCATGGTGTTACACCAGATAGTCCATATTTGAACAGCTTAACTAGAACTCTGGAGAGTCGTATGGACTTATCTTAGTTACTGGACCAGGGACCCAGCGTAAGGTGAGTTAGTCCAGGCAAATTGGGAATTGCATTCTCTGCGTTATCCTTTTGTTACTATGACAAGACACCTGGGGTGAATTTAAGGGAAGAAATATCATATTGTCTGGGAGTTTCACAGGCTTTTGTCTTTCGTCCCTTGACTCCACTGATGGTATGGTCTGACATAGGACATCATGGTGGTGGCAAGAGCATGGTAGAGCAGAGCTGTTTATTTCATGATAGCCCGGAAGGAGTGAGGGACAGCCATACCCTTCCGTAGCATGCTTCCAGTGACTCGCTTCCCCAAGCCATGCTCTACTTCCTAATATTTCTTTCAATAGCTATACATCACTAGGTGAAGGACACTGGGGAAGGAAGTGCCCATATAATATGAGCCAGTCAGCTGTAAACACCATGGCTCACTGAGAACAAGTGTTCAACACATGAGCCTTTCCAAGAGACAATTTGTACTCAATTATTATCACCCTGTGTCGCGGAATGGGGGAAAACGTGGGCGAGGCAACTTGTGCTGTTTTCACTCTGAGTCTCAGGAGGCTGGTTCATCACAGAGACAGTTTAGGAGATATATAAATTCTTGTACCTTGTGACCAACACACACACACACACACACACACACACACACACACACACAGCAGCCTCGAACTTGGTGATAGAAATTTTGAGTTCAAATCAGGCTCAGTAGCAGCCTTGTTGTTTGACCTTGGGTGATCTGCTTAATTTCACAGCATTCATTTGCTCATCTGCAAACAAAAGGGGGACTGCTGATCCCGGCATATTGTGGAGATTAATTAGTTTCTGAAGTGCTGAGATCAACAGATGAAAGGCTGTGAGTGGAAATTATTTTGTTTTTAAAGGAATAATCGATGTGTGTGAATAAAAGAGAACTCACTGAACTAAATTACAGGCACTTGGCTGCTGGTGGGAGTCCGGGGAAGACAGAATATTGCTTTTTTGCAAAGAACCCTACATTCACCCCAAAAATAGCAGTGGGAAAATTGCTTTTGCTGTGATTCTGAAAGAATAAGAAATTATGCAAAGGAAAATAGCAAGAATAACAGGAGAATGTGTGCAGTTAAGATACACTTCAAAGTAACTTTCTTGAGCAAACAACCAGGCATCTTAAAAAAATAAATAAATAAATTTTTGAAAGGACTACTTAATTCGCTATCATTAGGTCATTTGCTAAATGTTTCTAAACCAAAACGGCTCAGCCAATATCTCCACAGAAGCCTGATCGCCCATGTGTCCTTGGTAGAAAGATCAAGTCAAGAATGAGAAGCTATGCATTTTAAAATTCCAAAGTTATTTATCAGGGCAGGAAAGTAAGTACTTATGGTTGTATTACTACTTAAAACAACTCATATTCTTGCTAAAATTTTTTCCTTCAAATAAATATATTGGCTTTTGATATAGATAGGGAAAATGAGACTCAGGGAAGCTAAATGACCAGTCGGTGGCCATTTGGTTACGAGAGCCAGGCAAGCTGTGTCTGACCTCCAGATGCTGATTCTAAATGGTCTAAACATTCCATGAAGAGTCCACTGGTGTCCAGAGAGTTTATGAAAATTAATGAATGCCCAAGGATCACAGAAGAATCAAATAAACACAAGATTTGCCCGGCTCTTCCTGACAGGAATATCTAACTTTCTCACTAGAAATGCCTTTTAAAAGCACAAACAAGTTTGAGAATACCAACAAAGTAGAATTTCAAAATTTATTCAGTCCCATAATTCATGCAATGACTGTTCCAGCTATGTTATATTTTCTTTCAGTCTTTACTGACTGCCTTTCTATAGCACCATGATGGCCATTTTAATCAAAGGCTTTAAAAGGCTAGTTTTAATGGCTCCATAACCTTCCACACTAGGCCCATGGCATGGTAAAAGGGGACATGGCAGAGAGTGACAGTGCAGGGTCCTGTCTAGCTGTGCATTTCTTCCCTCTCCCTCTCCCTCTCTTTTTCCCGCTTCCTTTCTCTCTCCATCCCTCCACCTCTTCTCTCTCTCTCTCTCTCTCTCTCTCTCTCTCTCTCTTTCTCTCTCTCTCTCTCTCCACATATATCTGTTTATGTGTCTATGTGGGGTGATATGGTCACCCTGTATAAGGGATCTCTAGGTGAAAGTGTGGTGAGAGGGATGCTTTAGTCCATTATTCTGCAAATGTAATGACGATAGACACATGGCTTTGCTTGCCTTTCACCGTCTTTCTTCCTTATGCTTTAGTGTACTCTCCTTAGGATTCAATCCATACCTATTAAAGAGAAGATGAAGAAACAGAGCCTTTCTCTCCAAATAGAGACCAAATAAAAGCAAAAAGCTGCTTTTAGTTCAAGTTTGTCCTTGGCATTTCTATATTCGGCCTTCTCCATCCATATCCACACAGTAACTATATAAGCGCGCGCGCGCGCGCACACACACACACACACACACACACACACACACACACACTCAGAGGCAGATGGAAAAATGCAACATCTTAACATCTACAGAGAAGGTAAAATCCTAGTAATGATGAGTGGGGAGGGAGGGAGGGAGGGAGGGAGGGAGGGAGGGAGGGAGGGAGAGAGAGAGAGAGAGAGAGAGAGAGAGAGAGAGAGAGAATGATCGAAATGAGAATTTGAAGCATTTGAAGCACCCAGTGAAAGTCCCGTTTCCAAAGTAGATATCCTGGAAAAGAATACCTCATCCTATACCTTAATTGGCAAGTGCTATGGAAGACAGAATCTTGGCTAGGTTATGTTGAAGAGAAGTCAGCATTGATAGGGTGAACTCCACGGACCTGTGATCCCCATCCCAAGCCCTTCGTAAGTTCAAGGTAATTATTAAAAGGAAATAAATGAAGAGTGAACACTTGAGGCCTTCCTTCCACTCTGATCAGGAAGATTAAGATGAGGCTGCCTCTTTTCATGTTTTAATATAAAGCTTACTGCCAATTCTACAGTCTGCTGTACAGCACAACCACATCTATCATTGCCGTAAATACTATTAATGCTGTCCTAATGTGTCTGTCACCCTATCAACAGGAGAGGAGAGGGCATCATTTTCTTAGAGTGTATTTAGAGCATGAGCCACACATGGTTTAGAAATTTTGATATGAAGGGGGGATTAGCCATGTAACTGAAGTGGCATTGCCATAACAAATGACGCCCAGAGCTCAATTCTTCATAGGACAAAGCTTTCATTGTGGGACATCAGGGGCTCTGCTCCAAGGGGTAACTTGGGGATTCATACTGAGAAGACCCCACTATCCTTGAAGAACATGGCCTGCTCTTCATGTGACATCTTGTCATGTGATCTACCTAAAAGAGTTCTAGGTTGCTGAAGCCAGAAATGGAAAGAGAAAATCAAGATGAAAGTAACTAATGATGGTATCTTGCATTAGAATTCAGAGTGAACCTACAGAAGGGAAGCGTGGTATGGTGCCCAGAACACTCATCGCCACTTGGAAGCTGGCCTGGGAACTCTGTTACTGTTCTAATGTCTTGTTCTAGGGAGTCATAACAAGGGTTTGTTTATTTAATAGTGATTAATAAAGTTCATAGGAAGTATCAAGCAGAAGGCTGGGGAAATGTCTCAGTCAGTAAAGCGTACACCATGCAAGTACCCAGGTTTGAACATCAGCACCCCAATAACAAAAAAACCCTCAGGAGCAAATTTGTAGGTAAATTTCAGAGCAAAGATTAGATGGCAAAGACCATCCAGAGACCATACCACCTGGGGATTCATCCCATATACAGTCACCAAACCCTGACACCATCATAGATGCCAAGAAATGCTTGCTGAAAGGAGCCTGCTATGGCTGCCTCCTGGGAGGCCCTGCAAGAACCATACAAATACAGAATCAGATGCTCACAGCCAACCATTGCATTGAGTGAGGGGTCTCCAATTGAGGAGTTAGAGAAAGGACTATAAGAGCTGAAGGGGTTTACAACCCCATAGGAAGAACCACAATATAAACCACCCAGATCCCCCAGAGCTCCCAGGGACTAAGCCACCAACCAAGGAGTACACATTGCTCTGGCTGCCTATGTAGCAGAAGATTGCCTTGTCAGATATCAATGGGAGGAGAGGTCCTTGGTCCTATGAAGATTTGATAGATGCCTCAGTGTAGGAGAATCAGGGCTGTGAAGGGTGGAGGGAGTGGGTGGAGGAACACCTTTAGAAGTAGGGGTAGGGAGGATGGGGTAGGGGCTATCCAGGAGTGGGGGAAAATGAGTAAGGGGATAAGATTTGAAATGTAAATAAAAAATATATCCAATAATAAAATAAGACCCCCTGTGTGATGGTGCATATTTGTTATCTCAGTGCTGGGGAGGTGCAGGCAGGCAGATCTCTGGAGTCTCCTTGGCCAGCCAGTCTAACCTAATTGTTAAGTTCCAGAACCCAGTGAAAGACTGCCTCAAAACAACAAGTTAGATAGAATACACCTTTACAATGACATCTAAGTTTGGCCTCCAGATTCTTCATACACACACACACACACACACACACACACACACACACACATACACACACACTCACACACACACTATCAAGGAGGCTGGCTGCTTTTATAACTGAGATGGAACACACAACTTTCTACCAATTAAGCGGAATATGCCTGATGACAATGTGCCAAGTTTCTTTGAAGATACTCATACCCTTAAGTGCACACATACTTTGTACAACCTTGTCTTAGTTAGTGTTTTTGTCAGTTTGAAACAAGCAAGACTCATTTGGGAAGAGGGAACATCAGTTGAGAGAATGCCCCAACCCAAATGACATGTGGGCAAGCCTGTGGGTATTTTCTTGACTGATGATTGATTTGGGAGCATCCACAGTTTCCTGTGGATGGTGGGCAATTCTGAGTTGTAAAAGAAGCCAATCTGAGCAAGCTGTGAGGAACAAGTCAATAAGCAGTGTTCCTCCTTGAGCCCTGTTTCAGTTCCTGTCCCTATGTTCCTACCTTGGCTTCTTTCTTGCTTTGACTTTTCTCAGTGAGCTACTGAAATCTTAGAATGTTAAGATACAATAGTAAATTAAACCCTGTCCACCCCAAAGCGCTTTTTCAGTCCTACTGTCTTGTCACAGCCATAGAAACCCCAACTAAAGCAACTTCTAACAAGGAATGGATGTTATCTTCCATTTTTGATCATCATGTCTCTCCTATGTCCTGATGGGAAATTCAGAGGTGAGCAGAAAGTATACTTCTCAACTTTTCGAAAAACTTATGAATTTTTCAAGATGGCATCAGAAAGTTACATCACTTTTGATGTGAGAAGTTTCTTAGTCCCTGCAGTATTCCTCTGAGGACACAAAACTCTCTTTACTTTTGTACTGTGGTTTGGTTGTCCGCTACAGGCTAATGCATTTGAAAATTTAGTCTCCAGATGAAAATGCTGTTTAGAAGGCATGTGGTACCATTAGGTCCATTAATATGTGCCATCTTTGATGTAGTTTCTCCTTTATATGGTAAAATTCTGGCATCTCCACAGAAGACTGTAAGCATGTTTTGCAGCCTTGTATGCAGTGTGCATACAGGAGAGCATAGTGTATAGTCAAACATGAAGGCCATTAACTATGAGGTGTTATTCTCTAGTAAGATGAGAAAAAATACTTTCCTGCAGAGAGGAAGAATCACGCAATTCATATAGTGTTCTTGGTCATCAGCAGGGGACTTCCTCTCTCTCTCTCTCTCTCTCTCTCTCTCTCTCTCTCTCTCTCTCTCTCCCTCCCTCCCTCCCTCCCTCCCTCCCTCCCTCCCTCTTCCTCCCTCTTTCCCTTCCCCCCCTCTCTTTCATTTAAGAAACTATTTTTAGGAATCAAGTTTCCCTTATTTTTTAAAGAACATCATTGAAACTCAGTCCCATTGTGGTAACTGATGAGCAGGAAAAGCTCATCCTGCTTCTGTTCCGAGCCAAGCTGTGCATGAGTCTGAAGTGATATTCAGGACTGACGGGCCCAGGATACCCTTCACTCCATGACTTAGTTGTGGGAAGAGAAGTTGGGAAGACACATTGGCTCTCTGTAAGGTCAGGTGCCCGTTACAGCTGGAAAACTTGCACAGACTAGATGCTGTCGGACAATGGTTACAGAACCATAGCTGGGCGGGCACAACTTTGCACCCAGATGATGGCTGACTTGCCCACTGGCTGTGTAGCTGGGCAGAACTAGGCCATTTTGGCCTTGAGAATGGGCATGGTAGTGCCTCCCTGGATTGGTTAGCTGATGTTTGGGCTGAAGTCCAAACAAAAGAAGCCATTTGGGCAGAGGTTTGGAAATGATGAGTGGACCACAAAAGCTTGGCATTGTGGTCAGACATCAGTGGCAGAGAGTGACTAAGATGATTCGGTGAGTGCTGTGGCCTAGTTATTCATTTGCTCAGAATCATCAGTAGTTATCTGTCATATCTGTCTGATCTATCTATGTATCTATCACCTATCTATCTATCTATCTATCTATCTATCTATCTATCTATCTATCTATCTATCTATCATCTATCTATGTATCTATCACCTATCTATCTATCTATCTATCTATCTATCTATCTATCTATCTATCTATCTCTCCATCTCTCATGTATCCATTGTCTACCAATTTATCATACATCTATCTTTGACATCTTGCTAACTTCTATTTTCTGCTACATATCTTTCTATCTACTATCTATTGACCTGTCGTCTATCTGTATATTATCTACCTCTGTATATTTTATTATGTTTATCTCTCCACCTTTCTATCTTTTGTCAATCTATATCATCTATCTCCTATCTATCATGTCTTTATCTATCATCTAATTATATATTTTCATGTGTATAGTTTGTCTTTGCCTATGTATAAATCCTTATCTGCATCGCTTTATGTTTGTAGCTGTATCTTCCTATGTCCATATCTATACCTACTATATTTTTATCTGTATTGATTGTAACTAGCTTCTCTCTATGTCATCCTCTATACCTCTGTTCTTACATATATCTATGTATTTTTCTTGTTTTGTATATGTGTCTATGCCTACATTTGTATAGATAAACACAGAAGGACAGAAATTTGAAGGTGAGGAGTTCCTACTACCATCCTAGTGAGTCAGTAGAGGGCTGCCCTTATGATATTAGGGCTTTGCGTGTAGCTCCCATCCCTAGCTGGGAAAGGAGAGGAAAAGCATATAATTCAATGCTAATTTACCCAACAAATAACCATTAAGGCGAGTACTATGATGGGGAACTAGTATACCAAAATGGGACTCTCCTACTCCTGGTAGGGCTACTGGGACACATCAGAATGACGCTCATATATGTCACCCTGGCTCACAGAGACAGACACCATGTTGAAAGTAAATTCCAGCTCTGTTTGAATGGTTGTGATTACCCAGGTGTTAAGCTATAAACCAATCTCCAGGGCAATAGTATGAATTGATATTAGGATATTAGGATCTAGGGTGGCACTCCTGGCAAAGGCAGGAGTGCTCTTATCAGTAAGGCTACAAGAGACTTGGTTTTGATCCCTCCTCTCTGTGATGATATCTGAAGGCCTCATCTGTGGGGACTACCTCCTCCTCAACACTGGATCTGCCAGCGCCGTCCTTCACTGTGAACTGGAATTCTCCAGAATGGTGAGCAATGCTTTCTCCTGTTCAGCCACACAGCGCACACCACAAAGTATTGCTGCATCATGAGCAAGCTTAGGCCATGTCCAAGAGCAATGTAATTTGTTCTTGAAAGAGATACTGCTTGGTTTAATGAAAAAGTAATTGGGGCTCTTCACAGATGCTTGTCTTTGTGAATGGACAACAGTGTTAGGCATATGGTGAGCCGAGTCTAATTCACCATTTAACCCAATTCCTTCTGTGTAGCTATTAGTAAGGGGTGTGTGTGTATGTGTGTGTGTGTGTGTGTGTGTGTGTGTGTGTATGCTTTCATGTAGGTGTGAAGGTGTACATGTGTGTGTAATGTACATGTAGAAATCAGAGATCAACCTTGACAGGCATTTCTCAGGTGCCACCTCGGTTTTTGAGACATAGTCTCTTTCTCTCTCAATGGCTTGTGACTTGCAAAGTAGTCTAGGCTAGCTAGGACTCCAGGGATGCTCCTGTCTCTCGTTCTCCCACTCTAGGAGTACAAATGAGCTCCTGCCTGGCCTTCATATATATATAATTAGTTCTGGGGATTGAACTTCGGACCTTGTTTTCAAAGAAAGCACTTTATGAAATAAATAACTTCCCTCGGCTCTCTCAATATGATTTAATGTGCTGAAATTTTCATCAAGGTGCGTTCTGGCCTTAGTCATCAGGCATCTAGACTCAATGGTAGCTGATTAAGCCCATTGCTCTCGGATACTTGGGTGGGAGACCAACACCTGGACTCTTTTGAGCTTCAGTTGATGGAATTAGTGCAGCTTGAGTCAGCTCAGCGGGGTCCCCATGACTTGTCCTCCCTCCTTCTGAGACCTGGTACCGTGAAGTATCTAGAACACCTGCAGTAAGGGCTTTAGCAAGTTCTCATGGCGAAGGACATAGCGCGGGAAGGACTGGATTCGCAGGTGAAATTAAACCTGACAGGGCTGTGTGTTTGCATTTTAATTTGATTCACTCCTAAACAGCCCGTCTCTGACATGCTCTGCCTCAACCTTTCTGTGTGTTTCCTCAGCTACTTCGACCAAATATCCGCGGCCGGGCATTGCTGTTTCCCTGGCTACCACTTATCCCCAGCCTCTGAAAGCTCCTGCAAAGGTGGGGAAGCTGTTATGTTCCATTCATCTTACACACTTGCGGGCTAGCACGTGCCCTACACTCCATTAGTACTGGTGGCTTGAATAAATAAACAAGTTCACAGCTATCACCCTCTGCAGGGCTTCAGACACTAATGTCTTCTAACAAATACAACTTTAGCGATCACTTTGATGCCATTGAAGATGAAACAGGTTTCTTGTTGAAAATAGAACATACATTGGAGGGCTCATTCAAACCTCTTCTCCTCTGATTTTTCATGACACACATCGATAAGAAGCTGATTTATTTTAGACTAAAATGCATAACTTAAAATATCCTTTTAAAACTTTTTAAGAGGAAGCAATAGAAAAAATTGTCATAATGAAGGAGAAAAAAAATTCCAGGTAAACTGTGTCTGGCTCCCTACCAGTCTCTCCAGCTAGCAAGGAAATGATAGTTTTTGGAGGCCTTGGGGCAGCCCAAATCCAAAAGTGGTTTCCCTTCCCAGAGCTGTTCTGTGTAACATTCCATTTCTGGAGATCTGAGATAATCATTTTGTCCTTGAGAGTCTCTTCCTTGTGCTCTTAGAGGGTTTGGGTTTGTAAATCTTAGGATTTGATCCTGTTTGAAGAAGAAGAAGAAGAAGAAGAAGAAGAAGAAGAAGAAGAAGAAGAAGAAGAAGAAGAAGAAGGAGGAGGAGGAGGAGGAGGAGGAGGAGGAGGAGGAGGAGGAGGAGGAGGAGGAGGAGGAGGAAGAGGAAGAAGAAAGAGAGAGAGAGAGAGAGAGAGAGAGAGAGAGAGAGAAAGAAAGAAAGAAAGAAAGAAAGAAAGAAAGAAAGAAACCTGCTGTCAAGCATCTCAAATAAGACCAGACTGTGCCAGAGGCAGTGGCTCCGCCCCTTTCATCCTGAGTTCTCCTCTGCAAGGTGAGGGGGAGAATGCATGCTCGCTGTTATGAAACCACTCCACATTCCTCCAGTTTGTTTTGGGAATCCTGAAATTGGCAACTCTCGCTTTTCTTGAGTGCGGTTTCGAGTTTTAAGCACCCTGAAGCTGCGTGTGCTGGTGCATGCGAATGTGCTTTTACAGGGATGAAAACACAAATAACCCATAGTCTGCCTTTCCCTTCGGGCAGCCTGGCCAAAGTTGAACCTGAGGTTTTATCTATCTATTTGAGGTCCTTGTGGAAGGACAGCCATTAAGACCACATCAAGTGGGTGTTTACACAGCCTACTGCCCCTGGGGATACATGCTGAATTAAGGTTGTCAGTTCACTGGGAATTTGTATACACATCCATTGCCTCTGTAAGAGGGTGCTGGAAGACCAGAGGGATATTGGGGAGAAACTGACTATAAACAAGCTATCGCTGTTCTTTGTCACTCCCCAGTCTCCAATTGGCGTTTGAATAACACAACTAGAAAGGACAAGGGTACAGTCACATATGCTCTATGAGTTGGCTGAGGACAAACCTGTATCAGAGGAACCATGCCCACAGTAATCATGGAATATGGTTATCACAGCCATTAGCATCTCCATTTTAACACAAGAAGATATGGTTGCTCACACTAGTCCTGGAAGACCATGCATTCTCCTGCCCTGAAACTGAGTCCTTGATAACAACTAGGTGGCTGGCCATTGTACTTTCAAGGAGTCTACAAGTTAAGAACCCTCCACAAGACTGACTCACTTCAGAAGCCAGCTACACGTGTCTAGAGTCCCTAAGCCACCCACCATGGTCATAAATGTGGGATTTCCCATGATCTCTCTGGCTTCCCATCCTGATTGGCAAAACTCAGGAAAGCATCTTGCATGCGATCACTGTTGTATTACAAAGGATCAAAACAAGGTTGGCATCAAACAACATTGCCAGCAGAAGAGCTCCAGGATCTACCTAAAAACCAGAATGTGTGCTGCGTGCTTGTGGTCCCAGTGCTGAGAGGTCCTCTGATCTCCATATGCATATGCACATATATGCAAAGATGGTAAAGACAACTTTAAAAATTAAAAAAAAGCACCATTATGGGTTGCTCCTTTTTAGCAAGGCCACCCTACCATGGACATGCTAACAGCATCACCCTTGGCTGATACCTTTAACATGCTCAGAGCTCTGGAGAGGTTTTCATGGAGACAAGCTTCATTAAATACTTGCTTGTGAAACTGACCTCAATCTCCACCTCTCTCCCCTTCGAAGAAGATATTGCTCTGTCCTGAACTTCCAACCACTGGCTCACAGGGTGGGATTTTCTGATCCCGAAGCCTGCCATCTGCCCTGCCCTCCTCAGGCTCTCCTGTAGCAAGTCCCAACAGGACACCCCACCATGGGCCTGATAGTTTCTGCCCAGAGGTGTTCTGTTCTCCACACAGCATGTGGCAGTAAGAGGATTTATGTCCCCTGGAGACACCTAAACTCACAACGGGAGGAAAAGTGATTTGTGCGGAGTTCACATGGGGAATGAATGGGGGCATGAGGATTTGAACCAAGAGAATCAAAATTCATGGCTGCTTCTTCAGAGTAATCAAAAAAACGCTCCAATAATAAATCAGACATGTTGCAAGGATGAAAGGGGCAGTCGGTGACATTGGTGTCACCAACACCCATGTAAAAACTTTGTTGTTATGTCTACCAAGTTTTACAGTCAACAATGAAAGACTCTGGTCTTCTGGAAAGTAGTTATTTTAGGATTCCATACACCCAGTCACCCCAAAAAGAATAGCAAGCTTCCGTGCCTGGGCTGACTGCAGGGGCGATGGCTGTTTCCAGGACTCCTCTGTTCCCTGTGAACACATGACTTTGTTATTAGTTGTTCATCTAACTTTTGATACAATTTTAAGTGCCATGGGAATTTCTGAATTTCTCTATTTATAGAAAGCTTTGAATTTTATAAATACTAATATGCCTTATTATCCATATCAGATTTCTCTATGGCCATAGAAATTATGCATTTATTACTGGAACTATTAATTAAACTTGGGAATCGATAAATAATGAATAAGGTTGCTATTTGTGAGTTTAGAACAAGAAAAGTGAAAATAATCTCGCCTCCAGAGAGCTTGGTTGGTCTACACCCAGGAACTATTATTGAAAAGTCCTTATTATTTTGCAAAAAATATAAATAACCAGGTTTTAGGAAGTGAGCTGTGAATAGTGACCTGGTTTCAGGTAGTCTGCTATGATTAAAATTTCTTCTAAAAACAAAACATAAAATGGACCTACCAGAAATGGTAAGATATAATGTAATCCCCATTGTTTAATTCAGAGAACTGAGTTTAAAATAAGAAAGGGAGAGAGAGGAGAGAGGGAGAAGAGAGAGAGAGAGAGAGAGAGAGAGAGAGAGAGAGAGAGAGAGACTGGAGAAAGTAATGTACTGGTGATACTAATGTATCGCTAAAGCTTTGCTTCTTATTTTATTTTCATTATAGTAAGATGCCTTGGTGTATGTTCTCTGGCCCATGTGAACTTATTTCTTTGTGTCAGTCATTGTAAAGGCTACTTTGTGCGATGGAGCTGTAGGTCAGTGGGAGAATGACTGCCCAGCATGTGCACAAAGCACTAAGTTTGAACCCCGGCATTGCATATCCACAAATACTCCCTCCCACCCAGAAAGCGAAATAAAAGAAAAATACCTTTGGCAGATACCATTAACATGCTGCTGGGGAAGTCAAAGGCCTTAGGGGGAAACTTCTACTGTTATTTAACTAAATTGACATAGCATCAGACTGTCTTCTGAACATCCATGTTTATACCCATAGACAAACAGTATTTTCAGCCTTAATCAGAGAAGCCTTTCTTTGCAGTGAGGAGTGGTGAATGCAGAGACTCAGAAATGCTCTAGGTGCTGAGAATAAATGGCAGTTGAGTGTTCATCCCTAAATAAGATATTCAAACCATGTCCTTTGCAGCTCAGGGATTATCTTCCAAGAAGGGTTGGGGAAAGCATAGGAACCAGAAAGTAGAGGAGCAATGTGAAATGTCTTCTGGCATGGCAGCCATTGAAATCGAACTCACAGGAGCTTGGCTGATCTTGCCCGGGGTTTGCACAAGGCGTATCCTACCAACAGCCAGTCGTGGGTGAGGGAGAGGCTGCCTTAGACATTCTTGCTGAGCTATTAGCTATGGATGGATTCTAGGAAAGGAAAAGCCACTAAATTCAGTCTCCTGTCACCGGTGCACCCGGTGGACAGTCTCCAAATGGACATTTCCAAATCCTCGTCACACAGCCCAGGTCAAACTCAGTGGATCATAGAGCAAAACATAAGGACATGCATGTGCAGAAGAGATTTTCAGAGAGGCAGGGATGACAGGCTGGGAGGGAGAGAAGGGTTGAGGGATAGTAATCAGAATTACGGTATACATGTACAGAATTTTTAAAGTAATAAAATAATACTAAAGATCTTTGTTATTATTATTGTATTATAAAGAATATAAGCAACCACCTACGTGAGGAGTACATGGGTTGATGTGGTTCATGTTTGCACATTCCATAGTATTTATGGATCTTCATATAGCATTGGTTTAATATTTGCCATCTGTCTGTCTGTCTGTCTTCTGTCTGTCTATTGGGGTGACACATAAATATGTGCCTTCTGAGGACTGAACCATGGCAAGTTCCTCCCCACACTTAGCAATCTCACCTCCCTGCATGCCTTTAAATCATCATCCTACAAGATTAATCTTCCTCTTACATACCCCAGACTTGATTACAGATAGAAATACTCAATCATACCTGTGAAACCCTTTGTTTTTCCTATATCCTATCAAGGGAAGTAGGTTTCCCCTGGCATCCAGTCCTCCCCTACACATACTTCACATGCAATTTGATCTGTCCTGTCTAATTTGTTTTCAGGAGAATGGGTAGCTTGCAGGCAACACTATAGATTCTATGACGGCTAATGAGGATGTCAGATGCTTATGCAGAGTACACAGAACTATCCTGTGATGAGATTCACTGAGCAAGGGCCTACAGTTTGATCTCAGAACAGAAGAAGGACTGCTGGCTACCTGCAGCTTCTGAATTACAGGGGTGAGGGCAGCTCTGTTTCTTTTTTGTTTGATTGGGTTGAATACTTCCATCACAAACGCACATCAGGTGAATACTCTAGCCTTAGATACTTCAGTTTAAAATTACTGAAAAATATAACAAATCATATTATTAATACTTCATTAATTAATTAAATTAATACTTTATTACTTTGCAGAAAAAAATCTGAGTATGTGAATTATTTCTCCGAGGAATATGAGTCAGTGCAAGCCAAATTTAAGTATAAAGGCAGGTTTATTGGGGGCAAGTTCACTGACCACATAGGAGAGAATCAGTGAAGTCGCCATGCAGAGGGAGGCAGAGAGGAAGGGGAAGAGAAAGAGAGAAAGCACAAGTGGAGTGGTGTGTGTGTGTGTGTGTGTGTGTGTGTGTGTGTGCGCGCGCATGTGTGTGCGCGTGTGCGTGTGCGTGTGTGTGTGTGTGTGTGTGTGTTAGAGAGAGAGAGAGAGAGAGAGAGAGAGAGAGAGAGAGAGAGAGAGAGAGAGAGAGAGAAAGAGAGGGAATCAAAATGCAAAATGTATGGATAGGGAGAAGCCTCTGGGTGAGAGGAAGCCCTGGGCTGGAAAGTTCAGGGCAGACAGGGTGGGGTTTGCCAGGCATGCCCTGTTACAGCTTGAACTGGGGGGTGCTGGGACAATCTGGAGTCCAGGTCCACTTTGGTATGTTAAGTATGCACTTCAGCCTATAGTCCTGGGTCTGGAACCCAACATGAACCACCCTTGGTCAAACTGTTCTTACCTGAGATAGGAACATCTCCATCTCAAAGATGATGGGGAGCTTTGCTGTAAGTCCATCAAATCAGTTAATAACCAAAGCAAAATTGGAAGGAAGACTGGGAAGAAGAAATCAAAGAGATTGAAGGAGGAAAAAGAGATGGAAGGAGAAAAGGGAGAGTGGAAAGGGAAGAAGAAAGAAAAAGAAAGAAAGAAGGAAGGAAAGAAGGAAAGAAACAAGGAAAGAAAGAAAGAAGAAAGAAGAGGGAAGAAAGAAAGAAGTAAGTAAGAGAGAAAGAATGCACTGTATGAAGGAGAGAAAAGTGGGAGGTGATTGCATATCGCTGTTAACACATGTCAAGTGAGACGACCTTTACTGGGATAAAGACCAGGGTCTTTTGATGCTGCTACTTTCTGCCTAGAACCCACAGGATGATTCATTTTTGGGTCATGAATTCCTTATGACTCGAGTAATACTAATTTTCATCTTCAAGTGTCTTCTATACTTCCATGGTGACCACTGCTGAGTATCTCTTTACTGACTCAGAACTAAGAGCCAAACAAACTCAGGGAATATAAAAAGGGGGAATGAGTCATTCCTTGGAAACAGGGGTAGGTAGCCTTTTCTTAATTGAGTATCTGTCCCTAACGGAAGAACAGAGAGGGGGATTCCAAGCTAAGGGAATACTATGAACACAGGGAATGAGGCTTGCACATCTAGACTGTAGTAAGAACCTTCTGAGAGGCAACCTCTGTAAGGCTGAGCGCTGGGCTCGGCAGGAAGAAAGTACTCATGTATAGAAGCTGAGAAAAGGCTTCATTCTCCATTGTGCAGCAAATGACAAAAACCTACAGAAACAAAGGGCTGCACTGGCCAGATTGCTTTCACTATAAGGAATACATAACATCATCTATATGAGGCAAGCCTCAAATGTGCATGGTTTTGACACGGAGCCCATGACTAGTTGGTTCTATTGTGTTGGGTCTGTGGCCAGGTGGCACCTGGTGGCCACTGGCGTGTGATCAAGCAAACCACTTAACTCATGGCAAGAAAACAACAGAGGAAAATCAGGGCCCCACAGTCCCCTTCAGGGACATGCTGTTAGCGTTTCCTGGTAAAAGGAAGCGTACCTTGGCTGATTGGAGCCAAGGAACACCACAAAATCACACCATGCCACCCGCCTCACACACATTTATTGGGGCATAATAGAGGCTGTCTCTGAGGAAGGGTGGAAAAGAGTAGGCTGTGGAGAAACTGGCTTTTTATAAAGGGGTATAGCATATGCACATAGGGAGAATATGTGATTTGTGGCAACGGTGGTTGATGGGCTCTGCCTCTGGGATACTGAATATGGGGTTGGTGGGTGGGTGGAATTTTCCAATATATCTTCTTTTTATTTATTATAAAATGTGAGAAAAATTAGGCATGACTGGCTAGGCAGGATTGGGCCACTATGCTCTTTAGACTGCTTCCTGATATCTTGGGTTGTTGACATCTTTGGGAGCTGTTGTTCCTCACTCTCAGGACATGACATACTCAATAGTTATGAGTCTAGCTCTGTGACAAGTGGTTGCTAGTCCTGTAACAATAAGTGATTACTTGTTTAATTAGACATTTGTTTTCAATTTGTCACTTGAGAAATGTAAAGAAGAAGTTGATAGAGTAGGTTGCAGTTATTAAAAGCAAGAAAATAAGAAGTAGGATCAAGAAAAGAAGTATTCATTTCCATATTGGGCTCTCAAAGGCCCAGAAGTTGGAGACATTGAGTTGTTCCCTACATAGCTGAAGGTCTATTTAAAGTTGTTGGATTTTGTTTTTTACTATGCCTATTGGTTGACATAGAAGCAGCATTCCTCTTGGAGGGAAAGGCAAGCCCACCAGTCTCAGCTGTAAGAAGATCTAGTCCCCATCGGCTGGGGAGTACTACCACTACCAAGGAGTCAATTGGTCCTTAAAGGGTAACTGGGAAGAAAACAGATAAAACGAGGTCATGGCAGTGGTTAATCCCACTGTCCAGGTAGTGGTGCCTCAGTTATTCCTGTAACACCCAGGAGAGGCAAGATTTGAACTGCCCTTTTATTTATGTCAGGCAGTTATTGAGTTCACAACCAGATTTACAGGGTCTCTTCTCTGTGTTTCACCTCCAGCTAGGGGAAGAGAAATGCTAGCATTCAAACTCCTGACTAATCAGTATGTAGGAAAGGGTAGACTTATGTACTGCAAAGAATCAAGGTGTCATGGATAGTAGGATACTGGGGCTGAGGTAGGTACCAAGAATTAAGGGTTTTTTTTTGCAGTCTGAGATTTTTTTTGTTTATTTTTTATTAGATATTTTCTTTATTTACATTTCAAATGTTATCCCCTTTCCTTGTTTCCCCTAGGAAAACCCCCTCTCCTATCTCCCCTCCCCCTGCTCACTAACCTACCCAGTCCTGCTTCCCTGAACTGGCATTCCCCTACCCTGGGGCAATGAGCCTTCACAGGTCCAAGGGCCTCCCTTCTCATTGATGTCTGACCAGGCCATCCTCTGCTACACATGTGGCTGGAGCCATGGGTACTCTTTGGTTGGTGGTTAAGTTCCTGGGAGCTTTGGGGATACTGTTTGGTTTATATTGTTGTTCCTCCAGAAGCAGTCTGAGAAATTTAAGACACCTACAAAATGTATCCCAGACACCTTAAAGCAGTTTGTTGTGACAAAGAAGGTGGTAAGAAGAGGTAGGCCATTGTAGCAACACTAGACTCCAGACTCAAGGCAGTTGGTGAATGGCGAAGTAAGGTTATTTGAGGAAATTACAGGGGCAGTTATGAGCTAGTTCCCGGAGGAAGACAGAGCCTTCAATTCTCAAAGCAGTAAGGTGGGGTACCATTAAGGGGCCAGGTGACTGGGGTTAGAGTCTGAAGAGGAAGACAAAATGACAAGTTTGTATTATTTAGGAGAGGGATGTTAAAGAGGTGATGGCCTTGGGGTAATGTTGAATCGCTTCCTTAATCTTTCCTATCTCCAGGCATTGAGGAATTTGGATATATTTTCTCTGGATTTTAATCATGCTCACTAAGTGCCAGGAATTGAGGAAATAAAACACCATTTTCCCACCTGCCATCCAATGGTCCATGATATAGAAGTAAAGGGCTCCATTTTGTTAATCAGAATGTGGCAAATGATATTGACAATACCAGTATGGGCAGGCTCCATACCTATCTGGCCACTCTTTGCTATAGGCAAAGCTGGTTATAGAGAAAGCAGGCAAAAAGGTCAATAAATGAGGGAAGAATGGTGAATGTAGTGGTAATGGGAATTTTATTGGCTCCTGATACATATTTAGAAGAACTGATTGCTAAGGGACAGTTTCTTGAGCCTCTATACTTCCTTTGTAAGAGTTACCCTGGACAGAAGTGGAAAAGGGAAAAAGGAGGAAAGGCCTTTGTCTAATCCAGAGGAGTTGAGCACAGCTACTGAGGTGAAGCCTCATTCTTCTGGAACAAGAGACAAGGTGGTTGATCTCTGTGTCTCCTGAATCTTAAGGGAGTAGGGTCCTGTTTGGGTTGATATGTAGGAAGGAAAGTTACCTTGAGGTGGAGGAGAAAGAGGCTTGGGGTGGGATAAGTGAATCCAATGAAGAAGATCCTCCGACTTAGCAGGTGTAGGGGCTATAAGAATTACCTTCAAGGGGCTCTCCATTTGGGGGAAAATGGAGAAAGACATTGGTTCAGAGGGGAGAGGACCTGATCCCCAATGTTGACTGGAGATGGACAAGCGTTGGCCTATGGCCAAGATAGGTGGTGGTTAGTAAAGTTCCACGGGAGGGAGAGGAAATGACAGAGTAAGGGGGTGAATAGGTGATTCTGGAGGAGAGGCAGGGGTTTGGGTGGAAGACTTGGGAGCTGAACTTGTCCTATACATGATCTTAAATTGCAAGATTGAAAGAGCTCACTTGGGGAGAGCCAGTAGCCTGAGAATGGTCCATGGTGGGAATGTTACCCAATCATGATAAAGTTCTTGTGACAATGTGGTAAGGATGATTTTTTTTAAAGGAGGAGGCAGTTCATTCTATTTTTTCCTGCTCACTGGGGATGATATGGGAAATGGAAATGCTGAGGGATGTTGAGAGCTTTGGATAGGGTTTGGAAAATCTAGGAGTTGAGTTCAGGGTAATTTTCTGACTTGATGGAGGTGGGGATTCCAAAGCAGGAAATGATTACCCCGAGGAGGAAGCTGGAGACTGCCTGAGCTCTGTTATTGGTTATGGAGAATGCCCTACCCATCCTGAGAAGGTGTCCACTGAGACCAGGAGGAACCTAATGTTTGGGGCTATAGGTATGTGGGTAAAGTCAAGTTTCCAATTGGTTCTGGGTAGAGATCCTCTGCTTTAATGAGTAGGAAGAGGGGAGCTGGAATAACTGGAGTTGAGGGTCTAACCTCTGACAAATTTTACAAAGGCAGTAATATCCAGAGCAGAGAAATGGTGGGGTGGTGATTGGGGAATAGGTGAGGGGTGGGGTGGAAGAGGACATATGGGACATATGGTGAGGGGGTAACGGGGAAAGGGGAAAGCCTTCGGAATGTAAACAAAGAATATAGAAAATTAAAAAATTGTAAAAAATAAAAATAAAAAAATAAAGTAAAAAAAAGAAAAGAAATGGAAACCCTCAAGAGTGGGCTACAGGTAAGGCAAGTTCTAACTATTAAGATGGAAGAGGTAGTGTAGGTAGGACAGAATTTGTCAAATCTCAGGGGATGATAGTAAGGATGTGGGTTGTAATGCAAGGATGTCCTGCAGTGGATGAGAGTGCTCTGTATCTCCAAGGACCACAACTCTATCTGCTTTATCAGCTAGGTTATTTCCCTTAGAGATGATAGCATCATTGATCTCTTGGACATTTCCTATAGCTGTAGGAGATAAGAGCCCTTTAATAGGTCATGATTTGGTCTGAGTTACTTATTGATCCTCCCTTTGTTGTAAGTAGCCCACACTCTTTCTCGATGGCAGCATGGGATGGAAAGGAGGGAAAAGAAGCATATTTGAGTTTGTACAGATACTTAGGGATTGTCCTTATATCAATTGGAAGCCACTAGTGAAAGCCATTAGGTGAGCCAGTTGATTAATGGTGTGGAGAGGGAGGGCCTGTGCCTCAGCTTCCTTGGTACACTATGGTGTATCCTGCTTGGGGGGCCCTTGTGTAAAATGGAACTACCATCTGTGTACTAGTTATAGATGACTTGAGGAGATGTGTCCTCCTGTGTGTGTAAAGGTTGAACCACTGCTTTCTCTAAGATTTCAATGGAAGAATGAGATGGGGAGTGGTCTGTATTTGGTCAAGGAAGATTTAAAATGCTGAAGGGTGGGCATGATTGGAAACTAAATGTGGCAACTTCTACTAGTAATATCTGGAGAGAGAGAGAGAGAACCTGTGAAGGAGGTAGAGTCTGTAAGCCCTTATATGTTTAGAGGTGGGACAGATAGGGGGAGGTGAAGATAGTGGTAGGGGACCCCAAAATTAGACTTTTGGATTCACAAAACAAGGAGTGTGGCACCTGCCAAAGCACATAGGCAGAGAAGGTGCCCATCCCTGGGTGGTAAGGTCTCATTTTTTGGTAGGTATACCATGGTGCAAAGGAAGTTATCAATTGGTGGCTTAGGATAATGAAGACATATTTTTCTCTTTTATAGAGAGGGAGAAGGGAGAGGTTAGATTTAGAAGGTATAGGGCTTGGGTTAGAAGGACCTGTTGGAGCTTCTGAAAGAGCTAGGTCATCAATGGGTGTGGGAAGGGTTCATGTGAAGGGTTAGGGCTGTTTCATATAGGGGGCAGGCAAGTGGGGGGGAGATTTCCAGGAGTATAAAATGCAACTATTCCTAGGAATGATATAAATCTCCTCTTTGGAAGAGGGGACTTTGAAGGACTGTATTAGATGGTTTCTATCCAAGGTAATGGTTCTGTGGACTGGGGTAATGGTATAGTCCTAATGAGGTTCCCTGAGGGGTGGACAGCTGGACCTTACATGGTGAGATTCTGTAGCCCTAGCTGGACAAGAAATTTAGAAGAGTTGAGGTGTCAATTTGGTTAATTTGTAGGAATAGACTGCAGAGGATAATGTCATCTACATACTGTATAAGTGTAGATTTGGGGAGAGACAAAGAGTATATCAGAGGTCAGGGATGGATCAAAATAGGTATAGGTTGTCCTAGAACCTCTGGGGTAGGGCAGTACAGTTAGTTTGATAGAGAGGTGAGTGTCAGGGTTAGTCCAGATGAGAGCAAAAATGTTTTATGACTGGGTGTCAAGGGGGATAAAGAAGAAAGTCTTGAAGTCTAAGAAATGAGAGGTCCCTGGGAAGATAGTGGAAAGAATGTACGGGTTACTATGACAGGGTAGAGAGGGACCACTGCAAAACTGGTGAGCCAGGAATCTTGAACCAGGCAGCAGGTAGATAGGTAGGTCCTGTGGGTCTTTTAAATCACAAGTACAGGAGTGTTAAATGGTGGGGGTGGGGGGATTAAGGGGGAAGGCAGAGCGAAGTAGTGTTTTTCTTAGGAGGTCAGAGATTATAGGCTTAGGTCCTTCGAGGCTCTGGATCAAGAGGGGGTACTGGGTTTGGGTGATGTACCAGGTTGGGTCTTTTAATCAGATGACGACAGGGGAAAATGTTGACAATAGAAAGGTTTTAGGCATCCCAGACCGGGGGTGGGAAGGTCTACCTGAGAGGCTGGCAAAAGAAATAGCATGTTGGACCAAGTATATTGGAGGGATAAAAGAAAGAGAAGAAAGACTGCTGCCAAACTTGGGGAAATGGGGAAATCAAAGGAATAGAGGCTCCAACTTTGGCTAGGGGAGGGTCCCTTCTTAATAAAGGGACAGGACTGGTTGGAACCACCAGGAGAGACTATGTGAGAGGAGCAACCCCAGAAATGCAACGCGTGCTGGGGTTCAGCAAGGTCCTTAAGGCTGTGCCCCAACCCTGCCATGGAGACACAGAGAGAGGCGGGTCTCCAAACCTCCATCAGGACTGCATACATGGCCCAAATGTACAGGGGTAAGGAGCTGTCTTGGGGGTTGGTCTGTGGCTGTGTATACAAATGCCAAATTTGGGATGCCTCTAGACACGTGAATTCTCATGTATACCAACCTTTGTTGTGTTGACCTTGCTACACAATTTAGAGTAATTGGCTAAATAAAAGTAGCTATAGCCAAGTCGTAGGGAGAATAGAGGTAACCAGGAAACCTGGTTGAGCATCACAGATAGGAACCATGAGGGAAAGGAGGAGAAAAGAGGATGAGGATGATGATGATGATGATGATGAGGAGGAGGAGGAGGAGGAGGAGGAGGAGGAGGAGAAGGAAAAGGAAAAGGAGGAGGATAGAGAAGCAGAAAAAAAGGAGAAAGAAAAGACAGAGAGAACAGGAGGTCTTCATTAGATATGATGGACCAGGAACATGTGGCCTAGAGAAGTGTCCCTTAGGAGAGACTGATGGAGCAGAAATAACCCAGGCAAGACTCAAGCAGCAAGGACTTGGGGAGCTCATCTGGGGGAATTAAGTCTATTGTATAGAAAAATAGATTAGGGGTAATTTGCCCGGTAATTGTACTAAAGCTGATTAAAATAATCCATAAGACTCTTCCTCAATCATTGGGGGGCTAACTGGGTCATATTAATAACTAATAGAGTCACTAAATAACATTTAAAAATACCATTTATAGAGATGGGTTGCCCTGACACCACAATGACTACCTGGGGCTGTATGTCAAAAATGACAGTGGTTGAGTCAAGGGAGCCAGGCCCCTTCAGTCATACATGGCCAGGCCCAAGAGGTTGTTTGGCAAGTGATCTGGGTCTGATGTCCCCATGCCAGGACATGGGGAACATGAAGAACATGGGGACAGTCACCATCCAATGTCCCTCTTGATAGCACTTTTGGACATCGCCATGATGGCCTGTGAGTGCTATGTCAGGCCCAGGCCTAGTGAACTCTCCTGACCACTTTGAAGCAGGAACTTAGTGGTCCCTGAGCCTTAGGAGGCAAGGGAGCCTGGGAACTCACCGGAGCTGGTTAGATGGCCTTGGTGGGTTTTTGGTATTTCTATTTACAGGATTTAAAAAAATATTTCCCATGATGCACCTTAATGGCCAGTGCTAAGACTTTTGCATGTGGTCCTCTCTCCAAATGATTAAGTTTGGCCTTAATATCAGGAAAACTCTGGGAAAAGAAAGAGACCATGAGGAGTTGTTTACCCTTTGGGTTTTGGGGGGATCTACACTGGAATACTGTAAGATGGTCATTGTGAGGTGTTCTAGGAATTGAGATGGGTTTTTGTGTTTGTCCCAGATGACCTCCTGGATTTTCTCATAGTTACTGGTTTAAGGAAAGACGTATGGAGACTGGCCAGGAGACAAGTCGTAAACTGATCTTTAGTTAGAATTCCTCCTGGGTATTGTAGTTCTATAGGGATTCAATTTGGGGGTGTAGGGGGATGTCTCAGCCCTGGCCAGGTATTTGATGTGTTAGTTTGGTGGACTTCATCTGCATGTGCTTTAGCTTGCTCCCAAACTTGCCTGGACTCTTCAGGAAGTAGATTGTTCATTAGAATCATATATATGTCATGAAAGTGAGAGTATAGGATTGGGTAATATATTGGAATTCTCTCACGATAACAGAGGAGGTAGAGGCATTAGGCCACATCTTTTATTCTGTTTGAAAGAGTCTACTTAAGGAAAGGGGGCATGGACTTTGACCATGCTACCCACCCCAGCTACCTCCAGTAAAGGGAGAACTGGGCCAGGTTAAGCTGGGTGCAGGGGAGGTAGAGAGGTCCCACTGTGGAACAAGGGTGAGTAGCAGGGTGGGGGAGTATGGGTGGGGGGACTGAAGGCTGCGGATAGAGTACAACTGGGTGCCATGGCGCCATGGTGGCATGTTGCTGGAGAGGAGGAAGAGACCTAAAGAGCTGGAGAAGGAGAAGGGGCTGTGTGTTAAGACCAATAAGGTGTGTTGGAGAGGAGGACTAGTTAGCAGAGTAGTAAGAGTAGTGGAGGATCCTGTTCTTCAGGTTTCATAGCTAGAAATAACTGAGTCGATGAAGAGGAAGAGCAGAGGGAAGTCGTGGAGCAAAGAGAAGAGAAGGCTCAGATGTAGGGAGCCTCCCTCTGTTTCCTTAGTTGCTGGCAGTAGTCCCTGATAAGGTCAGGATATAGGGTGCCACTAGGCAGCCATTTTGACTGGTTATCTAAGGGGTAATGAGACCAGGTTTGCCTACAAAGACAGATCAGTTTGGAAGCCCTTAAGTTAGGTGCTAGGTGGACCAGTTGAAGGTTCTCCAAGAGGCAACCCAAGGGGGAGCCCAGAGATACGGGTGATGATGCAGTTCCTATGGATGAGGTAGATGGAGTAGTACAAAGCCTAATGTCCAAGGCATCCATAGGACCAAAGGGCACAGAATGAAGAAGGCACAAGCTGTAAGGTGGGTCATTATCTCACTGCACTGGGGACAGAAGCTAAGCCTGGCTAAGACCAAGATTGCCTCATTGGATTCCTAAAAGCATTTATGCCCACCGAAGTGAAAACTTACCAATTGCCACTGTTGGATGGGGTACCCAGGGAACTGGAAAGCGAGTCTGTTGCAGAGATAAGAGATAGGGTCCCAGTATGGTTTAATTCCCCGAGAAAGAATCATGCAGGTTCCAGGATATTTTACTGAGTCTCAGTGCCAGTGTTAGGGTTACAGGGAAGGTGGAAACAAAGGTATCTTGTGGGTTGGAGCCAAAGCACACCAGTACAAAGTCACACCTTGCAACAGGCCTCACAGGAAAGGTTTATTGGGATTTATACAGAGGCAGCCTCTGAGTGGGGATGGAAGGGAAAAAGAGAGTAAGCAGTGAAGGCACTGGCTTTTTATAAAAGGGGTATAGCACATGCACATAGGGAGAATGCGCAATTTGTGGTGACAGTGGGACTGTGTGGCACTTTGGTGGCCAGTGATGACCTGGCTGCTATCATTGGTTCCTGAATGTGAGCTTGGGGCTGGGGTTTTCCAACACATGCCTTCTCCCCAACCCCAGAGACCTAAAGATTTCCCATTATTCCCTCCTTGCTGCACCTCTTCTGAGAAGCAAGGATTTTAACACGTGTCTTTGATGGGATAATCATGATCTTAAGTATATCAAGGCATGTTTTTAACATGTAGTGAATTAGGGGTCACCTGAGACTGTAATATGAGTGTGCACATGTCCTGTGTGTCCACATTCAACTCAGTTTCTTCGTACTTCTCTTAGAGATTGTGAACAAGAAACATGACATCTACTCTCACAAATGTCATGTGAACATGTCTCACCCCTCTGTCCCATGTGTAAGGACTGTGGTCATGAACTTGACCAATAACCTTAAGTGCTCAGTTTTAGTTGTATTCTAGTTTCATCCTGTGACTGTGACAAATCCATGACCAAAAGTAACTTTAAAGGAAGAAAGGGTTTACTTCAGGTTTGTCATTACAATCTGTCATAGAGGAAAGTCGGGGCGGGCATTAAAGCAAGAACTTGAACGCAGGCCTGGTTGCTGTCTCATGTGGAAGCACGCACTGTCAAAGAAGTACAGCAGGAAGCATGGAGGAATGCTTGCTAGCTAGCCCCCAGATAACTTAACCCCAACTAGCTTTCTTATCTACCCATGTCCACCTGTCCAGGGAATGGTGCCGCCCACAGAGGGCTGGGTCCTCCTGCAATCATTAATGATCAAGACATCCTCCACAGACATGTACACAGGCCAGGCTAATCTGAGCAGGCCCACTGCTCAGATTATCCTGAGACTCCCTTTCCAGGAGTTTATGCTGTGTCAAACTCACAGTCAAAGCTAACAAAGAGAAGCTCTATTAGGAAAGAGCCAGCTATTAACAAGCACTTACATAAGTAAACAATCTCAGGGAGTAACAAGTACATTGAGGAAAATCAGGTACCAGGTTTCCTAGGTGACGGACTCTCATTTGGTCCATTGCACTGTATTCAGATGACCAGCTCACTGTCCTGACAGCAAAGGTTGTGAGTGCATGCCTGGTGTCCAGCATTTTACTTACTTAGAGCACAGTCTTCCTCTACAACCATTCAAAGCAGTTTCAAGTTGCTTTTGGAGGGCATTTAGGAAAAGCAAATTTGAGGTAGTTTAGTGGACGTCACAGAAGGGGTGGCTAGGGTTGCTGTGGGGATAGAATCAGATACCCTTCAATGTCTAGGGCAGCCACAGCATAGAAGACATTTCCACACAACCAAGCAGAAAGCTGCTTAGAAACAAACAGCAGAGATGCGAGGAAGCTCTGCTACGAAGGGGCGTGTCCATGCAGTTGCTAGTGTGTAGACACACAAAAGAAGAATCAAGGTAGCTTTTGTGACCTGGCCCACCTGCGTCAGGGAGAAGAGAGGACGGAAGTGTGAAACCAGAAGGGTTGGCGACGGGGCTCAAGGCCGTAATTCCAACCGTAGCGGACCAGTTAGGAAAAACTGAACGAAAACTACGTGAGGTCTATTTTGAGAGCTGTCTTAAGGATCCTGGACTCTGCACTCTGAGACAAACTAGAGGCGTACAGAAGATGGATGCTGTGTCGAGGCAGCCGCCGTGGAGAACCTCGGCTGCACGGGGAACTTGGAATTTGTCGTTTCCTTGGTTTTGTCACAATATCCCATTGTTAACACCTGCCAGCCTTGTCGTCCTAAGCTGCCACGCTGTTTCCGAGATGAGCCACAACAGGTGTGCCAAATATCGGGCCATTAGCGAGTGGTAATTCGCAGGCATGAATATTTATCATCTTGTAAAGAGGCAACAAAAGCCTACCATTGAAATGTGTCTACCATTGAAAACATTGTGCAGCAATGTCCTCCAACCAAAATTGTTTGAGCTTCTCATTTATGCGAGGGGACGAATGGCTCCTCTGTAATTTCCCATTAAGTCAATTTATTTTCCCAGCCGTCTCTCCATCATAACACAAGGCTGAAAAACTCTTGATTTTATTGAGCTGGGAAAGTCTCCTCACAGTATATGGAGCTGACTGCACTGGGTATGCAAATATCCACTCTCATGCTCCCCATGATACCTGTCTCCTCCCCACAAAGATGCTCCAAGGAGCTGGACAGACATTGCTGTGGCCTCTCGGTCTTCATCTCCTCCTTTTATTATTATTACTGTTTCCCTCATTTCCTTCCTCCACTTCTCTGTTCAAAAAAAAAAAAAAATCTGAACAAAACGAAAATGAGGAAAAGAGGAGAAAGCCCAGAACTGGATGTGAAGAATTGCACATAGGCACCTTTTCCGATGGGGCCTGTGAATTCCCCACATTCATAGAGCTCCAGAGAGTATGTGCTTTGTCTTTCCTTCCTTTTCCTTTTGTCATTGTAGCGGGAATGCAGAGCCATGCAGGAGCTGAGCAAATGCTCTGCTACTGAGATGAATACTCCTCCCGTGCCTGGGCTTAAGGTTTTCAAGGCAATGTCTCCATGCAGCAGGCTGTGCCTGACCGTCTCTAGTCCACATTGGCCTTTACCATGCAGTCTTCCTGCTTCAGCCTTCTGAGTGCTGGGGTGGTAGGTATGTGCCATTGTGCCTTGTGACTGTGTGCTCTCAAAGCTATCCATCCCCTCCCCGTCTCCCTTCGTCCCCCTCTATTCTTTACCACTCTTTATCCACATATGTATATATACACACATATGTGTGCATGTATATATGTGTATGTGTGTACACACACACACACACACACACACACACACACGAGCATACTTATGGTAGATGATACAGATATAGAGGATGAACCATCCGTTTGCCTTCATTTCTGCTGTGTGAAAACCCTGAGGCAATGTGACTTGTCACTTTTATAGCAATTCACCCATAAACATACCCTTCTTATGACCATGGATGCCGTAAATAAATAAATAAATAAATAAATAAATAAATATGTGTGTGGTATACCATATATGTGAAATTAACAAGCGACAATGAAAGCAATAATAAATGGTTTCCCTCAGCTTTGAGTATTACTATGTCCGAGGAAGCCATGACGGGCTCTCAGTGAGTGTGGTTGGCCCTGGGCCTGGGCGACCATCACTAACAGCACTGCCCCGTGCTGGGGCTGTGCTGTTCACTCATGCCAGCGCTTTCCTGTGTTTCTGCCAGTCATTCGTTTTCTCTCAGTTCAAAGTCAAGGTTGAATTTTCCCTTTCTGCACCTGGCCTCTACTGATTTTATCTTTAGACTTGAGGAGATACAAATTTCAGTTAACCAAATATAAATTTGAGTGTCACAATGAACAGCCCCTCCCCCCCCCACACACATATACTCACGCACACATACACACTGTTGGTATCAGGACCTACAAAACCTATGACATCACATAGGTGACAGCATGACCTAATACATCTGTTGCCAAGGCAACAGCCACCATATTCCCAAAATGCACTGGGCTCCTCACCTTTACCTGTGAGCATATCACCATCTGTATATTTAAGAGTAGCACACACACACACACACACACACACACACACACACACACCGCTCTCTCTTCCCCTCTTCTCTTTCCACCGTCACCTCTGTCCTTTCCCTTCTCAATAAACCTCAGGTGGAACTGTTTGGCCTGCTGTGGTCTTTTTGGAGCTGCAGCTGCTGCCCGCCGACCCCAAACACATACATACGTGTGTATGCGCGCGCACACTAGAGCATGCAACATGCCACCCCTCCCCACCTCTCAGCAGAGTGAACACTGGAGACTCAGGAAATCTTGCAAAAAATATGATTTTCAGCCCAGAATAGTGAGCGTGTTGACTGAGCAGTGCACGGTTTTCATAACCTTGAACCCAGATCCCCACCCCCTCCACTGGTTGAGTAATCAGAGGAGCTCAATCTTATACACCATCCATCGAGGTTTCATCCTTTTCTCTGCTACTTACATTTCTCTATTTCTTAACATGACCATATGTGGATTCATCTCCACATTTTACATCCTGCTTATTTAGAGGCTTATCAGCCGCATGCCCTTGTATCTACAGGCAAGCTTGGCTGTTTGTAATCTTCTCAGCTTGGTGGGTAGCTCAGTACTAGAGTTTGGGTGAGGATGAGCATTGGTAGCAGTAAATGGCAGGGATCTGGCACTTTTGTTCATCTGTTAAAAGAAAAAAGAAAAAAAAGCCGAGGCACAGCGCAGAAGTGGAGTGTTTGCTTAGCACAGGCTAGGTTCTAACTCCACACCCCACAGAGCCTGCCCTGACCCCAAAGGAAAATAAACACGATTTCCCTATAGGATCCTAACTACATAGAATTATTGAGGACGGGAAGAAAAGCTATTTGGGGGCAGGGACCAGCAGGTGTGGAGCCTTCTGGGCAGCCTTTGACCCCTTAACTAATTACTTTGTAGTGATGCCTGTCGGATCAAAGTCACTTTCTTTTTTAACTTATAAACTTTCTTCCAAACCTTCAATTTTCTGAAATTTGACCCAACTTTGACTTCTTCCATAAGACCTAATTAGAGCACTCTGCTTCTGGAAGTGCTCCACCGTCCTTCCCACTCCCCGGTACTTCCTCGGGATTCCATGTCAAGACTCTTCCTCGCTGTGTTGAGTGACCTGTGGACAGGTCCATCTCTCCACGGAAAGCTGTGAGCTCTCGCCAGCTGGAAGCTCATTTAAGTTCAAACTTGCTTCTTCTTGCATTGCAGGTAAGGGGGGGTAGTGGGGGGGATCCTAAGAGAGACAAAGAGCAGAAAGAAGACAAAGTTAAATCTAAGTACACTGCTACCAAAACTGCTGAAAGCAAATTCCCTCATGAAAGACAGAGGAACTCAGGCAGTCTCCACGCCAGATTCATTTCTAAAAACACGCAGGTTGATGCTTCCCCTCATGGCTTGGGAGCTGCCAGCCCACCTGTACATCTGGGAGAGCTACAGGCAGCCTTATACTCTCATTCTTCTTGGGTGACGTGACACTTCCCTGGCTACGCTGCTCTGCTCTGCATACTGCTCACACGGAAGCATTTCGCCTCAGCGCGCCTTTAAAACTCTTATTATCTCAGATTAGGAAAGCCAGGCTGTGCCCCATCCAGTCATGATCTCAAACTGAGTTAATTGAAGGAAGAGGTCAGTCGGCTTTCCTGGACATCAATCAGTTAAAAGTTTGCTTGTTTAATGCAGAAATGATGACCCCCCTCGCCCTCCCCCCTTTCTTGGCTGTCAGGTGGATGCAAGGTTTCACTGAGCTGTTAAAAGATCTCAATGGATCCCACTGAGCTGTTTCAGGTTGTTTGTGACAATCACTTAATTTCCTTGTTTTGCAGCTAGCAATGATCTTAATCTTCATTCAAGATGAACCACCCCCTGTTGTTAAGGGGGGGGGCTTCTCCCATCTCAAGGGCCTTCACCTTGCTTGGGTGATCCCCTCAGGGCTGGGAAGATGGGTGAGGCAGTCACTCTGAAAGTGTGAGGATCTGAATTGGGAGTCCTGGCATCAGTGGGGGAAAAAAAAAGCCTGGCTTTGTGATGAAAGCCAGGTCTGCGGTGGGTAGGGACAGGAGGAGCCCTGGCGCTAGCTAGCTAGCTTGCCATTATAATCAATCAGTGAGTTCAGGGCTTAGACAGACCCCGTCTCCGAAAATAAGGAGAAGTGATAGAGAAAGAAATCCTGTCTTGTCTTCCTGCACCACACTTACACACACAGCACACACGGGTTCATGTGCACCCGTGTGTTCACACGGGCACACACACTGTACGCACTGCACTCACAGACACAGCAATCAGCCAAGCAAGCAGATAAACCACTAATAAAATGACACGTGGAGTTGTCCTTCCCTCCGTGCAGGGATGCAAGGCAGACTCCTCTCTCTTGCTTTTGAGTATCCTGCTGAAGATGGACCCTCAGACTAGTTTCTCCTGTAGTCATGCTTTCTCCATGCTAACACGCATGGCTGGGCTGCAAAGGAGGGAAATAGAACAAAATGACAGCCTCTGGGGGTTAGTGTACAGGGAGGGTTTTTCTTCCCCCTCCTGCTTTATACTCTTTCATACTTTCAACATTTCCTGTGATGAACACGTATTCTTTTTACAACAAGAACACATAAATGCAAGAATTAGTGTTTGCAGATCAAGCAGGAACAGAGGGAAGACAGGCATTTGATGAGATGTTAAGCTGGAAAATTTCTCAACATGAAAAAGGTGGGGGAGGCACATCAGAATAAAAGAATGAGAGTGGAAATTAGCTTGTGGCTTGAAGGATGGCCCTTATTACACACAATGCCACTGACAGGCGCTGGGCAGCCCAGTCCTTCCCTAGTGTATAGGGGCTTGCTGAGCGGATGCTCCCACCAGGAGATGCTAATTATTTCAGGGCTGTTCGCTTGCAGAATTGACAGCCTTTAAACCAATAGCACAGTTCACGCTGGAGAAATGATTCAGAGAGGGCAGGAAGGGGGGGAATTTTGGAGGGAGAGTTTGAGAGAGAGTGGGAGGAGAAAAGACAAAGAGGGAGGAGAGGAAAAGGAGGGATAGAGACAGAAAGGAGGGGAAAGGAAGACATGGAAGGGAGGTGAGGGAGAGTCGAGGGGGAGAAAGTAAGGAAGATAGGCAAAGGAAAGGAAGCGGGCTTGAGAGAGATAAAGAAAAGGAGCTGGGGGGGGGAGAGGTTGGGCAAGGCTGGGAGGCTGGAGGAACCTTGCGCCCCACCCTGAGAGTGCCTGACATCCATAACGAAGCTGGGCTAGAAAAATCAAAGCTGGACCTCCACTCAAGGGCACTGACATCGAGCCTGGAAGTCAGACAGCTGCAGAACCCCACGGTCCAGGGGCTTTATCTGGGCTGGGAAGATACTCCTTCTCACTGTGAACTTGAGATTCTTTAATGGCTAATTGCAGAGCCCAAGAAACTGTAATTTATACTCCACTTTGGAAGTCAATCAAAGAAAAGATGCCAGCAATCCGGTGATGAATGAGCACTGGGGTAAACAGGGTGGCCCAGAGGAGAGCCGGTGAGTGTGGGGCTGGATGCCCAGGCACACAGGTGTGGAGGTGAGGCTTAGGCTGCAGCTGCTACCCTGAGACTCGAGGACAGGCTGTGGATCTCTCTTTCCCTCTAGTGCTGGCCTCTGTGGCAAAGGAGTGTCAAGTCCTTTGTTGGCTGCAGATTTGATTTTTTAAAAGGGAAAAAATCTGACAAACGGGGCCGCATGTGAACAGCGCTGTTCATGAATACCCACATGTTTTTTCATCTGAGGACCACACGGATCTTATTCAGGGAAGTTGGACTTTTGAGATGGTTATGAATTTTGAATCAGAGTTTTGTTGTCAGGGGAATGCTTCTTAGAAGGAAGGAAATGTACTTTCTAACAAGATTTTCAGCAAACGTTGGCACATTCATTATGGCCACGGGCATGGAGGTGCCTCACATATATTTTGCATAATGTGGAAATAATATTCGCATTTGTGTTCATTCCAAGTCCCCCAGAAAACCACCATGAAAGCCACCAGCACAGACGAGAACATGGGTGCTTTTGATAACAAAATGTTGGTTGGGGGCAAATGCATGCATCTTACCAGCTGTCACAAAGGGCCTTCTCCATAAGTCTTTTGATATTTAGGATTATCTGGAGTAGCAAGCTCTCGTTACCTAGTGAGCTAACCCAGGAAGTCCCCTGTAGCTCAGTGCTGTATAATCCAAGTCAGATATGATCTGTGTGTCTTTTGTGTCCCTCCCTTCAGTACTAAGCCTCCTCTGCTCTGCTCATGGTAGATGCCCAACTCACATTCAGTATTTCCTGCTGAGGGACGCAGAAAGTCTGACCATGAATCTCATTTTTCATGCTTGCCTTGGGTGTGAGAGGATAAGCAGGACATGGAAAGGCAAAGAAACAGGGATGGCAGTTGGCAGGGGAGTGGCTGGGAGGCTGGTCTGCCCCGGGGAATTCTAATATGATAGGAGTGGTCATCTGAGACCATAGAGGGGGTGGGTAGCAAGGTCTGGTGGGAGGCAGAGCAAACTTAGAACTGTACTTAAGAGGATGGGACAACGACTCTCCAGAAACCCCAGCACTGGGGAGGCAGAGGCAGGAGGATGGTGTGTTCAGGTGAGCTTCATCTACACAGTCCATGTGAGGCCACAAACCTGATTCCCTGTTGCGAGAGACATTGAACAGCTATGAGTAAGCATAATTGGCATGAAAGCAGATGGGGGACTGCTTGGTGGGGGAGGGAAATAATGAGACAGTTTGAGGAAGCTAGCAGGGGTGAATGTGAGCAAGACACAGGGGTGTATAGGCATGAAAATGTCATAACGAAACACGTTATTTTGTCGGCTAACTAAAAATGATATCTGTGTGGAGATGAAGATCAAGTCAGACAAAGATTGAGAAAGAGATAGAAATGGGGAGTAAGGCTGAACACTGATCTTTATATTATATCCAGTGCACTGAACCACCGAGAACAAGAACGAAATATGACCCTTGGTGTTAACAGCGCCGACACTGAGAAACCGTGACATATATTTTAAATGATACCTGTGTGTGTGTGTGAGAGAGAGGGGGGGTAGAGAAGGGTGGGCAGGGAGGCAGGCACTTTTAAATATCAACCAGTTACAATGGAGCATCACCTAGAGAGAGTCTCAGTGGAGGAGTTCTCTACATGAGGTTGGCCTGTGGTCATGTCTGTGGGGGATTGTCTTGATTGCTTTAGTTGAAATAAGGTGGAAAGAGCCACCTGGAATGGCAGTTTTGTGGGCTGTCCCCTGAATGGCGTAAGACTGGTGGCAGCAACTAAGCACGGCAAGCCCAAAGATGGCATGGGTGCACGTGTTTCTCTCTGCTCTTCAAGCCCTGTGACGTCATCAGCTGTCTTGAGCTCCTGCTTGCTGCAATTCTAGACTGTAACCTGGAATTGTGAGCCAAGTAAACCTTTTCCTCCCTTCTGTTCGCTTGAAGCAATGGAAGGGAGACTATCGCAGGTGCGTGGCGCATGGATTCACTTTCAATATGCTCCAAATTTGTTTGAGGACAGTTCTGCATCTTAGATGATATAGAAAATAAAAAATGAGAAAAAAAAAACACGCCTTCATACAATTATCACCCAAAACTCCAAAAATCAGAGGCAAATGAAGTATCTCTTGTACATCTCATTAAATAATATCCTAAACTTTGCACAAAGAACACCTATGATTTTATAATGAGGACAATCAGCAGTGTAAATTTTAATGTATTATTTGGTAAAATGTGGTGATGGGATGTTCTTAGATGAGACAGGATATTTTTGTGGAGGGATTGGGTTTTTGCATGAACAAGGTAGATGTGGAATAAACTTACAACAAAGAGAAAATGCAGTCAGGAAGTGGGAGGCTCAAGAATGATCCTCTTTAAATACCCCTGAAGGATTAGCATGGTTACAGTTGTTTCTTAAGGTGCTTGCTTGTGTGTTTGGGTTTTTACTACTTCTGTGAGAATGTTGTACAGTGGATTTAGGTCATATTCATCCCCTTTCCAATTTCTCCCAGATCCAACACACTCCCTTCCCCACCCATCCCGTCAGCTAACCAGTGGCTGCATTCCTAAAACTGACTCTTTCTCTCATTAGCTATCAGTTGCCAATTGTTCTTCGGCCAGGAGTGGGACGCCCTGCATACCTCTCCTCTCCATACTGGGATTTTTGTCTGAATTGAGCTTGCACATAACTTGTTCATGCTGTAATAGCTGCTGTGAGTTTCTGTGTGTATCAGCCTAGCTGTGTGTGTGAGACACTGTTCCCTGTAGTCATTAAACCCCTCCAAATCCCCTGGAGAAGGGAGTTATAGAGATGTTCCATTTAGGGCCAGACATTTCACAATCTCTTACTCTTTGTGCCCTGATCAGTTGTGGACCTCTGTGTTAATCACAATCTAGTATAAATGGCTTCTCTTGTGAAGGTTGTGAGAGATACTAATCTATAGCTATAATAGTAGGTCATGAAGAGTTAGTTTAATAATATGCCGGTTTAGCAGAATAATAGTATATTATCACCCTAGGACCTGTGATATATCTAGATGAATATTCTTGGCTTGATAATGGTGCAGATATGAGGATCATCTTGTGGAGCAAGATTTGATTCCAACCAGAAAGTGGTTAGATTCTCCCATCCTATGCATGCCACAATTACACCAACAGGTATGTCCATCTGGGCCTGTCGTTATAGTGGATCACAAGGCTCACAGCTGGGTAAGACTGGTAATTGTACTTCTTTTCTGGTACTGAGCAAAGCACATTTTAGCACAATGAAAACTAGTCAGCAGGCATGAAGTCCCTAGGTTGACTGTGGCTTGATTTTTTAGCATGCTCTATGACTCAGTTATATGGGATCTTTAGCAGTGGGATCTTCTGGTTAAGTTCTGGAAGGCAATTAATAGCATGGACAATAAGCTGACATATTTAGGGATCTAGAGACCACACCGTCCAACAACTCCAAAAGGGATTACACATTATTGGACTTTTTATTTTTTGTTTGTCATATATAGTAGGTTTTATTTCTTTTCATATTTGTTTATATATGTGTGCATATATGAGTTTATATGAATCATGTGCATTTAAGTGCCAGAGAGGCCACAAGAAGTTGTTGGATGCTTTGGAACGGGAGCTATGGGTGGTTGTGATATTCCTGATGGTGCTGGGAATTGAACTCAGGTCCTACGCAGGACCAGCATGTACTTTACTGCACTGATCCATCTCTCCAGCACTGCTGGATGGAGTTCTAAGTCTGTCTTTCATATTTTGGGCCCTACCCCTCACAGGTAGCAGTGTGTGTCCTGGGGCTATGTCAGAACACCTGATTCAGAGTTCTGTGTATCTGTCAAACAAAAGTGAAAATTACATTTGACAGTTACTTGATTTCCTCTTCCTCCTCCTGCTCCTCCTCTTCTTTCCCATTAAAGAAATGCTATTTGTTTAGAACCCTTTGAGAATTCTGTACTTCTATTGAGTTGATTCTTTGGTTTGGCTTAATCAATAGATCCTCTGTGCGTGCGCACATGCGCACATGCGTGCACGTGCACATCCGTGTGTTCTAATAGTTTTTGAGTTTGTACCCATTGCAGAATGGGTTGTAAACTCTGTTTCTTTGTGGAAAAAGGGGGTTACTCACCATTAGGCTTTTCACTTCATTGAAGTGACATTCACAGAGCACAGCTCATCCTCATCTTCGTGTGAAGTGTTCAAAGTGTTCAGTCCCACCAAACTCAGAGCTTCACATTTTGAAAGGAGGCGGAGCACCCAGTAATCACTCCCTCCACAGCCTTCACTCACAATAGTGCTCTTCCTCTCCCTTCTCCCTCCCCCTCTCTCCCTCCCTCCTTCCCTTTCCCTCTCCTTCTCTCCCTCCCTCCCTCCCTCCCTCCCTCCCCATCTCTTTGTCATACACAAAAGCATGCAGGCACAAACCAGAAGTGAATAGATGGATACAAAGGGAGTGAGGGGAGAATTCACAATCACGAGGCAAGAGAGGTGGTGGCAGAAGTTGGTGTGAGGGAACGAGGCAAGCCAGAGGAAACTGATGTTGATTTGGAAGTAGAAAAGCACCTGCCCAACTCCACTACACACCTGCAGTGAGACACAAATGGGATAGAGGGACCCCCTGCAAACCCTGGAGACAAACAGGCCCTGTGCAAGAGCTGGTCTGAAATTTCAGATCATCTTAAGGAGATAAAGGAAGGCAGGCTGGCTCTAGAGTGATTTCTTCGGCGCTCCCTGTCCTGCCTTTCCTGGTTTAGCCAGGCTCCCAATTCCCAGGGTAGGGGCTCATGTCATCGTCCCAGACGTCCTTCTGTGGATGGACTTCCTGGCACCGGCTTCACTATAGCATTTTACTCTTCTGGTTTTCTTCCTCTTGAGAAATTGGGTTTCTGTGTCTCCAATGCCAACAACTGGTAGATCATTATAGTGTGTACATATTACAGCTTCTCTCTGCCAATACTGCAGCAGGCTGGCACAGGGGCAATCCACTGTGGAGTGACACAGAAACCCGAAAACAATCGGAGAGAGACTTTTACATAAATCTTTTCAAGTCAAGTATTTCCATATTACATCCCAGGAAGGCAGCTCCTGGCTGCCTGATGAATGTCCCTTCTCTTGTGGTGGCTCTCCTGGCAAGCATCCTCTGGCTCTTAAGTACTTATCAATGAGTATTTCTTCATTATCACATGCATCTTATATTTACATTATTTTGCTTGTCGGGAAGAAAGGTAAACTGCAGTCTAAGGAAAAGCTTGGTGCACACATGGGTAGGGAGAACCATGGCAGGAGGATTACTGTGGGTTCAATGCTAGCCTGGGCTCTTCAAGGCTAGCCTAAGCTCCATGATAAATTCTAAGCTAAACTGGGCTGCAACGTGAAGCTGTCTCAACAGGGAAATGGGACAAAGCATTATGTGATGGTTACTTTTAATCCTCAACATGACACACTCTGCAGGCGCCTGGGAGGAGAAACTCAGTGGGCATTTGTTGTGTGTAATCTAATGGCATTCCTGAGTGGGTGTGTCTGCATTAAATTGAAGATCCTGCCCCACTGTGGGTGACTCCATTCTTTAAGCTGAAATTCTTGAACTGTATAAGAGTAGATAAATGTAGTTGAGCACGTGCTCACACAGAAAGCATGCACACCACACCACACCACGCCACAGCACACCACACCACAGTCATTTCTCTCTGCTTTTGCCTGGAGTGATGAGATTGCCTGCTTCAGGCCAGTGAGATGGCTCAGTGCACAGAGGCCCTTGCCTTCAATCCTGATACTATTGCTCTCAATCCCTAGAAACCAACCACATGTTGGAAAGAGAGAACCGACTTTCACAAGTTGTTTTCTGGCCCCTTTATGCACACCATGGCATAGACATGGCATGTGGACATGATATACACTAAATTTTTAAAGTATAATAAAAAATTTAAAATGTTATTTATAGTCTTTAGGTCTCTATTTTCTCATCTTTGACGCTGGACACTTCTAACACTCAGCAGGACTGTTGTAATGCTAGGGATGGATGTAAATAACACAGTTAAGATCCTGGACAGCAATTCGAGAACTGTAATCATTATCAGCAACCCCATCACCCAGATGCACCTTGTGTCCAGAGATCTATAACAGGAAGAATACCTATTAAGCAAAATAAATTAAATAAACATTCACACATGAGCCTCCCCTGACAGAATCACTTTTCATTTTGTAGCATATAGGATCTTCTTGTTTTGAGTCCTGTGGACAATCTGAAGTCTGAATTAATTCGACAGGAAAATGAGCTTGTGGTTGCTTACTCTATCACAGGCTTATCAGCTTTATCAAATTACTCTGTAGGAAACAGTGGAGCCTTCCCTTAGGCGTGGTGTGGAGAAAGCGGCTCCTGTGGGCTAGCTGCCCGCAGGTTTGCCGGGGCTCCCATTCACAGCACACCTGTTCCACACAGATCTCTGCAGTGCGGGAACTTGGTCCCTTCTCCATGTTCTGGCCGTGGGCTGATGTTGGGGGATTAAGGGGCTTATTTAGTTATTAGCTGTGAAATGTCGTAGCTGCCTCTGGACTGCCAACGGCGAAGGAGGTGGAACTTCAATTATCATCAAGCAATCTGCACATGTTTGAGATGTCTTCAGAGAGAGCCCGAATGGAAGCTGGGGGAAGAAGATGATAAAGGGACAGAACCCTGGGATCCAACTTTCACCCAGTATTGAGACTTTTTCAGGATTCCTGACAAGATGGGTGCACTCTCAGGTGACCACTAGCAGCCATTATAGGATAATAACAATTGTTGAGAAGCCATTTCTCATCTTGACTCAACATATGTTTACAAAGTCCGCCTGTAGGGCTTGATGTTTGCTTCAGAGCAATGCGGCCAGTTCTTCATTTATTAATTAACAGGAACCATTTATATGTGAGTTCCTGCTCAATTAGTGTGTTTTTGTTGCCTGTTCTGTTCTAGGTAAGAGTATATGCTCTGTCCTGAGAGCTAGGGGATCCAAAAATCAGACGTAATATCTACTTTTCAGGGACACAACATCTATTGAAAGAATTGGATTTGAACAGGATACCACACAAAAAAAATTGGAGAAAAGTGGAAATTGAGATTTATACAGAGAAAATTAAGGGAGGAAGGATTCATTTTGGGTCAAGGCTGTGGGAGTGTAACACAGTCTACTCAGGTTAGAGTGGGCAGGAAGCAGAGCCAAGACATGAAGAGTTCGGGGTAAGATATCCTTTAAAGGCATACGTCAGCGACCTGTCTTTTTCCAACCAGTCGCCAGCTTCCGCAGTTCCAGATCCTACTCACTGTGCAAGTCAGTGGAGAAGTTAGAGCCTTCCAATGGAATCCAGACCTTCGCAAGCCCCACCCAGAGGGAAGCTCTGTGCATCTGAGCATCTCTCTTGCAGTCAAGTTGACAATCAAGATCAGCCACCCTTGAAGCTCTGCTTCATTTCCTGGATTTAACAGCACAGATCATTAGATGGGCAGACAATGGATCTTTCAAGCAAGAGTCACAGTCTCAGGCACTTCTTCGTAGATATCTTGTGTGATGGCTGCCTTGTCTAGTGACCTTCCCCACTATTTTTGAGTTAAAACCTATCTGTCCATGGGGCCAGAAGGTCAACCTATGAAAGAGAGAGAAGGGGAGACTAATAAGCCCCTCTCTAGATGTCCCTTTGGTCCTAAAATTGTTTCAAGTTGCCACTCTGCCTTGTTGCTACAAACTCAGTGGCTTACAGGAAAATGAGTCAATTAGCCCATGGCTCTGGAGATTAGAATCTGTAGGGTGTGATCAGTGCATTGCATCTAGAAGCTCTAGGAAGAATCTACTTTTGTACCTTTTTCTCTTTCTAGAGGGGTCAATGTTACTTAGTTCTTGACTTTATCCTTAAAGCAACCAACTTAACCTCTCTTCTGTCTCTTGGTTCCATTTACTGAGTCTCTGAATTCCTTTAAGGATGCTTGTGATGAGGTTTGACCCCTTTGGCTCATCGGAGGCAATCTCCTTTTCTCAACATCTTTAACTTACTCTTATTTGCAGAATTTCTTTGGCTATATAAGGTTCTAGGGCTCTGTATTTCCAGATTCTTGGTGGACAGTTGGATTCCTTTTCATTTTCTTTTTCTTTTTATTCTTCCTTTCTGTTTTTTTTTAGAATTTCTATTAGCCAATCTTTAACAGCCAAGGGTTCTTGTCTAGTTATTCACTAACTTATTTCTTCTCTTGGGCCTCCCATTTCCTAACTCTTCCTTCAAATAGGCCCATCCCATAGTTACACTTCAGTGGCTATGACTGTCCTTGAACATTTAGCTACAGCCCCTGCTGCAGCATCTATGCATTAACTCATTTAAGTTAATTAGCTAAAGTAGGTACTGTGTCTCTTATAGTGCCTAGCACATAAGAAGCCACTGTTAAAATAGAATTGAGTCTATTCTTGCAGTCTATAAATATAGATTTGAATCATGGTTCTTTCAGTTTGCTTGCGAGCTAACTCTGGGCTTGCACCATCTGTAAATTTGATAAACATGTCTCTCAGGTCATCCTTTCCATTGTTGATAAAAATAAATACCCAACCAGACAAAGCCTCTGACTTAGCCTTCTAATAGCCATTTGGATGCTCTTGTTTTATACATTTGAGAGAATGTTCACATGCATGCAATTTCAGAGCATTCTCTCCTCACAGTTTCTGACTGACAGCCTTTCATGTGTCAATGACTAAATTCTGCTGTGTTCAAGGCAACCCAGGAGGGTGACTGTGAGCAGCAAATGTGAGGTTTACTTCCATGGAGCCAGTGAATTGAGCTGGAAGACCCAAATGCATGGCACAGCTGATCTGTTTATGAACAGGTTTTGTTCACCTGTACTCTGATGAATCATCTGGGAATCTGAGTTCTGGACCGCATGCCTCATCTTTCCACAGGTACCTCAACATTGCAGGATACACCCACAACATTTCTCATCCCAGAAGCCTAGGCCTTTCAAGAAATAGAAAGGACTTTGTGCTTCTCATGTTTCCTCCTAGGCCCATGTGACCTCCCTTTCCACATCCCTGTAAAGAGGGAGACTGCTTTCTGAGACTGCTTTCAGGCCATCACTAGACATCATGGTGAGCTTTTCATCATGTATAACACATGGCCCAGCTCTTTTCCAAATATTAGACTTTGCCCACCTCCAAGTATGTCGCCTTTTCCCTTGCCACCTGTAATTGCTTATCAATCACTTCATCTCATTCAGCAGTTATAATGTCTGCAAGAATTTACAGTATCCAGGACATGATCTAAGAGCAGATTGTTAATTTGCATCACAGTAGGAGCGGGTTCCTGTGTTCCTGGTGGTATCCCACAGTGGATGTGTTTGTCCCAAGGGTGCTGTTCTCCACATTCTGGTGTTATGAACATTGATGATGTCTGTATCACACAGACCCCCACAATCTCGCCTCCATGAACTCCATTTCTCAGTTTGATTGTTTCCATTCTCTCCTTTGCTATTTCCAGGTCATTCTTTTGAGAAGGGTGGGAGAATAGTAATCAGCACATTAGAAAAAGCTAGCCTGTGCTCTTCCTCATTCTCTATAAACTCCACAAGCCGGGCATAGCAGAGAAATCCCCTTTGAATCTGGTAAACACATTGAGAAGCACAAGAAAACAGCCAAAATATTTACAATTTCTTCCTTTTGGTTAAAATATAAATTTGGGTCAGTAGAGCCAGGGAATGGTATATGCACTGGCCATGGGGCTGCAGGAACTGACTTGATTACAAGTATCCATTTGGTAGCTGGAGACACGCTTCAGTTAGAAAAACATTTGCCATTGAAGCATGAAGATCTGGGTTCAAATTCCTGGAACTACCATAAAGCCAGATTGGTTGAGTGTGTCTGCAATTCTCTGGCTCCTGTGGTGAGGTAGGAGGTGGAGACAGGAAAATCCCCCCAAAATCAAAGGCCAGCTAGGCTTAAGTATACAGGGCAATGAAGAACTCAGACCTGGTATCAAACAAGGCAGAAAGTAAGGAATGACAAAGAGGTTGTCCTCTGACCTATGCTCACATTTACATATATACACATACCACATACACACTCACACACACACACACACACACACACACACATGCACATACCACATAGGTATCCCACAAAATGTCACACACACAGTACACACAAACTCACTACACATGCCTACCACACACACTTATTATACACATAATGTATCCCTTGTGTACATCCACACACATCACACATCCACATATGCACTTACATACTACATACATACATCACTTACATCATGTACCCAACAAAAATACACACACATAAAGCATGCAAATATCCCATACATACATAGAAACACATCACATCCATATATCCCTTCATATATATATATATATATATATATATATATACATATACATATACATATATACCACACACCCCACGAACACATATGTATACACACATCACATACATGAACATCACATACACATACAACCCAGGCAACATATACACACATAAAAACAGGTCACACATGCACATCCTACATACATGGAGATCTCACATGCATATACATATATCACACACCTCACATATAAATGGACATACTATCACATATAAATACCTTACATATTCATATCATATACATATCACACACATAAATGCCTCACACATACACATACATTGAACATACCACATATGCTTCACAATACATATTATGCTAACATATCACATGCATGTCCATCACACACATACAAACATACCCCACATGCACATTATTTGTACATACCTATGGCACACACATCACACATACATGCACGCATAATCACACAAGCACAACAAACACACTGCATGCATACATACACAAGTAGCTGTTTGAATGGTAACATATGTCTTGAATCTCTCATTACATGGTATTCTGCTTTTAAAGCTTGCTTTCTTATGTGCTGCTTATCCCATAGATGGCCAGGAGCATGTGATCAGAGTCCAGGCCTTTGGCTGCCTCATCCCTGACACACTTAACAACATACTTGGAACTCTTGTACTAGAACTCTTCTCTCCTCTCATGTTGTTTTCCTTCAAGTTTGAGCTTTGCCTTGTGAAGTTCAAATTGATATTTAAAACACTTGTATAGCAGCTTATTTGGGGAAGGGACACCGCCCTATAGGTAGTAAAGCACAACTTCTTAGATACTGTAGTGTCCTAGTGTTTGCTGAAGGAATAAATACAGACCAGTAGGGTATAGGGAACAGATTTGGGTGAAGGCAAAGGTCACATCTGTTTAGGAGGTTCACAGACACGGTGACACAGAGACATGATGACAATATGCTGGGGCACTAGGACTATCCTCGCCTGTCACTGGGCATAATATCATACTTCAGTCCTGCAGGCCCAGAATCCGTGATGTCTATTTTTGAATCGCTATATATAGAGAGAAGAAACAGTCCCTTGGCATGGGAAGATACTCAGTATTTTTGGCTCTTTGGCTATTTTCAAGGCTCTTCATCTGGACTTAAAAACCAAGTTAATAGGCGACCGATTCCCTCTGTCTCCTGCACAGCAGCTATTTTAAGAGGAGATCTATCACCCAAGGACGTCTGTGAGCAGCAGGCTGTTTTCTCTCCTACAGCAGGGGCTGCCCTTGAAGGCATCCTCCCTCACCAGCTCCCAGACATCCCCACTGACCTGTATTTCCAATAGCATGGCTTATTAATTAAACTACATGTACATTGGGCTCTGCCTGCCATATGTCTGTCTCTCTGTGTGTATGTGTGTGTATACATATGTGTATATGCTTATATGTGTGACATATGTATATGATTAATGTGTATATGTGCACAGAGGTGTCTGTGAAGCCCAAAGATCAGCATCACTTTTACCTCCATCATTCCTTACATTATTTTTTAAAAGATTTATTTATTTATTTTATGTATATGCATACACTATAACTGTCTTCAGACACACCAGAAGAGGGCATCAGGCCACATTATAGATGGTTGTGAGAAACCATGTAGTTGCTGGGAATTGAACTCAGGACCTCTGGAGGAACAGCCAGTGCTCTTAACTGCTGAGCCATCTCTTCAGCCCACATTAATTTTTTTGAGACAAGGTTTCTCACTGTATCTGGAACTCATTGTTTGGGCTAGACTATATGAGTAGTGAACTCTGAAATCTTCCTGTCTGCTTTTGTAACACTGGGGTATGGGCAGGCTCCAGTATACTCAGCAGAGGGTGAAGCACAGGTCTTCATTTTTGCATGGCAAGGTCCTACTGACTGAGCCATCTCATAGACTTTATTTCACAAAAATAATAACAAAAAAATCTGTGCAGTACTCAAAACAGAAAGCATTTCTATTTAAGTAGATTTGCTTGCAGCTTCAAAGGTCAAGTTGGGTCTTTTTGTTTTGAGTCTTATTTTTCTTTAGTTTGAGGCAGGGTCTTACTTTGTAATCTAGGTTTGCTGAAAACCCACAGTCCTTCTAAGTAGTGGAATTATAGTTCTGCTCCTTCATGCATCCAAGTAGGGACGATTTATTTATTTGCAACTTTGACCTGGCCAGTATCCCCAGCATTTAATTTAAAATTAAAAGCATTTCACTATCTATCAACATGCTTCAACTCTCTTTGCTACGTTCATGGGTTGTCAGTCTCTTGTAGCTACATGCCAATCATTGCTGAAAGATGATGTCTAAGAGAAGCCAAGAGACAGGGAAGCTTCCAGCCTCCTAATTTTGTCACACACATTCAGAAAGCATGGCTAGATGGTCCCTGGGCTATGTGCTCTAAGGAGGAAATGCCTGAATTCTGAGGACTTGTGTTTGTACAGGCATCTCATAGAAGACACCCCATAGTGTTTGCTTTAGTAGGCTCAAGCTGGAAACAAATAAAATAAAAGACACTACAATCTAATAATTAGCAATTATACAACTTGGAGCATTAATAGATATAGTCACCTTGCTGTGGGCACAATCTCAAATTGATCCTCTGCAAGGCTCATTTGTTTCCATCCTGAAAATAAAGAATGAGGCTTAGGGAGTGTGATTTGCCTGGAGACTCCATTCTTTTGAGAGGTATTAATGTGCCCTACTCAGTGCTACTGCTTCTGTGCCATGCCTTATGGCTAAAATACTATATGAAACAGACTATCCATTCAGAGCAGAATGGAACTCCCCACTGTGACAGATGTACTAGACCTGTTTCCATCTCTAAGTTCTCCAAGTAACTGGAGTTGAGTTTGGCATTACTTGATCATGAGGAAGATAAATGGGCCTCTTGTCTATGTATTTTCTATGGATCTACTGAACAGCTCTAGGTGAGAGATCTAGATCTACTGAGCAGTGCCACGGCAAGGATCTACTCTGCAGTACTAAGAGATTTGACTTAGATACACACAGTGGTTTGGAATGTGAAAGATTCCATTGCAGACCCAGGTATGCCAAATCTCTCTCTCTTTACTTCTGTGCTTTGCCATCTTGGCATTATGTAAGCAACAGCTGGTTTATTGATTGGTTGATCTTAATTATGTATATACACATGTGTCCATATAGAAATTCAGGTTCCCTGAGAGCCAAAAGAGGGTGAAAGATCTCCTAGAACTGGAATTATAGGAAGTTGAAAGCAATATGACATAGGAGCTGGAAACCAAGCTTCTACGGTCCTCCTGAAGAATAGTATATGCTCTTAATCACTAACCTTTCTCTTCAGCCTGAGCAGTTGGTAGTATTAATATTTACCAACTATCGCAGCTGTTTCTGTGGCCTCCAGTACTGCACTTTTAGAACGTACTAGGCTTCAAAGGCTTTGAGAAGCATCCTGGAACCTGGTACCAGATGAAAATGAACTCATCCCATTAGTGTTTTTTTATGAGACAACTGTGTTGTGAAAATGCACACATTTAAGGACAGCAGGTCCCACTCAGGTCTACAGCTGCTTCCTTGAAGACATAAGTATCCGATGGACAGCTGCAGACTGCCAATGTGGACTCAACTACCCAAGGTCCAGGGTACTTAGACACCCCTTGGGTATTACTGAAAGATGCTAATGAAAGCTGCTGTCTGGAAGGTGTGAACAAACACTATCCACCCACATTAATGCAGATGGTCAGGACAGCCAGCCTCTTCTTCCCCAGGAGCCCGACAGGAGTGATTAACAACCCAGTGAGCTTGGCAGAAATCACTTTGGCTCTTCCATTGGGCTGTGCCTCTCCTTAGGGCCAGATGAGATGTCTGAGTCCACGATGGAATAGCAGAAGGATGGAAGCTTTCCACTGCTCCCTTTTAGTTCTGCATTTATACCCCTGGAGCTGGCAGACCATCTAACCTTCACTTTGGGGAAAGGGAAGGTGTTGCCTGGAGTTCAAGGCAATATACTCTCTCTGATTCCTTGACAAATTGTTTTCCCAAACCACTATTCTCTCCAGTGTGTGGCTCAGAACTACTTTTAGTTGCTAAGCAACACACAAGTAGCTCTAGACCACAGCATCTTTCAGAGGGGTAGACATATTATGTGGGGTACTTTCATAGCCTCGTGTTACACTGACAGATCCCCTTCCTGAGCTCTAGATTTCCATAATGGAAAAAACATCAGCATGAACCAAGATGAAGGACCTGACCCAGGGGCAGCTTAAGCCTTGTGTAGAAGGCTAGACTCATCAAATTTTCTCCGAACAATTTCAAAGGAAATGTCAAATCAGGGAGCTGTGGAGATGGCTCCCTTTGCAAAGTGCTTGCTGTGTAAGCTTGTAAACCAGCAGTCAGGTTCCTGGCACCTATATGTACTGGGTGGAGGTGACAGCCTATCTATAATCCCAGCACTTGGGAAGGAGAAGCTGAGAATCCCTAGAGCAAGCTAGATAACTAGACTAGCCAAGGAACTCTGGGGTCCAGTGAGAGAACCTGCTCCTGTACATGATGTAGAGAGTGATTAGGGAAGGCACTAACCTCTGGTCTCCACATGCACACATACACATCTATTTGCCTGCACATTGCACGCATATACACATATATGCACAAACATGCACACACATGCACAAATATTATACACATACATATGTGCATGGCAAACACAGAAATAAGGAAAGAGTCTAAAAAATACTCAGATGATCTTCAACTAAAACACCATAGATCTAGAACTTGGGATGTCTTTTCTAAATACAGGCATGTTGATGATTGGACACACATGTGAACTAAGGCTGGGGATGAGAGGCAGCAGACAGGAAGAATAGAGAAAGGAAAAGTAGAGAAGCTGGTATATATCATCCCACTGTAAGATTGCTTGATTTAACCAAGTCAGGCTTTTCCATCCAGTCTACAGCATGAGGACATGGGAGGAGAGAAGAACTTCCTTCAGGGAGCGTTCGCCTTCAACCAGGTGATGGGGAGGTTCCCTATGGCAGGATGAATTTTGGCAAATATCCTTGGGATAGCAATGTCTGATATCCGTCACTTTCTAAAACCTGGCCCTTTGAAAGTAGTTTCTGTCCTAGTCTTGGCATCCAGGCTGAGAAACTGGGAGAGAGGAGATGAGTAGAGATTTAGAATTGGTAAGGCCCAGGGTCTGGTGGAATCATGGAGACTGATTATGAGCTGAGGAATTGCATGGGTAGAAGGTGATATTCCTAGCCTGAGATGTCTGAGAGTTCAAGGCAGGTGCAGAGGTCTTCATGATGCACAGTGTCTATAGGGAAGGGGCATGAGCTTGGAAGTAATGGTGTGAGATGGAAGACACCAAACTGTTGAGTACATCACTCTAGAATGCAGATGATTGGCAAAAAGCAGATGTCAGGAAATAGGACTGGGATGCGGGTTAGAGGTTGAACGCATAGGTAGACATTTAGATTCATAAAATCTGATTCCGCTGGGAGGATATTACGATGGCTCTTCTTGGTTGCCACCGTGACTACATCTGCAATGAACTAAAACCCAAGCATCTGGGTACATCTGTGAAGGATCTTTCCTTATTTAAATCACTTGAAGTAGGAAGACCCACTCTTAATTCAAGTCTTTTGATATGGAAGTTCCACCTTTAGTCTGGGCCACACCTCCTCATAGCAACCTATACAAAGGGTGTGGAAGGAGGAAGCCTTTGCTCTTTGTCTGCCTCATCCCTCCGATGAGTCCATCCTTCCACTTGTGCTAGAGCTGATTTCTCCAGGATTCTGAGATATACTGAAGAACAGCAGAGACATCCAGCCTTGTGGACTGAAAAACTGTTAGATTTTCAGACCTTCTGTTGATAGCCATTGGTAGACTGGCCTGTAAGTCATCTCAGTAAATTCCCCTCATATTCTGTATAACATATAACACACATATTATACATATCATTCTGTAAGTTCTAATTCTCTGGAGAACCCTGCTACTGAAGATATAAAGGCAAGGAGAGAGAACTAGATGTTGCTGGCACTGGGGCCTAAAAGGAATCACAATTCCTGTGGGGCAGGGACTCTACCTGGCCCTTGTGTGTTCCGGTTTTATGAGATTCTTAGTCTTTCCTTAGCATTACACTTGTCCCTGCTACTTTCTTCATAAAGCAGAAATAAAGTCTATCTTTATGTTTCATTGTGCCAGTTCTTTGAAAGAGATGGCGAGAGATGGGAACCTCTTTCCAAGTGCCAGGCCTAGGAAGGGGAATCTTTGTTCTCCTGAATTGCTTTGTACAGGTGACCTCATAACTGGTGGCTGCTGCAAGGAGTGGTGGTTACTCTTATGATGACGCTATTGGTAGGATAAAGTCCTACAAAATCTTAGGTATGACAGTTCCCTGTGTCCATGAGGGAGGGAAGGAGGGAAGGAGGGAGGGAGGGATGGAAGAAAGGAGGAAGGAAGGGAAGAGGGAGGGAGGCAGAAAGAGAAGGGATAGGGGGAGAGGGAAAGGGAGACAAGAGGAAGCCAGAAGCTTGTTTTGCTGTTTAGTCAGGGTCTCCCATTGAACCTGGAATTTAATAATTCTGGTACATGGTCCGCCTAGTAAGCCCTAGGAATCCCCGCATCTCTCTCTCTCTCGTTCTCTCTCTCTCTCTCTCTCTCTCTCTCTCTCTCTCTCTCTCTCCCTCATTAAACAGAGATAAGAGATGCTTGTTACTAGTCCCAGCTCCTTTTGATTTGGGTTCTGGGAGAATTATCTCTAGTCATCATGTTTGTGTAGCACTTTAATAACCAAATCATTTCCCAAGCCACGAAGAACATTTCTAAGTATTAACAAGGAAATCACAGGTTTGGTCTCTAAGCCAATGTGGCTCCAGGCTCACATCTACCAAGCTTTCCTTGGTAGGCTGCCAAGACATAGAAATGGGTACCAGTGCCCGTCCAGAGATGAGACTGCAGGGAGACAAAAATCTGATTTAGTGTCCATGTAATGCTTAAAGTAGGAAGCATTCAAGAGAGGTATGCTTGAGTGACTGCTTAAACAGGAACATTTTTTCTCTTGCAAAAAAAGCCCCCTTAGCAAAACTTCTCCTTGAGTTTGCAAACGTCACTACAAATGAGTCCTTTAGGATGCTGCCTGCTCTTTCTTTTTTCTATTTATTGTTTCTAAGAGTTGATTTGTTTCCATAATGTGCTGTCAGACTTTGCTTTTTCACCCCATATATCCCACTTAACTTCGTATGTTGAGATGCCATGGGGAAGAGAGCGCAGACGCATCTTTTTCTAGGGATTCTCAAAATTTAGGGGCTGATTTTGAAATAGACATTCCCATGTTTGCAAGATGCCTCAGTGGGTGAAGGTACTTGCTCTCAAGTACAAGGACTTCGAAGGATAAATTCTGCAGAGTTTTCCTCTGACCCCCACAGATGTGAGAAAGCATATGTCCCCCTCCACACCCCCACAACACATGCAATACATACACAATATTGATTGAAAGATTTTAGAAAAATGTTTATTTTTGAGTCCTGCCAAGAGATTCTGATTCTGATGTGGGATCCAGGTATCTGAGCTAGGAGAAAGAGACTGAACTTTCTTCAAGATGTGCTCTAGGAAAAATGTCTTTGTGTTTCATGAGGATGGACTGTGAACCAGTTCTCGGCCCTTGAGTCCTTGATTCTTTCCCTGAGAACTGCTTGTTGGACTTCATGCATCCCTGATTGGGCCACTGTAGCCATTCCATCCTTAGATGAAGCAGATACTCATTTTTGTCCTGTGCTGACTGAATACACTATGAACAATTTCCCTGCCCTCCTTGTCCTGCCTGTGGCCTCCCGATCTTACTTTTCATCTCTCCTCTCCTCTGCATCACCATAAGCCATGCAAAATTAAATGGACCAAAACCAGCATCTTCTTCCACACACAGATTTTTGTTTTCTGCCGAAGCTCTCCTAGCCCCGTCCCAGCCAAGCCTTGCTGGGGAGCGCATGCATTGTTTTGATTTTTCACTCTGAAGCATTTATCCCTAGCCACACTCTAGCACACAAGGATGTCGCTGAGAATCTCTCAAGGATGCGAGCAGAAGCCTTAACAATGCTCAAACACACCCAGTGTACTCTAACTTCTCTCCCACTGGCAAACGATGTCCTCACCAGCTCGTAGCTGAGAGCCGCTAAGATGTACTTCTTATCAAGGACACGGCAGTTTTAATCAGTGGTTTGTAAAACTGGAAGCACAGGGGCGAAGTTCTTTCAATTCTGAGTCATAGTTTAGTATATTTATCTCTCCATCTTTCCAAACACTTACTCACCCACATGGCCCCTACCCATCTACCAATTAACTCTTGCATCTACCCATATACTCTCTATTCATCTACTTATCCACTGATTAGGCATTCATCCACCTGACCATCCATCCATCCATCCATCCATCCTCCTTCCCATCTACTTATCTCCCCATTTATCTGTTCATCAAGTAAGAGTTAATCAATGTCTATTTATGTTGCTAATTCAAGCAGCATGGATAGTTTAAGCAGTCTTCAAGAGGGTCTCTGTGTTGTGGTAGGGATGTATGTATAAACAAGCAATGTGCACTGGGGTGGTCTAAGCAGAGTCCCAGAGAGAGATCTATACTGTATCAACTGAGAGGGGAGGTTATCCCACTCCCTGCTCATGTTGAAGCTCCCATTGCAGTACAGTCCTCACTTTAAACTAGGTCCTATTTGCACCTGAGTTACCTCACTCAGAATGATTATTTCCCGTCCCGCCCATTTACCTACAAATTTAATAATTCCATTTGTCTTTACCAGCGAATAATATTTCACTGTCTATCCTGTACCCCATTTCATTACTCATTCCTTTTTTGATAGACATCTACACCCTTTCCATTTCCTGAGTATTATGACTACTGCAGCAATGGATTTGGATATGCAAGAACTGCAGTAGTAGGATATGAAGTCTTTTGGGAATATGCCCAAGAATGGTATAGCTGGATCATATGGTACGTTTATTTCTAGCTTGAGGAGAAACCTCCACACTGATTTCCATAGTGGCTGCACCAATTTGCACTCCTACCAACAGTGACCAAATGTTTTCCTTTCCCCATATACATGTCAACATTTGTCATCAATAATTTTTTAATCTTAGCAATTCTGACTGGTGCAAGACAAAATCTCAGATTATCACCAACTTATAGTCCTATGAGAACTGGGGATATTAGACATTAAAATGTCCTAGCCACTTTTATTTATTCATTTATTTTTGAGAATTATGTTTAATTCCTTGCTCCATTTCTATTAAATATTTATTTTCTTAGTGTTTTCTTGTTTTGTTTTTCTCATTTCTTTGTATATTGTGTAAACTAACCTCCTGTCAGATGTATAACTGGCAAAGAATTGCTGTGTTGGTTACCTCTTTGCTGTAAGGATGTCATCTATACCAAGCACTCCCACAAGGCTTGGGAATCATTACAGAAGAGGAGGCAGAAGGATTGTATGAATGGGAGGGAGTAGAAACTGTGCTTATTGAACGTTGTAGGGCCATTGTGCACATGAACCCATTGCTGTGAAGAGACAAAGAAGTCCTACCTATGGCTGAGCGAGCCTGACTCCTGGAAGGAGGACGGAGGGCACAGCAAGTTCCACCCTTCCCTTAGAAGCAATTGTCAGTTGGCGGCTTCTGGGGAAGGGAGAGCAAGTTTCCTTCAGAATACAGTCTCTAAAAAGCTAACCATGTTCCCACAGATGGTCCGACATCCAGTATGCATGCAGGGAACACTAAGTGAAACCACCGGGTTTGACAACAAGGGGAGCTGAGAGGGGACATGATGTGTGAGACAAGGGAAATGTCAGAGGAGAGGTAGCTGGGGAAGATGGGATTGAAGCATATCACATGCATCTAATGAAGAATGCTCAGGGAGAGTGAGCAAGTCAAACTGGGCTTGTGTTCTTTGCTGAGGCCAACTCCCTTCAGTGAGTGGTCAACTCCCCATGAGTAGCTTTCTCTCTTCCACCTGCCCTTCCCCTACCCCTCTTGCCTAGTGCCTGGCCTATTGCGGTCATGGGGCAGGGGTGGTGGGGAGGGGCTCTCAGAATCACTGTTCCAGGCAGAAGGAACAACAATAAAGAACAAAGAGGTAGAATCCCAGAATCCACCACGTGGAGACCAGAGGGAAGGTGCGGGACTGGAGAGCCAATGGTAATTAGTACAGTGGGATGGTTAACGTGAAGAGCAGTGCTTTGTGCCTCACTGCTGCTCTGGCAGGGCCTCGAGGCCATGTGTGAGCTCACTCGTGGGGCACAGAAAAGGAGAGAATGCCGGAGGACCTGCTAGGTTGGGGTGACAGAAGCCAGGAGACACACCCCAAGTCTAAGACTGAGGCCATGGAAGGTAAGGATAATGTGTTCCAGATGGACTTCTCTCTTCTTTTTAGGGCTTTGCAGTATGTCAGAGGAGACGCTGTCAGCTGAAAACTCTGAATCTGGGGATGCCACACCTGTGTGAAGCTGTGGTTTCTGCACCAAGTGTGTGACCTCGGCATCACGATCATGATGCACAAAGGCCCCTGAAACTTTATAAGTAGAGAAGTGAGGCTTGGGGATGTGGCTCAGTCGTAGCCTCCATCTCTAATGCCAAAACAAACAAATTAAAACTGACACACCAGAAAAAATTAGCAATGAAATGTAGAGATCAAGGAGGCCTATGGCACCAACAGGACTCCAGCGTCATTTTAGCGGATCCTGCCTCTGAACCTTTAACATAACCTTTATGGGGTGGAGCATCCTGGTGTCAAAGAGAGAATCTTAGACAGGAGTGAGTGTTTGAAAGAACTGCGAGTAGTTCCTACAGTGTTTGTCAAGAGTTTAAATATTCCCAGTTTGGTGCTGGAGAGATATCTCAGGTATTAGGAGTGCACAATGCTGGTACTGGCAGGAGGCAGCACTCACATGGGGCGACTCAAGATCAGCTGCAGTTAGCTCCAGTGTCAGGGGATCCAATACTGTCTTAGAGCCTCTGCTGGTATCCACAGATACATGCCAATAACACATACACAGGAAGAGAGAAGAGATAGGGAGAGGGAGAGGGAGAGGGAGAGGGAGAGGGAGAGGGAGAGGGAGAGGGAGAGGGAGAGGGAGAGGGAGAGGGAGAGGGAGAGGGAGAGGGAGAGGGAGAGGGAGAGGGAGAGGAAGAGGGGTTTAAGAATTTTTTTCTTTTTTCTTTTGCAATTTGGTTTCAATCATTGCATCATTTGTTTGAAAAAAATACACTCCAAATTTAAAAAAAAATCTTATATAAGAGATACCTCAAATGATGCTGAGAGGACAAGGCCTTGTGACACTGTAGGAACTATGAGCCTCTGTCTTCTCTCCTCCCTGAAGAAGGAACAGAGCTGGGTGGGGCTCGTGGCTGACTGCTTAAACTTGCGAGGTCTCAGTTTCTTTGTCTGGAAAGTGGGTGGAAACATGCAGTGTCCTGGCTTACTACTGTAGTCAATTGTATCTACTAGGGAGTGGAATGGGGTTCTGATCCCATTGTTTGTATGGACATCCAGGTATAGTCTTCACAGATACCACTGTAAGCCATTTGATATTCTAAAATCCTGAAATGTACTGCGGGGCAAATGTAAACCAAGGAGACAGATGCAGCAGGCTCGCAGTCACAGAAGTTTTCCTCCTTTGTGACACAGAACACTCCAGAAAGAAACATAAGTGTGGGTAAAAGTGCTTGTGTTTCCCCAACCACTGCCAAGCACGAGGTCCAGAGCGCCTCTAACACACCTACTCCACTAAGTAAGGTTTGGTATTTTCCTCTCATAAGGCCTCCCCCCATCTTGTCTGATTCCCCACCCCTAACAACAGATCTTTGCCCCTTGTCATTTTAATTAAATCAAGTCCAGGAAAACAGAAAATGCAAGCCACATTCTTTTCTCCAAGAGGAAAACTTTGAAAACCGCCTGGTGCACCAGATTGCAGACTGTTAAAACCCATTCATTAAAAGTTCATGGTCGGTTGGACTCCCTTTCCTTCAAGCATCGTGCTACGTTACGTTTCCCCGTCTATGTTTATGTGACAGATTGTCTAACAGATTTCTAGTACAGTATGGTTGCATGGTCTGCCAGGAAGGCCTCGTTTGGAGCCCATGGCCGTGAGGGAAGTGGATTTAGAAATGTCAGCTTGCTATCTCCTGGATAATTTAGTAATAATGGCCTAAAAGATCCCTCAAGACAAACAATTAGATACCTGTTTCAAGTTAATTGGATTGTGTAGAAAACGGGAGCTCTATGGACGATACGTTATGAAAATTTGGTGGGCGTTGAATGGACTGACAGAACATTCTGAAAGCTCGCAATGATGTTCAATCATTTTAACGGGTAGCTCGTGCTGCCAGGGTGCTTGGCCATGCCTGCCTCTTAGTGTACCAGTGCCCATTTTAGACCCTGTGCTAATTCTGTATACAGCTATATGAATAGGCATGCATATTGTATATCTCTGTGTGCATGAAGAAGTCACATATTTATTTATACTAAAAGTTTGCTGATAATGAGCGTTTAAAAAGAGAGAAAATTCATAATCCAGATTTCGAAATCAGCCTCTCTGCTCCCCTCAATGCTGCTGAAGAGTTATGGGAAGGCTTTTATTTTTAGCTCTCAGTAAATTAAACCTTGTATTCATCATCCTGAAAGACGACGGTAAAGGAGGAACATCCGTTCTTTTTAATTTAAGGCAGGGGAAAGGCAGCCATCCCGTCAGCAGAAACCTGGGTGTGGAGACTTGCTTAGGCGGGTGCAGCACAGGGCTGCTACCAGACATGGGCTGACTGCTGGTCTGTGGCAAAAATGACAGGAAAGTTCTCAGAAGAACACACACTCGCCCTGTTTTCCTCCTCTGCTCCCTCCCCACCCCTTCCTCATCACTGATAACTTTTAACAGTAGTTTTAATATTATGTTGTTCTGGAACTCTGTCCCTCTCTGTCTCACCACATGTATGCATGCCCACATGTGTGAAACACACACACACACACACACACACACACACACACACTTGTCTATGCAAAAGAGGCCAGTTTTTGACATTAAGTAACTTTAACTTTCTCAATTGTCCCCAACCTATAGATGCCAGAGAGGCCAGAAGTCAGTCTCAGGCATCCATCCCCAGATGCCATATGTCTTTTTAAAATTGTTTGATTTATTTACATTTTATTTTATTTTATGAGACAGGGTTTCTCTTTGGCCTGGAGCATCCCAAGTAGCCTGGGCTGGTTGGTCAATGAGCCCAAGGCGTCTGCCTGCCTCCACACTGCAGAACTGAAATGACGACTCTGTATCACCATGTCTAGCTTTTGTATGTGGATTCTGGGTACCAGACTCAGGAACTCAGGTCTTCATGCTCTCTGCTCACCGAACTGGCGCCCCATCTCTCCAGCAACCATGACCACATGCAGGCCTGACGTTGATGTTCTTCAAGCCTGACTCCGACTCTAGCAGCTACAGAGGCAGAGAAGGGGTGGCATGGGCTCCAAGCTTCCTTGCAGGCCCTCACACAGATGACGGACAGGCAGATCACACGCCTATCTTGTATAAATTCTGAAGATTCTTTCTGCTCCCCACCATTACGCCCTATTAAGTGTTTCCCAAATGAGAAACACATTTGTAGCCTCTATTTCCAACCTCGTTCTATAGAACATATTTCATTTTTGAGTTGAGAGAAAGCAGCCATTTGCAGGCGCTTTAAATTTGATCACGCTTTAATGAGAAAAGGAGGGAAAAATACATTTTCATAAACTAATTTCAGCAGATATGTAGATGATTTTATATGAAGCTACATTGACAAAGAAAATAGGGAGCGTGGTTGGGGCACAGAAAGACAGTCTTGCATTTTCTAACTCTTGCTGTTTATAGATTACAACGGTTTGAGTCTGGAAGGTGGAAAGCCTTTTAAACTCTTTACAAATAATGTGGGAGGAAAGGGGGCAGTTGGTACTAGGAGAGATCAAATACCGTTTCTGAAATAAAACCGTTGGGGGCTGAGGTGGTGGTTGTGTTGTACAATCATGAAGTCAGGAATCTGAATCCGCAGCAGCCTCCTGACTCCTGGCCAGGCATGGCGGTTCACCTGTAATCCCAGAACACAAGAGGTAGAGATGGGCTCCCCAGGGCAGGTGCTTAGCCAGGCTGCCCAATTCTGTGAGCTCTGAGTTCTACTGAGAGATACACGACGCACACTAAGAGAGAAAGCAAACCAGAAGGAAGACAATGGCAACCTCTGTTCTCTACAGGCTCACACACTCACAAACACGCAAACCTGCACACACATGCCTGCACCATTCAGGCATGCACTCACACACAACCACAAATAACTTAATCTTTAAAAGAACATCTGAGTCACTAGATGCTTCCTCTGCATGGAAGTCCCAGAATTAAATCATCCCATCACATTCCCCTTCAGAGAGAATTACACCCATTGTCTGAATCTACTCTTCCTGCTTTCTGTGGGGTGTCTGGATGCGTTAGAGACAGAAAACGTGACAAGTGGATTCTACGGGAATTGCAGGGGTCTTGTTTTGGAATAGAACATTCTGGGATGTGGATTTCTCTGGAAGGCGGGCATCTGACAAGGAGTTGCCAAAGATGCTGCAAAAATGTTTGTTTTCTGTTTATAGCAGTTCAGGCCTGGCTGGTTTTATTTTCCTATGAGCAGCTGCTTCCATTCGGTGAGCTGAGTTGGAGGATTTAATTCCCTCTTGTCACGGCGCACAGTGCTCAGCGGCACGTGGAGATGGTGGTGTGAGAGGGAACAGCCTTGCTGTTTTTCATTGTCTGGCGTTAATGCTGGGTTAAATAACTAATGTAAAACTCCGGCATGCCCTTTCAGAGGGCTTTTACATTATTTAAACTCAGCACACTAAAGAGAACGTGTACATGGTTGTATATCATTCGTGACTAGAAAGGAACCCCATAAGGGTCTACTAATGAAGGTGGCTTTCCCCGGCTACCCCTGAATCAGCAAGCATGTGGCCTGGGATGTAGGACACGAGGGAGGCTTTGAGAAAAGTATGTTTCCAACATCAGAGTCTAGATCTCAAGACTGGTGATGTCCGGGCATCAGAGAGCCAAGCTCGGGGACCCATGACTCCCCTCCTGCTTCTGTTAGAATGCAGTTTGGAGCACCACCAGGAGCACATATCTGAGGACTTGGTGCCTTTAGTCCTTGTGAAAGGAGTGAAGTGGGCTCTGTAGCTTTTCAGGATGGCGAGTACAGCCCCCTCCCAAACATGAACATAACTGTGCTAGCACTACCTGGATCCCTGTCCCAACTCCTCTTATCTGCTATGGTAGTTTACCCTGACTGCTTGCTTGTCATGTAAGAGGAGGGACAGTGCCCACGGCATGCCTGTCCCCAGGACATGTGACACTTGTAGCTTCATTTCTGAATGGCATCCAGAAAGAGCCGCTGCCCTGCGTGGTAACAAGGGAAGGACAATCTTCTGTTCCATCCTCAAGAAATAACTGTTTTAAACTCTTGGCTAATAATATATGCATATCCTAGCTAGCTTTAATTGTCAACTTGACACAGCCTGGAATCATCTGAGAGGACTCAGTTGAGGAATTATCAAGATCAAATTGATCTGTGGGACTTTCCTGTGGGGATGGTTTTGGTTATTGATACAAGAGAGCTTAGACTTCTGTGAATGGCACCATCGTTGGGCAAGTGGTCCTGGGCTATATAAGAAAACCAGCTGAGCATGAGCTAGAGTGTGAGGTAGCAACCAAGCACTTTTCTTCCCCAGTTTCTGCTTCCGGTCCCTGCCTTGAGCTCTTGCCCTGACTTCCCTCCGTAACGGGCTATGACCTGGAAGCGTAAGACAAATACACTTTCCCCTCCCTTATGGAACTTTATATCAACGTTTTATCATAGCAGCAGAAAATAAAACTATTACAGTGCATCTGAATGATGTTCCTTCAACATTGATGGGCAAGAAACCCAGGGCAAAATTCCTATTACAGCAACGTAAACCTTGGAGACTTTGTAAGTAATTTTGTGCTATGTATCTTAGATTCAGTCTTTCCCATTCCCATTAGTACTGATCTTACTTTATTTTACTTTTGTCACCTATTAAGAAGATAAATACATCTACTTTATTATATTGTATCATATTTGTGAATATGAACATATATATATATATATATATATATATATATATATATATATATCTCCTTGAAATAATATTGATTTGTTTTAGTCTTTATATATATCCTGTCATAGTAGGGGCCACAAACTTACTGACTCAAGTATTCAAGGAGATAATATTAATGAGAAAAAATGGATTCATTTAAGACCAGTGGAATTGTGGGAAGAGCTCCCCACAGAGTATTTGTCATTCTGCCCCCTTCCTTCCATGGTCCTCCACTCTCCTTTCTACTGTTCATTATTCATGCTCAAATCAGCACAGGAGTAACTGCTTGCAAGGAAGCAAAACTCTATTCTCTATTTCCATCATGGCTCAGGAGGGACTCATGAAGGAACACCCCACAGAGAGGGTTCCTTAGACTGCCGAAGACAGCCAAAGGTTGCAGAGGAAGGAGAGCTCAGATTCCTCAGTGGTGTAGCCACGGTTACATTGCCCCACTCAAGAACAAAAAAACCTATCCATTCTTATGTAATAAATTCTAATGAAATACAGAGGCAGGCACACACACACACACACACACACAAATTCACACACACACACATACAAACATACACACTTCATGAATGAGAGTTCAAGAAGTACTTGGGAAGAAAAGGAATTTCATATGATAGGAAAAGGCATAAGAGAATAATTGGAATACTAGCATAAAATATTATATATTTACTTAGGAAATCAGAAAAGAACAAATAAATAACATTTTAGCACCAACAGTATGTTCAGAAATAGCCTAAAGTGATCTTTCATAGAAATCCTTTCTGAGCACAGATAATCATTAGCTCGCAATAATGGTCATTGACATTTATGGAACACCAGTAATGTTCTGCTTCATAATGTTGCCTGTTTGATGTGATTTTTCTTACTTTCAACCCCAGGCATTAGGTTGAGTTTTATTACTCCTCAACCCAGGAAAATGGGTAGACTCGGGAAAATACATCTCTCCCCACAGCTGTGGACATCTGGGTGCCTTATGAACCCAGCTCTCTGGACATCCCCCAATTATACAAGAGACTCGAATTGCTTTCTATGGATGTGACAAGCATCCCTGGAGGCATTTCAGGCTTCTGTATCCTTCATGCTCTCTGGTCAGTTTTCAAGACTCAGCTTAGGCATATCACATGCCCTTGAAATGTTCCTGAATGCATATGACTGGTGATGCCCGGGCATCAGAGAACCAGGGGCAAGGACCCATCACTCCCCTCCTGCTTCTGTTAGAATGCAGTTTGGAGCACCACCAGGAGCACATATCTGAGGACACGGTGCCTCAGATATGGAATCCCTTGTATAGTTAGGAGCCCCTTGTATAACTCTTAATTCTTCTCACCACAGAAAGCACACATGCAGTGTTGGGCTCAGTCTTAGGACTGTGAAGTCTTAAGTCCTTCCTTGACTCCAGAGCCGTGTGTGTGTGTGTGTGTGTGTGTGTGTGTGTGTGTGTGTAATTGCACATGCACAGTTCTGTTGTGTTTATGAGTTTGTGTATATGCAAGGACACATGGAAAGGTTGTAGGACAATCATAGGTGTCATTGTGTAGATTACACTTGGTTTGATACAGGGTTTCTTGTCCTCTACTATGCATATCAGGCTAAGCCAACCTCAATCTCTGCTTCCCTCTGTTCCTTGAGTGCTATGATTACAAACATGTGCTACTAGGTCTGGCTCTATCAAAGTTCTGGGGATCTAACACCTGGCCTGTGCAGAAAGTTCCTTACCAATTGAACATCACCCCAGCCTCTAGATCTCTGTTTTATAACAAATAACTCTAGAGACAAAGGGAAATCTCTCTCAGAAGTATATTTCAGGCACCCAGAGAGTGAAGCAAACCCATATGCAGGCCTTAACTGCAGGTGACTCAAAGCTTCTACCTAGGTTGCCACAGCATGGTTTTTTTCTTCTCTCCCTCCTCAGCTGTGTGATCTTTGGCAATAAAAAAGACTCTCTGGAAATGCTAACAGTGGAACTCAGGGCCTTGTGTGTGCTGGGTATTGCTCTACCACTGAGCTACACTCCCTGACCCCAGGTTCTCTGTGCCTTTGTGCTATTTGAGAGATGGGTAGATGATCATTATCCCTCTCAAGTTCCCTAGAGAAAATGAGGTCATCAAGAAGCTTTTTGCCTGGACCTGCAGGTGACAGTCCATTGCTAGTTCTCATTCTCAATGACTGCCGTGACTTGCGACATGTAGTAGTTGCTTTTCTAATTGTTGTGACCAAATACAGTTAATGAGCAATTCATAGAGAACAGATATATTTTGGCTCACAGTTCAAGGGTGAAAGTGTTTATGGCAAGGAACTCACAACAGCAGAAATGTGCAGCAGCCACCACATTGTGTTCATGGTGAGGATGCAGAGAGAAGAAGAGATCATGGTGCTCTCTGGCTTTCTCCTTTCCATTCAGTCCAGGCCCCAGCCCATGAAATCGTTCTGCCCATATTTAACATGTGTCTTCCCACCTCAATTAAGCTACTCTGAAAGCTCCCTCCTAGAGATAGCACCCCCCCCCAGGTGTGTCTCCTAGGTGACTGTAGATCCTGTCAGGTTGGCAGCATATTGCTTTTTAGGGAAACAGCCAACCACAGAGAGTTTTAATGTTTCTCTTAGTCCTGGTCTTTCATTTCCTTCCCTGAGTACTTACTGTATGCCTGCTTTAAGTGGGACTCAGAGACTCAACCAAGCTTGGATTTTCTAAAGTGTGCTACCACCACCTCACTAAAATATGACAGCCTTGTGTGGTTGTTCATTTATTCATTTAAGAGTTGAGTGCCTTGCTCGGATCTCTCAAGTGTTTAACAGTGGCTGGAGATGGCCATGTTGGTGAGAAGATGGAAAAGTGTTCCTTTGGGCTGCCTTAGCTCAGTGTGACCAGTGGAAAATTCCCGTTACAAGGAACTGGAGACAGGAAGCCTAAGGCGAAGGAGTCATCAGAGTTGGTTTCTTCTGAGGCCTCTGTCTGGGCTTACAGATGGCTGCCTTCTTGATGTGTACTTACCTGCTTGTAGATCTGTTTGTCTTTTTGTGTTATCTGTTTGTGTGTTTATGGTAAATTTGTGGTGTGTGTGTGTGTGTGTGTGTGTGTGTGTGTGTGTGTGTGTCTATCTGAGCATACTTGATAGAGGATCAAGAATACCACAGTGTGTATGTAGAGGTCAGGACATGCTTGGATGTGCTGGTTGGTTATGTAACTTTATACAGGCTAGACTTTTGAGAAGCAGGAATCCCAGTTGAGAAAATGCCCCCCAGCAGCCTGACCACAGAATGTCATGTAGCCCAAGCTGGCTTCAAACATGCTATGCAGCAGAGGATAGCCTTGAACATTGGATCCTTCTTCCTCTGCTACCCAAGTGCTAAGATTTCAGGTGTGGTCTGCCATGGCCCAGCTCATGCAGTCCTAGGGGTGGAACACAGGGCACAGTCGACTCAAGGCAAGCAGTCTACCAACCAAGGCACACAGTCAGTCCCCTTTGCTCTCCATTCTACTCTTTGTCGCTGTTTCTTCTCTTTCAGGCCTATCTTCCAATTCCCATCCCAGCAACTCTCCTAGATGGTCTTTTGGAAGAGGAAGAAAGAAAGTTATCCTGTGAGGGATCTCCATCCTCACATTGGCTCAGAAGCCTCAGACGGTTCCTACATCTGTAGAGATGGAAAGGGGGGGGAGAGAGAGAGAGAGAGAGAGAGAGAGAGAGAGAGAGAGAGAGAGAGAGAGGGAGGGAGGGAGGGAGGGAGGGAGAGAGAGAGAGAGAGAGAGAGAGAGAGAGAGAGAGAGAGAGAGAGAGAGAGAACATAGCCTGTGGGAGACGGTTATGAGAAGGTGGCTGAGGTATGGGCTTTGCACTGCCCCTTAGCCTCTGTGGGTGACAGGCAAGTGTGTAAGCAGCACCTGTCTCTCAAGGGCAGTGGTTGTGTAAGTGTGAGGATTAATCACACCAAAGCTGCTGTCATATCTGCTGTAGCTCAGAGGTGTGCATTCAGTCTCCTCCATCAATGTTCCCGAAAGGCAGTTATCACGCAGACTCCCAGGAATGAAGCACTACAGTGTATGATGAGTTTTTCATCAACATCAAGTATCCCAGCACCTCACATCCCAGAGTTCTGGTAGGGATGGGGGTCTGGGGTGACTCCATCTTCTTCTTGGAGGTCCCCCTGACTCCACTCCTACTTCTTAAGAAGATCTGAGATGGCTTACAATAAAAGTCTCTATTCTAAAAGTAGTCCAAGGATTAACAAAGGAGAAACTATGAGCTTTTGTAAGAAAGAAGAGGCTAGTTGATAAAAAGCGTTGTGAAGAGATGGAAAGATTTCACGTGTTAAAGTAAATTCAGACCCTTAGGCAAAATTATTCCCTCAGTTTGAGCAGAAACCTTCAATATAAGAATTTGTACATAAAATGGAAAGCTGACTCAGTGGTTAATAGTTCTTGCTGCTATTTTAGAGTTCCCAAGTTCAGTTCCTGGCACCAGTTTCAGGAGGCTCGCCTCACCTGCAACTCCAGTTCCAGGCATCAGACTTTGTCTTCTGATCTTCAAGAATCTGTGTGTACATGCGCCCACCCACCCCAAGCCATTCAGGCATACATGGACTATCTTAAAAATGAATTGTGATGGAAGAAAACAAGGGAGAAAGGAAAGGAAGGAAAGAAAGAAGAATAGAAAGAGAGGAAAGGAGCCCAATGAGGGATGGAGGGAGAGAGGGAAGGAAGTCAGGAAGACAAGGGGGAGGGGAAGAAGGGAAGACAATTAGTAAGGAGGACAGCAGGAAGGAAAGGAGCCGAAAGGTATAAAGGGAAGAAAGAAGAGAGGGAGGGGAATGTATCTTTCTTCTCCTATTCCTTCAAAAATTGTCTATCAGCACCTCTCTGTTGGGATGATGACAGATGATATGCAAGTGAAGGGGCATCAGTAGTTCAGATATGAGGAAGCCCTGGTCCTTCCTGCAGAGGAAACAGCTTGTGCAAAGGCCTAGAGCTTATTAACAGGAAGTGGGCCCTTTCAGAGGAGCAGGCTGAATAAGGGTGTGTGAGCACGCATCCATTGAGTGTATCAAAGATGATCGAGAAAAGTCGTGGCCAATGAACCTGGAGACAGAGCTTCACATAACTTAGTGCTCTGTAAAGGCAAGTTAAGGAGTGTAGCTGTCACTGTAGGGACGATCGGGACTACTGAAGTGGATCCAATTTTCTATTTAAAAAGATAACTCTGTCTGCAGTGTGGAGAATGGATTGCAGAGGGCAGAGCCTGGAAAGTGACGTCATCTCAAGGGCTGGCCCAGGGGAAAGATGGTGGGAGTGGGGTGTGTGCATGATGACTGTGTGAAGGCAAGGAACCGAGAGGGCTCTATGATTTGTGAGGTGGGAGGACCAATTTATTCCACTCTCTACGTAATTGCAAAAGAGAGTTAAAGAGGTTGCAAGGAGGATTCATGTTTCCTTCTGGAATTTTCTCAGGAGATACATATTCCTTTTAAAAAGATGGTAGGAATTGGGAAAGAATTATATATTGAGTCTTAGTGAGAATGATGCTGACTCATGTGGCAGGTATGATAGCTGAGATTTTTGGAAGACAGGAGCTTTGGTACTGGTGACTGAAAGTGACATTCAGAAGGGAGCTGGAGTGAGTGACCAAGTTAAATGTGCTGGCCTGTAGGTGACATTTAATATATGGGAATTAATGGGGATCTGTAGGTAGAGTCTGAAGAAAGTTAGGGACAGAGAACTCAAGGACACTTTGGTGCATAACACTAAGAGGTGTCTCTACTGGAATTATCTCTCAAAAGTCTTAGAGGTGGGAGCCAGAGATATCAGAAAAACAGCACACATGGAGAGTCAGTGGACTCATGATGAATGCTCTGCAGGAGACCCCGTGCACAATCGCATGACTCTTGATAGTGGAAGGCATGGTGACCCTGTCTAGAATCACAAGTGGTAAAAGAAGACAAATGCCCAGGACACATCTCTACAGTCTTGCTTCACTTTCGAGAGCCCCTGGCTTTCTGGAATTCTCCCTGTGCTTCCTTTGGTTTGCTGTAGCCTTGCGCCACCAGAGCACAGTCCCACTGTGCCTTATTCCTCCAGGCTCTTTAACTCTAACTGTAATAATTTGCACTCCCATTTCAGCACAGGGTTCTTTGCAGCCCTCCCTATTAAGGATCCATGTTCTGTGCATAGTTTTGATCTTGGCAAAGCTTGCCTCTCTGAGTAGAACAGAGGCTGGTGTCTGGCCTGACAAACAATGCCATGAACCTCAGAGATTGGCTGACCTTCATTGTTGATTCTTCTTTAATGACCAAGAAGAAATTAATCCATTCGTGTGTGCAACTTGGTGTTACGAGTGAAGCTGTGAATCCGTGGCTGGAGAGAGGGAAAGTGAGTCTGTGCTTCTCCCTTCCAGTTCAGCTCAGAGCGCTGCGCTCCCGTCTGTCTCTGCTAGGTACTATTGTTTTGCTTGTGGCCTGGGACTCTGTTCCACTGGAAAAGGAAGCCAGTGAAATTCAGTGTGACTCAGGAGGAGCAAGGGAGGCTTGCTCCTACTAATCCTATCCAAGTATGAATTGGGTTTAGCATGGCCAGGGACGTAAGCTAGATGGGTAAGCTATCACTCTTACATCTTCATCCCATGAACACCGTTGGTTAGGAGAATACCAAGACACCAGACACTGGCCACTGCTAGTCCAGACTAAAATTTAATGGACCTGGGAGACACTTCAGTCCATAATGAATCTTCTATGCAAGCATAAGAACCTGAGTTTGATCCCCAGAACCCACATGAAGGATAGGTGTAGTAGTATGCACTTATAGTCACAGTGGGGTGGAGGTGAATATGGGAGGAGGTGCCTTAGGGTCCACTGGCCACCTATCAACACAAATCAGGATATTCCTGATAAAAGTAAGAGATTGTCTCAAAACACCAGCAAAGAGATAAACAGTATCCTTAGATATGACACCCAAGGTTGACAGTTGGCTTGAATGTGCATGAGGACACACACACACACACACACACACACACACACACACACACTTGCATACATATGAACACATTCACACAGTTAAAAGTGTGATTTTTCTTCTAAGCATGGCACACATCCCCTTTGGGTAGTATTAGTAACGAAAATCCAAGGACACTTTCTAGTGAACTCACTTGACTTAGGAATAAAGACCTTAAGAAAATATGTATGCAGTATTTAATGTAAAGGCCATCAGATAGACTAGAGCATGACAACTCAGACATGGGGCTTTCTGGATGTATCCCATGATGCTGTGGGGATTTTGTCCTTGCAGGCTGCTTCTAGCTGTCCCCCCCCCCCCCCGCTCTCAAGTCACCAAAGGGCGGAGTCATTTTCCTCTGTGTATGGTTGTTTTCCTCCCAGTGATGGGTGATTCAAGGGCTCCAATCACTGATCACGTTCATAGCATTTCCCAGACAAGAAACGATAAGTACATCTTGTGCTCTATTGAAGATCTCACTAGACATTCGGCGCCTTTGAAGCCGGAGTTTTGAAATCAGCGATTTTTTTTTTCCTCACCCAGGCTGCTCACTCAGTTAGTTTAGGATGCACCCGTTCTAAGAGGTTTAATTTCCCCCTCTTTCTCCTCCTACCTCCTTGAGATTTTAGCAATATTTTAAATTCTATAAAGTGTTTAGAATGGAAGCCTCCTTTGAAAGCAAATTGCTGTGTTCCTAATAAGTGACTTGTTTCCAAAGCCCTGTCTCCCAGTGAACTTCATTTAGTGGCATTGCTCTTGAATGCTTACTCTAATATTAAACAGTGGCTACCAAGCTATGCGCCTAAACAAAGTGCTGGGACTGACATTTGCTCTTTCTCCTTGTCAGTTGCTGCGAAGTATTCAAGGAAGTTGTTGCTTTGCACCATAGGTTGGTGGCTTCGGATGTCAAGTGTTCATTGTCTGAGGGCTCAGAAGGGCCGAGATGGAGGCCTCAGAAAATGACTTTCTTCCACTGCCTTCCTTCCTGTGTGAGGACAGTCCTATTATCATCCTGGTCTGGTCTGTTTCTGTGCATGCAGATATCTATGTCTCAGTCACCTCTGCCTGGAGCAAACTCCTTGACACTGGCTTTTAGAATTCAGCCTCTTTTATACTCTTAAACAATCCTGTCTCTAAGTTGTCAAGTGCTTCTGCACTCAGGGTTAGAGCTCAGCCTGTGAATCTGCAGGGCACACCTTAGTCTAAAACAAACACATGTAGTTTTTATTTTCAGTTTTTCTTCTGTATGTGTGTATAGTAAGTGTGTGTGTGTGTGTGTGTGTGTGTGTGTGTGCGTACATGCATGCATGTATACATGTGCACTGTGTGTACACCTCTGAATCAAAGGTTATGTACATATTTGTTGGGACCCATGGAAGACCCAGATTGAACTGGGAGCCCTCCCAAATCTCACTTCTAACTTATTCATTGGAATAGTATCACTAAATCAAATCCAGAGCTCGCCAATATGGCTAATATTGCTAACCAGCTTGCTCTGGTGATCCTTTCTTTGTCTTCTAGCTTCTGAGGCTAAGATTACAAGTGCCCATTTATGTGATTTCTGGGGCCCCAAATTCTAGTCCTCCCAGCCCTGGTGCCTATTTGTAAGTTTTGGAGCTCCATTCTTATTAGTAATGTTTCAGAGTGTTTTGACTCTCTCTCCCTCCCTGCCTCCTCCACCTCTCTCTCTCTCTCTCTCTCTCTCTCTCTCTCTCTCTCTCTCTCTCTCTCTGTGTGTGTGTGTGTGTGTGTGTACATATTAAAGAAAGAGTCTTATTATTTGTTTACTCCAGGCTCTGAGTTCACAATCCTGCCTCAGCCTCCGTCTTCTGGGATTACAGGCATGCATCACAATGTCTGACAAAGACAGTTTCTCCTTTTATAAACACAAAACACATTTCAACACATCACCTCTCCTGTGACACCTACCCCATTAGACTTAACAGAAATGTCTCATTATATTTTGGAGTTTTATTTTTCCCCGTTCCCCTCCCAAGTAAGAATTGGCTGTGTCTCCACATACTACTTTAATAACTTGATTCTGTTTTCACAGAAATCTTTAAGAGATTATTTCTCTCCCAGTGGCAATCTGCAGATTCTTTGGATAATTTCAGTTGAACCATAGCACTGGGAGAATCGTTCTGTTGAAGCTATCTTTTTGCTTGTGTAGGGACAATAATATCATCCAATAAAAGGATGTATGCAATTAGATGAGCTTTGTGGTAATTATATGGATATTTTAGTTGTTCCATGCATTTAATTATGCTTTGTTAAACAGCCCATATTAGCTTTCAGTGGGGCAAGCTCTGGCTGGAGGAATGCCAAGAGACGTGTACACTGAATAGTCCACATGGTGAGTTTTCTGAAGACAGAGAACAGATGAAAACCTTTGTGCACAAGGGTTATGATTGCTTTTTCTTCATGGTTCCTTTCTATTAAAAATTAGTTTTAATTGAAACATTTGGGATGATTCTGTCAAAAAAAATTATTTAAGCTACCTGAGTTAAAAAAAAAAAAAACAGCAATGCATGGCTTTTGGAATCTTTAATACAACGCAGAACATCTAAGATAAACGAGTAGTGCTTCCCCTGTGTTCATCTGTCCTACTGGCTCCATTCTGGGAGGGGCAGGTACCCATTGTGGTTTTGGTGTTTGCCATTGCTTCTTCTTCCTTAGTTCCTTTGCTGATACAAATACACATGTGAGTATACAATTGCGTATATGCAAACATTCATATTGCTTCTTCTTCCTTAGTTCCTTTGCTGATACAAATACACATGTGAGTATACAATTGCGTATATGCAAACATTCATGTGTACATACATGTGCATATAAAGTAGGCACACAAATACATATGTGCTTATATGTATATGCAAATATATATGTTCATATACATGCTCTTAAAAACAAAGACAGACCAATACTGTACATTTGGTTAAGCTTTTTTTTTTTTTTTTAATCACAGGACATGGTTCCTCACCGTATTATTGTCAAAGCCTATCAATTCTTTTTTAATAGCAGTACAGTTATCTGCGACGTGGCTCTGCTGCTATCTGCTCAACCATCCCCCATAGATACGCTTAAGGTTTTATCTCCCTAGGATTTGTTTGTTGTCTTCTACTGAAATACATCTTCCTACGATAAGTAAGCTGTCTGTATTTCTTTAGTTTCTTCTGGACGTAGATAAAAACTTTTTGACATAAAACAATGACTGAAAGTTGAGCTAATCTTTGATGTCAACAAATATTACTATGATTTTAACACAAAATTACTGAAGCTATTTGCAGCCTTCCAACTTTACCTGCCCAGCCCTGGGTATCAACCATCTTTGTGAGTTTGGATTTGACACGTGGCATATTGTGGCCTCAATCTGCATATCTTGAATATTCATGGTTTGCAGTATTTTCTTCTTGTATGAATTATTTATGCAAAACACTCATCCACTTGCAATAGGCTTATCTATATTTTTGTTCATGTGTGGAGACTCTCGGTTTTTAAAAGCAGCTTACCTGAGCCGGCTAAGCATTTGATAAGTGTCCACTCTCGCTGCCCTTTGACTGTACCTGCATAATCTTTTCCATAGGAAAGATTTTCACTTTTATGAGCAACAGAAGGAGCTACCTGTCCCACATTCAAATTTTATAAAAAGAGCCTCTTATACTTTCTTATAATTCTTTATAGCGCAGTAGCTTATACTGAAATCTTATAAAAATCACCTGCACATTTTAAAAAAGATAAGTGTGAAATATGCAGATTTTGAACAATATATTCAGTTGTTCTAACAATAACCTTAATTTAATATTTTACCCTTTATATTTAGTCCTATATGAGCATGTGTGTGTGCATGCTCACAGACAAACAGACAGACAGACAGACAGACACACACACACACACACACTTACACTTATACATGACAGACACCCTTACTCACACATATGCATACATCTTCACATATACAGACACATGGGCACACACATACACCCTCACTCACACAGACACATACACCTTCAGTCAAACACACATACATACAATAACACATACATATACACACACCCTTACTCACACACACATACCCTCAAACACACATATACTCTCACACATACAAACACATACACAAACTTATACACACACCCTCACTCTCACACACATACCCTCACACACACAGCCTCACTCACACACACATACTCCCACACACACACCCTCACTAACACACACACACTATCACTCACATACACATACACACATACATGCACATACATACACACTCTTACTCACACACACACATACATACACACCCTCACACATATACACATACCCTCACACACACCATCACACAAACACAAATATACACATCCTTACTCACTCTCACACACACACACACACACACACACACACACACACATGCACATGAACACAAACACCTCCTTCGATTTGCTCCTCCCAATGGTTCTTTCACTGTTGCATTTTAGAGGGTTTTGTTCAGTTCTCAGGACACTCCAGAATGTCAGGGGAGTGGCAGGTCACATTTGGAACACTAGCTAGTACTTCTGGATGTTAGCAGTAAGGACTATACCCAAGCGGGGCCAAGCAACAGAAATTTTCCAATTTAGAAAATCCTCAGTCTACCCTAGACGGGGATCCTCTACATGGCCTCCTGTGTTGCCAGAACTGGCTCTGTCCATGTCCCCTTTTCCTGCACTTGCTATTGCCAGGCTTGGCTCTCTCGCTGTGAGGTGTCTAATTCTTACAACCATCCCTGGTTCACTTCAGTCTCTGCACATGGAAGCCTGACACCTTGTCTCACATGGCCAGCTCTAGATCATTTCCTCTTGTCAGAGGTATTTTAGTTACTTTTTCTATCGATACCATAAAAGAGCCTTTAAACGTGACTAATGGTGGTGTTTCGGCCCAAAGTTCAGGGGCGCAGTCCATCATGCATGATAGAAAAGACTTCGAATCAGGACCTTGAGGAAGATGGTCATATTGCATCCATTGCCATAAAGCTGAGAGAAAGGGACGCAGCACACTTAGCTCCATTTCCCCTTTTCACATGGTCTAGAATCCCACCTCAGGGAATGGCTTCACCTAGGCTAGGCGAGCATTCTCATTTCAGTTAACTGAATCAAGATAATCCCAGGAAGGCATGCACAGAGACATGTCTCCCAAATGCTTTTAGATCTCACCGAGCTGACAATTGGGATCACCCCACCACAGAGACCACAGAGCTATATGATCTTTTCAGTGGCTCTGGTCACTCACTCAGATGGATGGGTACAATGTCCTCTCCATCAACTCTCTCACTTGATTATATCTTAGCAATAGTTAAAGTCCATAATGAACAATTCAAATGTTACCAGAAAGAGGAGTTGACATTTGGTTGCTAAAACTGTTGGTGTTTTATAACACTTGATTTAATGTGAATCAAATATTCATATCAGTTCTTAAAATAAACCCATCCTTTAGAGTATCATTATTACTGCGGGGTATATTGTGATTGTCAGGAGACATTGGCCAGGATTCAGTGAATGACTTCCTGTCTTAATTGGCTCACCTACTTGTGCAAACTAAGAATCGGTGAGATTCCACAATTCCATCTGAATCTACAAAGGATCAACAAGATCAGTGACAGCCAACTGTGTGATGGTAACGTTCTCATAGACCAGCAGCAGGAGTGCCAAGTCGTCTACCTCTGAAGAGTCACTAAAAAATAAAAACCTGGGGGCTGGAGAGATGGCTCAGCGGTTAAGAGCACTGGCTGCTCTTCCAGAGGTCCTGAGTTCAATTCCCAGCAGCCACTTGCTGGCTCACAACCATCTGTAATGGGATCTGATGCCCTCTTCTGGCATGCAGATGTACATGGAGATGGAGCATTCATATACATCAAATAAATAAATAAATAAATAAATAAATAAATAAATAAATGAATGAATGAATGAATAGTCTTTAACAAATAAAAAGAGGACATGCAGCCATAGCAGTGCAGCCTTGTCTTCCCCTTTCCACACTTTTTCCTTGAGGCAGAGTCTCTTCCTGAACCAGGGCCTTGTGTTATCCCAGGTAGGTGGGAAGCAAGAAGACCCCAGCGACCCTTCTGTCTCCCCCTCCCTGACCCTTCTGTCTCCCCCTCCCTGACCCTTCTGTCTCCCCCTCCCTGAACTGGCTCATAGTCTGTTACAGGAGTATTGGGATCCAAACTCCAGTTCTCAGGTTTGCATGGGAAGTATTCTCAACTGCCCAGGACATCTCTGCAGCCCATCAAATGGTTATCTTTTCAAAGTATCCCCGCTCCAAGTACGCAAACCTACCCCAGTGGAAAGCATTTGATGCACTTATTTATAATATCAAAGTCACACCCCACTCTAATGAATGTGAGGCACAAACTGATTACAGAATGACTATCTAAGCATGCGTTTGCCTGACATTTAAATAGAGGACAATTACACATTTTTAACATAAAAAAATTTTTTTAACGTAAAGAAAACAGCCCCTTAATGAAGATGTAGTGCTGAAATCATCGCTCTCGTTAGTGATTTGCAGCAGTTCACCCAGAGTGGTCAGGTCACCCTGCTCACGCTTTCATTATACCTTCCGTATGGATTACAGTTCATATTCAAAACATTTAATTACTCAGCAAGAACATTAATCACTTGGCTGAACATATTTCACCTTTTCTCCTTCCTGCACAATTTGTTTAAGCCACGTTGACCGGATAGAAGTGTATTAAACACTAGTGGTGCTGAGTGGAGAAAGAGGAGCTAGGCCCTGGCAGGGAGGTCCTGAGGGCAGTTCTTGAGCTATCGTTTCTTAGCCCAGGGCAAGCCACTTGCCAGCTCCAGTGAGTTTGTGTCTCCTCTTGTCAGAAGGACATAATCGTCTCCATCTCTTATCTCCAGTCTCATTATCATGAACAGGAGATGGAGAGCGTAAGGCGCACTGTGAGCCTTGGAGCCCTGGATACACCCGCGGACACACGGCTCTTTGGAACTGCAATTCATGTTACTATTCATCTATCTCTCCAAGTAAGGGCATGGTTTTACACCACGGAGGTGGTGGCCCAGGTCTGTATGTTTGCAGCGTGAGGTGGAGCCGATAACTTGGAAAAAGTAACAGTGAGGAGTGAGGATCATTATGTTGCTGTTCCTTTATTTTGTCAAATGGAGAGAAAGAGTACACTATTCTTAGACCTTCTGCTCATAAGCCTGCTCTTCTCTCTATATGTCTGTCTCCTCTCTTTCTCTCTGTCTCTGTCTCTGTCTCTGTCTCTGTCTCTGTCTCTCTGTCTCTGTCTCTGTCTCTGTCTCTGTCTCTCTCTCTCTGTCTCTCTCTCTCTCTCTCTCTCTCTCTCTCTCTCTCTCTCTCCCTGTGTCTTTGTGTCTGCATGTTCACAAACAGATGTAGGTATCCATGTGTGATCTAGACCAAAGGGAAACCTCAGATGCCCTTCACAGGAGCCATTCACTTTGTTTCTTCTATCTATCTATCTATCTATCTATCTATCTATCTATCTATCTATCTATCCATTTGTTTTTTTTTCTTTTTTCTTTTTTTTTTTCAAGACAGGGTTTCTCTGTGTAGCCCTGGCTGTCCTGGAACTCACTCTGTAGACCAGTCTGGCCTCGAACTCAGAAATCCGCCTGCCTCTGCCTCCCAAGTGCTGGGATTAAAGGCATGCGCCACCACTGCCCGGCTTATCTATCCATTTGTGATAGGAAACCTGCAACTCACCTAGCAGAAAGTGCCAGGGGTCCTCCTATCTATCCAGCATGCTGCTTACAAACTCATACTGCCAGGCCTGAAAGCTACTACTAGTTTTTATCTCAGTTTTAATAGTTCTTCGAGAACTTTGTGCAATGTATTTTAATCATATTCATCTCTCCCCCAGTTTCTCCCAAATGGACCCAGGCTTTCCCACCTGCACAGCTTTGTGTCTTATTTTTCATTTTATTTTGAACTCATCTGGTAGAGTTGGTAATACCCATGTATTCGTAGACATGTGAACTTCCATTGCTGTGTGATCAACCCCCAACTATGGGTACGATTTATGCCCACTTCCCCTCCATGGCCGAATCTTGTCTGACTTGAGATCACACAGGTCTTGTGCAGGGTCTGAATTATTATAAGTTTTCATGTGTAATTGTTCTTCTATGTTCAGAAAATACCATTTCTTTAAAATCTTCCACTCTTTCTCTTTCCTCTTCCACAATGATCCATGGCATTTGGAGGAGGTGTGCTATAAATGTCCCAGTTTAGGGCTGAACATTCTGCAGGGTTTCATTATCTTCCCCTTGACCAGGTCTTGTCTTAATCTCCATAGATGGCAAAAAAGAAGCTGCCCTGATGAGGATCGAGAGATGTATCAATCTGTCAGTATAGCTGAGTTATTAGGAGTCAGTATTAAAATGTGTTCATATGGCAACATGGAAGTAATAGTTCTTCATCTAGGCACCATCGCCCGCTTAGCTTTGGCTTTTGGGCTCTGACGTCAACACTAGATATGAGCTTCACCTTGTGGAGTAGGCCTTAAACCAGTTAGAAAGTGGCTGGTTCCTCCCGTGGCATTTATGCCACTACTCAGCACAGGCATGCCTTGCCAGGCGGGTCCTTTCTTCAGCTTGCAGGGTGCACATGTGGGTAAGGCTAATGATTACTCTTTCCCTCTAATGGTGTGCACAGCACCTTCCAGTACTATGCAAGCTAGCCAGCATGGCTGAAGCTTCCTGGCACGTACCAACTGCATTTATCGCTATACTATGTATTCAGGGTATTTTTACAGTTCAAGCATTTGCGAATAAAAATCTCAGTGCCAGAACATGGGTTACCTTTCCTGAATTCCTTAGTCAGTGAGGTCCCACCTACCCCCAAATATTACAGGCTGTTGCCAATGTTCTTAGTTACGGAACATGCTGATAAACCTTGTTGCTGAAGACACCACTACATTAAAAGCTGACTCTAGAAAGCAGTTTGAGACAGCTCGGTGCGTCGGGTTTCATTGTTATCACTTTGCTTTCATTTTCAATTCTGCTTTAGAAAAGTTCATCAGTTGGACTACATCCTTATGGTACTTGGGTGCAAACTTGAAATTCATATCAAGAGTGAAACAGCAGTCGCATCGCCTGCCTCCGAGGGTCCACTCAGTCCAGAGTTGTCCCATGGAGAGGTGTCCACAAGGGCCTCATGCTAAGCGTTCTGGGTATGTGACTGTGGGTATTCGTGTCCATATTTTCTGCTCTTGCTTCTGCACTAAACCTGGAGGTGACAAGCTGTTGTGAGACCATGTGACCTGCATCGCTGGAAACATTTACTGTCTGACCTTCACAGACAAGGTAAATCTTGCTGACTCTTCATTGTGCCCAAATTTTGGTTGGAGTTACTATTGCATAATGGAGAGATGAAAAACGGTGTGCTCTTTTGTGGGATCCACTATCATTTAAACTTTTTATTTAATCCTAAGCCTAACACAAAGAAAGGGTAGAGACTTCAGAACGTCATTGACTGCTGTCTTCCCAAGTACATTGTGGACTCATTGGCCGGTTTTCTGAACGTTTCCAAATGTCTGCTGTATCCAGAATGACATATGTTAGTTACTTAGCTTCCTAATCCTCTCCGCCACTTCTGAACTAGCTGATACTAAGCCCCTTCTAGAGGGGAGGAAGCAGATGTTCGGGAGGATTTATATAACTCACAGAAGTTCTTGGAACTTTCCGGAGCCAGAACTCAAACTCTGGTCTGTCTGAATGTGAGCACCGGTGCCTGTCCAGGCCCTGGTGACTGAACGCACACTTTCTCCTCTCCTTTCCGAATTCCACGAAAAAACCGTGGGTCACAAAGGATGGGGAAAGAGAATGTGCAGCACTTTTAGATGCAGTTTGAGCAAAGGCTTATTGTTCCTTGTACATTAATTCTTAGAATGTAACAACCAGACTACAGAATAAGTGAAGAAAAAAGAGAAAGTGACTGAGATTTCCATGTACAGGAATACAAAGAAACCCAAGGTCCTTAACTGAGAATTATTGTTCCTGTGGTGTACTGAACTGACTATGGTTAAGTGAAGCTTATTTTAATGACTCATATTATTTAATTATTAATACAAATTAATTATCAGATTAACAAATGAATTAATTATGCTAATATAATTAAATTAATACGGATTCAATGAACTAATGCATGGAAACTGTAGTAACATCCTCAAGAAAACAGATCACCCTCTAGTACCTATTTTTATGTGTATTGTTGGTATCATATTTTCAAAATTTTCTTATTTTTTGAGAATTTCATGCATGAGTCCTGTGTTTATACCAATTTCACCTCTGGTTCTCTCCTCTCCAACTTCTTTCATGCCTCCTACTTTCCTCCAAATTCAAGACTCTTTCTTCATTATTTATTAATGTATACACACACACACACACACACACATACACACATATATATTAATATGTGTATATGTACACCCTACTGAGTTCATTTACTCTTCCTCATATGTACATATATTTAGGGCTGAGCACTTGGGATTAGATAAACTATCAGGTGTTTCATCCCTAGAGAAAAGTGATTCTCTGTCTCTGTGCTAAATAAAGTCTTGTAGATATGTCTGTCTGGGCAAGCTGAGCTTACAGGAGCTGCACTTTCCATCTTGTAGAATGTGCATCCTGTGTAGGCTTTTGTGCTGGAACAGGAGTTCTTAGCTGCAGGACGAGAAAACTCAGTTTCTGAATCATAAGTTTGGGGGAGAACTTTATTCTCTTATAAAGGAGAACTGTATTCTCATTACATTAAGAGGTAATAAGGGCTGAGGATTTAAATCAATAGTACAGCGAGTTCCTAGGAGGACCAAGGTTCAGAATTTGCTCCCTAGCACTTATAAGAGAACAAAACAAAACAAACAAAAAAAGAAGACCTGAACAACCCCCACCTCCATCCCCACCACACACACAAGGGACATGGGTAACAGAAAGCATAAACACAAGTAATCAAAAGCAGATTCACATAAAGCTTTGATACCCGGAGACATCCATTCTTCTGTCTATGGCTGCAGAACTCTCTAGATAATATGTGGATATCATCTTCTGTGGTTAATAAGTATAGAATATAGCAAACAGTAAATTAGAACGCCATTCAAAGAAACTTTGTATGTTTCTTTTGTTCTAAAGTTCTCAAGTCAGATGCTGCAGCCTGTCTCCTTTCATTTACAATGGATGTCTAACATTTTGAGACTATGATATGATACTGTGTTCTACAAATGTGTTGAGCTATATTCCTAGCTTTCCCAGGATGCATTTGGTCCAGAAATTGTAGGTTAGACATGCCTCAATAGAATATGTGATCCAAAAGGGGAAAATATCCTAGGGGCTGGAGAGACATGGCTCAGTACTTAAGAGTGTGAATCGTTCTTTTTTTTTTTTTTTACATTTACCAGTATTTATTTATTTATTTATTTATTTATTTATTTTTATGGGATATATTCTATATTTACATTTCATTTCCCCTTTTTGTTTCCCCACCCCCCTAAGGTCCCACATGCCCTTTTCCCTCCCCCTGCTCCCTCATCCACCCCTTCCCATTTCCCTGTTCTGGTATTCCCCTACACTGATGCTTTGATCCTTTCCAGCATTAGTGTCCTCTCCTTTCTTCTTGTCAGACATCATTTGGTATGTGAATTGTGTCTTTGGTGTCCCAAGATTCTAGGATATCCACTTATCAGTGACTGCATACCATGGGTATTCTTTTGAGACTGGGTCGTTCTTATAGAGGACCTGAGTTTAGTCTCAACTCACAACTGCCTGTAACTTCAGTTCCTGGGGATCCAATGACCTCTTCTGGCCTTCATGAGCAAGTGCATTCATACACACACTACAGCTCAGATACTCGTGTAGACACATAATTTAAAAACAAAACAACAACAACAAATGGTTTCTTTGCCACATTTCTTATGCTTATCTTATGACAAGAGCATCTTTTACAGCTGAGAAAAACAGGAGCTATTCCAGAAGTTTATTTATATCCACATTTCCCTCAGGGACACAGAGGGTTTGGTTGGTGGGATGTTGAATGTGATGGAGTTCCTAGGTCCCATATTTGGCAGAGCAGTTAGAATAAGTGGGAATTCTAGAAGCCAATTTGTCCTGAGTGTCTCAGTGATTGAACCCCTATAATTTATTTTATTAAAAAAATAATAATTGGTAAAATAATTTCTTCATTTTCACTTAAACCATTTCTGAGGAAATAGATGATTGGATTCTGAAATTATTTATTGAATACACTGTAAGTTAAAATGATTTATTGATAACTTGGATGGAAGAAAGAAAGTCACAATTATACCTCTGTATCACCAAGGTTAATCTCATTGACCATGCTGGAGTCAGGAGGATGAAAAGATTTGTGCTCTTAAAATAAAGCGCCATGGCTAGCTAGAAGGCAGAACTGGTAGAGGCCACGACAAGAAACCAGGGGCATTTGCATTCAAACCTCGGAGCCCGCATAAAAACGTAAGGCATGCTGGTGACTACTTGTAATCCCAGCACAAACGACGCTAAGGCACGAGGGTCACTGGGGCTCCTCAGTTAGCCAGCCTGTCCTACCAACAACAGACACAGCCACACCTCTGTGCCTTCCTACAAACGGTTTCCCATCCTTAGAAAGTCTTTCCCCTTTGGCTATTCTGATGAATGTTGGACTAACACCTGTGCACGCTTTAAAATCCAATACGCCCTTCACCACTCATTGGGCTCTCTGAAATTTTGCTCTGACTATCCCAGAGAGCATAGGCTATTCAACTGTTCTGTCATTTAGGTAGTTGCTACACTAGTTTATGCTGTGATTATCTTTGCTACTTTCTTGCTGTGATAGGCTTTGGAATCCCAAGGCTTACAAGGGTTTATAGCAGGCATTCACACATATACTGTCAAAAGAAAAAAAATGCATCAGCCCTTTTTCATGATACTTTCTTGTTGGAAGACATCTCTGTGCTTTCAGTTGAAATGAATAAGGAAAAGCTCTGGGGCTGGAAAGCCTATATTTTCTCAGCACTGAGTATCTGAGTCCCATTTCTTCCAGGCTGGACCCCCCACCCTGAAAGACTGTGAGCCTTGGGCTGAGGAGGTGGCTTTGTGCAAGCAAGTGTGAGGAGAGGAATTTGGGTCCACGGAAACGCCAGTGGGTGCAGTGGCCTCCTTATAATTACTGTCTTCATTGATGGAGACAGGAGAACTCCAGAGCAAGACAAGCTGCATCAGTGAACTCTGGGCTTAACTGAGGAGTCCTGCCTCAGTGAGTAAGGTGGGTCGGCCAGAGAAGGATGACTCCTAACAGCAATCTGGAGCTTCCACACGCGTACACATAACTGACATCCAACACACACACACACACACACACACACACACACACACACACAAATAGGAAAAGAAAAACAAGATTGTGAGCCACAAGAAAGTGGTTCATTTATACCAACATTGGGGTATTTCATTTGTTTGCAAAGCAAAGAGCCAGACACACTTTTGTAGGCTCGAGATTGGCTATGGTCTGAGCTGTCTCAGCTGTGTGTGGTGGTTGAAGCAGTTGACTTGACCCGGAAGCATGTAAGGTTAGAGCCGGAGCCTGGAACTAAGGAGGGCTGTTGTATAGTTCCCCCTTCTTATTGCTGGGAGCAAACAGCTGGCACAAAGCCATATAAAAGAGGAGGGATTAGTTGAGGTTACCAGTTTAAGAAAGGAGTGGTCAGGCCAGAAGTCTGAGGCAATAAATGCAACCAGGAAGCAAAGTAAGGAGAGGAGGTGGAACCTGGCTATAAACTCAGGCCTGGGTTCTGGGAACTCACCTCCCCAAGTGCTAAGTAGCACTGGCTCCAGGAGACCAAGTGCTGAGGCGCGTGAATCTGTGGGAACATTTCATATCCAAACCACAGGAGACCAGTCAAGGAAACAATGTCCAAGGCTCCTGTCTCTGAGGTTACCAGATTCTTCATTCTATTTGCCTCCCTCAGTCCTCAGGGCTCCTTTCCTTCCCAGACACCCCTCTCTCCCTGTCCATAGACAGCTTTATTATTCGCTTGTTTTATCCTGTCCCCAAATTTGTGTGTGCTCATGAGCAGGGCGCACACGTACATGGGCTTGTCAGCATTTGGAGGTCAACCTCAGCTGTTTTTCTCAGTCTCTCTTCCCCTTTGTGTTCTGAGATAGTCTTTCCCTCACGTGGAACTCTCCAATTTGTCTGGACTGGCTGGCCATGGAGTCCCAGGAATTCTCCTGTCTCTATACCTCTCCATCACTGGGATTGTAAATGCACCACAATATCTGGCTTTTTCATCATGGGTTTCTAGGATCAGACTCAGGTGGGCATGCTTGTGGAGTGACATTTCACCAACAATACAGTCTGTACCATCTCCCCAGTCTACAGATGACATCATGGAAATCCATGGGTTTTCTAAGTCTAGCTGTTCCCACTCAATACTCTGGCTCTCTCCAAATTCCACACCTTTGGGAGAGGCTCCAGCTGAGCCATACATGTGATAGCTGGACACGGCCTGATGGAGGAGGGCTGTCAGACAAGCATCCTTCCTAAGAAGCCTGCAGGGGGAAAGGATGGGATTGCCATCTCTCTAATAGACATGGCCGAGATGATGTGAGCTCGTTCAGAGCCTTCATACACGGCAAGCGTTCCATCCTATAATCCTCAGTAAAGGCATTTGACAGGTCTACTCCTCTGCTGTGCATGGTTCAGAGCCAATGAAGTCATTGGAACCAGTAATCAGATACAGTAATCAGATAATATGTCTTTGCATCTTTCACATGTTGACATATTTCTGACACCTTAATGCAGAGGAAATTTGGTAAAGAATGATTGGTCATTTTTTTTGTGTGTGGCTCACTCTTTTTCCAAACTGTGTAATCTAGTCAGGGAACTTTGCTATTAATTGTAATAGAGAGAAAGCAGGCGCTGTGGAGGGAAATCACCGTGTGATTTTCCCCAACTTTGTTTTGTTCTGGTATAACCTATAAAAATCCCCGTAGTTGACTGTCAGCACAAATGTGCTTCTCCCCATCTCCACCCCAGAGCCCCACGATCCCTATGACTTCTGCGCAAAAGTCTCTCTCCCGATCTGAGCTCCCATGGTACTTAAGTCCCACCACCTCTCTCTCTAACCATGTTTCCCCCCTGCCTCTTTCTTGACTCTCTTGATTGGCAGAGCACCTGCCCGCCTTCCTTCTGTGGCCATGCGTGTGGGAGACGTGATGTGTGCTCAGTTTGAGTGAAACAGAAGCAAGAAGCAGATCTATGCAACCATAAAGGCTAACAACCAGTCATACATTGGGGTAGTTTTTAAATACATAGCGGAAACATCAAACAGGCAAATTACGAAGTGGAGAAATCTGTGCTGTAGGTTAGCTTGGGGGTTGGTGGGAGCTAGAGTCTATACATGCCTGGAGTTTTTATCTGATATTTGCGAGGACTACCTGATTGTCAATCACAGCTGACTGATTAGAAGTTTGGCAATGAACGGTTAGTAACGGTATTAAAGATGGCCGCAAATAATTTGGCTCTGGATCTGCAGCGTTCCAATTCTCAGCTGTCACAGGAGTTACAATCAGTCTATTAGCCTTTATATCTTTAAGAAATGTGCTTCCAGCCCTACCAAGAATTTCCAGAATTGCTTCTTCAGCTTGTCCCCATTTTTTTCCTCCATCTTATCATGATTTACTTTCCCCACAATAGCTACAGAACTCTGTGATGCCTCTCTTATTTTTTTGTCATGGGTTCTATTTGGGTTATGGTTTGTCCATCTTGTTTAGTTAAGACAGAACATTGGGAACAAAGACCAGTGGATCAAACATGAACAAGGGAAGTGGATGGATTCAGAGCCTGCTGAGGCAGAGGAACCAGAAAGCTTTGCTTATATTTTGGAAGAAACGGACTCAAAACCAGGCGGCATAGTGGGTGCCCTTCAGGAGATAGCAACAGAAAGCTTCCCAGGCTTTAGGGAGTTGGAAGATTGCTGGTGTCTGTCCCTTCCTTTATTAAAGGTCTACTTCTCTCCTGACTGGAGGCTTTTGACCGTCGCCCCTGTCCTGGCTCGAGGCTGCCCCTGGCTGAATGGGCAGGTATGCGCCCAGTGGAATAGTGGGATTTCTGTTGCCTGAAGTAAGAGTGAACGTTAACAGTTAACAGTGCTACCAGTTAGCAAGGGCCCTGGCTGGTGTCAAGGAAAGGCTTCTGGAGACAAGTGCCGCCTGCTGACCTTCTTAGACCAGGTGCTGGAGAAAGGGTCCAGATTTTCTCCGTCCTGACTTTTTGATATCATGCTGGCTTCCTGGAAAGGTTCTGAAGGGGCAGGGGTTCGATTTCCCATTCTGCACGTGCAAACTACAGGTCAGAGGTCACTTCTCAAAGAATAGCTTAAATGTCTATTAAGACAGCCAGTTTCTAGTTGAAGAAGGAGAGGAAAAAGGAAGGAAAAGAGAGGGGGAGGGACAAAGGGAAGAAGAAAGGAAGGAAGGAAGGAAAAAGAGAAATAGAGGGAAAGAAAAGAAAAGAGGAGGGAAGAGAGGGAAGGACAAATGAGAAATGAGAGAGGTAAAAAGCAAGGGAAAAAGGGAGGGGGAGTGGACAGCATGTTGGTGTGAATCAGAAATGTCTCCCATAGGCTCACTTATGAGCATGCTAGGTCCCTGGTGCTTGCTGCTGCTTGCAGTTTCTGGAACTTGAGGCAGTGGGACCTCTGTGGAGGAAGAAAGAAGGAAGGAGAGGAGAAGGAGAGAAAGAGAAGAAAGGAGAGGAGGAAAAGGAAGAAGGAAAAACAGACTTGAAACATAGTGAGGGTGTAATGGTGCTGTTATCCACTGTCTAATCCCCAAATTGCCCTCGAGAACTGGATCTGTCTCCATGTCCAGGCACCGCTCATCCCAGGCTGGCAGTCTGTCCTCGGAATCTTTCAGTCAGATCTGTGGTTCAAAGGCCCTTGCTCTCCAAAGCAGAGAGATGCCCTTTCTGTCACTCAGACAGACAGGTACCAAGGGCCTTTGAGGAGACACTTAAAGAATTTTCCTTGTGCCGTTGTTCAGGGTGTGTTGTTCAGGTAATTTAACATTGATTTTAGTTTAAAAGGCAATTAAAACAAAATGGGCAGCCGCTAGCCACTTAGGTTAAATAAGCTCAGATTTAAATCGCT